>JACDJE010000038.1:3373305-3479088 GCA_016647715.1 Pavo muticus
AAGGAAGGAAGGAAGGAAGGAAGGAAGGAAGGAAGGAAGGAAGGAAGGAAGGAAGGAAGGAAGGAAGGAAGGAAGGAAGGAAGGAAGGAAGGAAGGAGCTGTGTTACGAATGGTGGGTTCCCCTGTAGATAGAACTCTCACCATTCACAACTACCTTGGGTAATCAAAAATTGTAGTACTGACATAAAAATAATGAGATTAAAAATCAAAAGCAGCAGCACATAAACACTTCAAATCAAGGACCATCATTTTATTCAGCACATGTTTCATAATGGGCCACTTCTCCCAGTGCTGCACTGTACACAAGTACAGCAGTTTATAAAACTACAACAAGTGTACAACAAGAAATTTTTATCAATTTTGATTGCAGCTAGTTCATCTTTTTTAAATTTTAATCTGCATTTAGCAGATTCTAAAGCCCTGGGGCTTTAGAACTCTGAGTGTTAGGCATAGAAAGGGCAGATCTGGATGCTGGCTGTGGCCTCCTTAAACAAACAGTGAATTCTGCATCTTTGTTAGAGAGGTGTTTACTGAGAGCCAAACATTTTGTAGCTCTATCAGAAAGTACACAATGTGTTCAGTTGTGCAGGAAATGCATTCAGCTGAAATACATGCAGCTCTTAATACAAATTTCATCAGGATGAGTATTTTGCAACCACTAAAATTCCTTACAATATGTTTTAGTAAAATGAAATGCATATTGCAATGATGCAATTGTGCAGCACTCCATACAGCTGTAAGCAGAGAACAGCATTGCTTTAAAAAGAGCCTTCTCTTTTTTCATTATGGGAAGGAAGCGAGAGACCCTCAAGTTTTCATGCTTCCAGAGCAGAAGATATGATTTAATATTAGAAGAATGGCTTTATCATGGAGCTTATGAGCAAGAGGGGGACCAACTTTTTACATGGTTTAATAGTGATAAGACAAGGGGAAATGGCTTTAAACTAAGAGAGGGGAGATTTAGGTTATATGTTACGAAGAAATTATTTACTTAGAGGGCAGTGAGACTCAGGCACAGGCTGCTCAGAGAGCTGTGGATGCCCCATCCCTGGAGGTGCTCAAGGTCGGGTTGGATGAGGCCCTGGGCAGCCTGATCTGGTGTTTGACAGCTCTGCCCATGGCAAAGGGATTGGAGCTCAGTGATCTTTAAGGTCTTTTCCAACCTCAGCCATTCTATAATTGTGTCATTTCTATCAAACATACCACTGCAACTGAGTGCAAAGCCATTGTGATCAGCAGCCCAACTGCTGGGCTATGGTTGGCCAGCTGTGTTACACTGGCAGTAGGAAAGGGCTTTCCTCCAGAGGTGCAGCCCCTACAGTTTCAGGGCCAGCTCTGCAAGGATCTTCATGTTTTTCTGGAGTGTGCTTTCAAGTTGTCTCAAATACTCAGCATCACTCCTTCATGCTCCTATCGGTGTCTTGAGTTCAGAAATGCAGCTATGGGTAGTGAAATTGCTTTGACAACAGCTCTTCCTATGAAAGCTGCTTTTCAGCCCTGCATCCTTCCTGTTCCTCGTAACAGGAGCTGTGGGTCTGGATTAGTGAAGCTACATCCAAAATGGCAGATGGCATTGCATGCTGACAGATATCACAGGGATCTGAATATACTATCATCACAGAATCATAGAATCACAGAGTTGTTAAGGCTGGAAAAGACCACTAAGATCCCAAAGCCCAAGCCCAACCCACCCCCACCATGCCCACTGACCACATCCCTCAGTGCCACATCTCCACCGTTCTTGAACACCTCCATAGATGGTGACTGCACCACCTCCCTGGGCAGCCTGTGTCAATGCATCACCACTCTTTCTGAGAAGAAATGTTTCCTAATATCCAAGCTGAATTATATTTATCCACTGGCCAGCTCTGCACAAGGAAAAAGCTGTGAAAACCCCTATAGCTCTAAACTGGAAGAAATGAGGAATCTCATTTCAGAGTAAATCCTTTTGTCCCCTTCTGAATTTAACTTATTAATGATGCAGATGGTCCCAGATCTATGCCCATGACATAACTCCTAAAGAAAAGAAAAAAGGAGAGAAGAAAAAAGCCCCAGTCATCTGTGCATCATTCTGTTAATCCCAGCCCACGTCTTGCTCCAAGTATGGAAGAGTAGATCTCTGCCTAAAAAGCAGCTCCTGTCACTAATTTGCACTGACATCTAATGGCTGCTGTAAATAATTATACCTTCTAGCACCCACCTGGCTTTGGATGAAGGGTTAGGGTTTGAGTTACCAGTTGTTCCAAAGACTGTTCCATTCATTAACTGATGCTTAGGCCTGACAACCATTGCCTAGCAGCACCAGTGATCATATTTGGTGAATGTCTTCACTGTGTGAAGAAAACAGAAGGGGCATCATGGCTGTGAACGCTCGGTGGCTGTACAGTACGTGCTTTAGCAGACAGTACTGGCACTGCTCTGTAGGAATGTATAACTAATGCTCTTCTGGAAACAATCTCACGAGGCAGAAACCATGAAGCCAGGAACAGATGGGAAACAACCTTTCACTCACTGCTGCATTTCTAACTAAGAATTCAAAGAACAAAGAAACTGCAGGAGCAGAAATACGCCTGACGTGGTACTTCCACTCTTTATGTGGGAACATTCAGCCCTTCCCAGAAATGCATTTACTTTTAGCGTTTACCTGTTTTTTCTGTATCCTTTTTTAAGTGTTGCGAGAAAATAATTACAGAGGAGTTAATGGAATGGGCTCAGTGAATGCTTCTGTGTATCACTAAATATCTTCAAGGAAATCCTGCATGTGTATACATTTCAAGCTGGATTTTTGTAACTCCAGCACCCCACTGCTGGCAGCCCAAGGGCTGAGAGGAAGAGGAGTTTCTCACTGGGAAGCAGAAGGTTTTTTCCGTCCCACGTCTTATTAGGCTCAGTCTAAAAAGAAAAGGATGAAAGGGAATTCATCACAGGCGGGACAAGCGGTGTGAAGGTGGGTGGAAGGACTGACAAGCAAACAGAGAAGCGATTCTGGAGAAATGATGAATAAGAAATAAACACGTCAAGAGGACAGAGGAAAAGAGTTATGGTTTAGATGAGTCTGTGGAAAGCGGGTAGGCATGTTTTATTGCATAATATTTCCATCAGGGGAAACAACTTTTGCAGTCAGATTAGTTCCTCTCCCACCTTGTGGCTTTTTCGTTTGCAGAACAAGAAGCAAAATGAAAAGCACGAAATTCACAGCTTTGAATTTTCCCCTACAGACATGCAATCAGTGTGCTCAGCTACCGCAGCCGCTCACACAGCTGATGCCCAGCCACAAATCCAGGGCTGGAGATTGCCTTTGCACTGGACCCTCCCCATGCACCACTTGAATGGCACAAAAACACCGTGGAGGAGGTGTAAAGCCCATGGCCATAGGGCTGGAGCTGGGTGAAAGGATCATTCTGCTGGTGAAAATCAGACCTTAAATTGCAATTTCTAACAGCTTCAGCCAAGAGTGCTGGTTCTGCCCACTGTGCAATGAATTCCAAGGCAGCTTTGTGGTGCCTGAGATGGGAGAAACCCCCATGGATCTGCCTGGACCATGGCACATCTATGCCACCCATCTCTGGTTTCTGCATTCATAGGGCTCAGCTGCTCCTAAGCCCATGAGCAACTGGAAAGTGGCAATGGAGATGCTACAGACCATCACAGTAGTGGAAGATCACCACCCCAGCACGCAGGAGCCTGTTGCTCATGCAAACCTGGAGATGAAAAGGCCATTTCATTCCATCTCATCTGAACTACAGATCACTAAGCTGCCCGGACTGAGAGAGGAGATTAAGGCTCATCTTCTGGCTTGTCACTGAGTGATTTTAGACTAACAGGGGGAAAATAACAGTAAATGAATCCGAGAATGTGGGTTAAGTAATCAGGTAATGCATCTAATGGAGATAAAAATGACAGAGACTGAAAGGATTGGTGTTTTTTTTTTTTCATTTACTCTTTATTAAAAATACAAAGATAAAAGACATGCAATACCTTTGAAAACTAAGCATGGCTGAAATGCAAGTGACATGAATTACCCAGCACTTATCCCCTTAAGAAAAGAGCTTAAGCAGAAAGCAGCATCCACACTCCCTCTTGTTAGTCCACTGAGCACTTCCCTGTGCCCTGCAGACATCCTTATGGGATCCTGCCTGCTGCTGGCCCTTCTAAACCACATAGGAAGCGCAAGGTGCTGGGCTGTAGGTCTGCAGCCGTAGCTTTTCAGAAAGATGGGGCAGAAGCCAGCATCATCCTTTTCGATACCTCTGCTCTCTAATTCTTGTTTTCAGCTTATTGGCTGGGTGTTTGAAGTCCCTGGCAGCAGATCCCTGGAGCAACTCGGTTCTGCTGCATCAGAGGGTTTTGCTCTTTCACAGATAATGACCAAAACTGCTTCACTGGAAAGACAGGCAAACCGGACAGCTGAGAGGCTCAGTTCTACCCACTTTGACTCAAAATATTTGACTTATTACCTCACCTTAGCATGATTTTCCCTCAACATCCAAGTCATTCAAGCTACAACATCAGATAAACATAGACTGCTCCAAAAGTAATGCCTCTTACTTATTTGCTTGGAAACTACAACAGAAACAAAGAGCACAATAACACTATTTGATAGAGCAAATTCTCAGCTACAAAACTTTATTTTTAAACATCGTCACCACCATTAGCTGTGTGTTTTGACCAGTGATGAACAAAAGCCTGCATGCCACACTCGTAAAAATCTGCATGGCCATCTGAAACGTGGCTTGCCTTTGACATCGTTGTCACCACTGCTGAAATACACCACCCACCACCTCACTGTGCTCACATCCACTATTTGGTCTCCAAGTTCAAGTTGGTTCTCCAAGTTCTCTTGGTTCAGCAAGCATCAATGAGTGTCAGTGGTTGCCATTTTTTTCACATGGAGGAATTCAGTTCCACCCTTCTGCTTCACAGGCACTTCCATGTCAGACACCATTGTGTCATACAGCCCCTCTGCTGCCATCTGTCACACAGCAACAAAATGTAATGGAATATTGACAGAAAGGTTCAACTTCTACTGCCATACCTCCAACATCTGCCTCTGATGCTGTGGGCCTCGAGGTGTAGAACCCAGGGGGCCTTCCACCATGGGCACAGCTGGATGTGCTTCAAATCCAAAACTAGTTCCAAAAACAAAATACGTTGTAATGCATCTGTAGAGATTAAGATTATACATTTGAATCATGTAACCATTCAGATCTTCGCATCTCTTTGGAAGCGCTAGCTGATTTCCCACTCAGATCTGTCGTTTAGCCTGTAACATATATTGTGAATTGGAGCCTTCAAATACTCATGCACAGCTCATCCCTCTTCATAAACTGGTGCCCTTTTTGAAGGCATGCAGAGGGCTGCCTTTCCCTTAAAGGTTTTATTTTATTAAGTGAGTTGGGCCAGCTATGGAACGTGGAGTGTTAGCCAAGATTCAGTCCCCAGCCACCCCATCTCTACCCAGATTTCCCTTCTCTCCCCATCCCTCCTCACCTGCAGCATCTTCCTAAGGTAACACTCCATTTCGACCACACCACATGCAGAGCTGCTTTCCAGCAAGGTCTTGCCTGGGCTGTGCTTCCTCAGGAGGCCTCAGAGAAGCCCGCACTGGCATGAAAACAGCGAGTACAAATGACAAAATGTACTAATTTTCTTCTCAGTACAGCTACAGGACAGGAAGGACATTCCTTTGTGCGTCAGGGTCAGTAAATGTTAGATAGATTTTATGGTCTTATAGTTAAACTTTGGGTGAAAAATATTTCTGATTTTTTTTATCACCACTACTCCGCTGGATCTCACTCCTTGGACAATTTGCTCTAGTGGCCCTGTTAGACACCAAAGGACCTCTAGAGGTCCCTTCCAACCTCAACCAATCTGTGATTTTGTGAGTGTCTACCAACAGCTTCCTTTGATGCTTTAAGCTGCGTAATTTTTAGGCAATGATACACTGCCTGGGCACTATTACAGCTGCACTGTGTTTGTCATGAGCAGAGACAAGAAAGTGACCACAACAAAGGATGCTCTGGGAGCATCAGCTGTGCTAAGCCACCAAAAGAACCTGCTGAAAGCAATGGCTGAATCCCAACTGGCTGCAGCAGAAGATAAATCAGGCTCCAAACCACACATCATTTCTACATGACTCTAACAAAACCTGCTCCAGATACAGAGAAGCTGTGTATGCCACATCTCTGGAGGTGCTCAAGGCCAGGCTGGATGGGGCCCTGGGCAGCCTGATCTGGTGGGTGGAAACCAGCCCATGGCATGGAGTTGGAAGTAGATGATCTTTGAGATTCCTTCCAACACAAGCCATTCTGTGATTTAATGCTTTTCCCCACTATTCTGACTGCTGCACTTAATGATCTGTCTCCCCTTTCCTTTTCATCTAGTTTCCAGATAAGGGAAAGCTGCACAAAAGTTAGTTATTTTTTTTTTTTAGGAATGCTTAAGAACAATAAAGGGAGGCTGTGGCTTTGTTGCTATGAGCACATCATGTACCAAACGATGACTTTTTTCTCTATTTATTGTAGAGAATCACATCTTACTTTGCTATTTTATTTGGCACGGTAAGCAACAATAAAAAGTAGAAATTCAAGATATGTTGTAAGATCTTTAATTCTGATTTTCAGGAACAGCTTGAAATGCTGCATCTGAAAATCTAAGACGTTAATGGGCTTTTGGCTGTGAGAAGCAAATCACAAATACCTGAGTGAGCTTAGAAGTAGGGGAAAACGTACCTTTGATGTGGGATGGTGTTTGCAACAAGAGGAAAGGCAAAATGCAACCTGTTACTTGAATACAAGAATGTGATTGCTTTCTGCTTTGCACTGGTTTGGTACGGTGTGAATTCACCAACTTTAATATAGTAACTATCGATTTGTACCAGTGAAAAGGAGCGGAGAAGGTAACTCCATCTGTTAGCAGTAAGCAAGGCTCTTTATGGCTCTATAACAAAGATTCCACTTCAGTGCAACTACAAATGAAATAACGAGTTCAAATTGAAATAAATTTTTTCCACGTTGCCCATTAAGAACTTCTGGTCAGGGCCTGGGAGTTGTGCAGACCATGAGCAGCGATGCTTCTGGCACCAAGGGAGCTAGAAAACCTCTACCGAGCTGTGGCACAGCTCCAACATATTCCTCATGGTTTTTGCAGTGGCTGTAAGACAATGTCCAAGCCAGACTCTGAGCTCTGTTTTTTGCCTCAAGCCCATGGGCTATGCTGGCAGTTCTCAGGCCACAGCTCATAGGCACTGACTGCACTGAACTGCTTCACTGCCAATCTGTCAGTAATAGGGTTACAATCATAAAGGCACACCTCCATGCTTCAGCCACCATGTCCAGTCAGCCCTTCTTCACAGCTGCTTTCAGTTTTAGTTTGCCATTGTGCAATTTGGAGCTCATAAAACACTTCCTTGCATAATAAGACCTGGTAGTCCTAGAATCATGGAATCACAGAATCAAAATATTCTGAATTGGAAGGGACCCATAAGGATCATGGAATCCAACTCCTGGCTCCACACGGGATCACCCAAAAACCAGACCATAGAGCACTGTTCAGATGCTTCCTGAACTTCATCAAGCTTGATGCCATGACCACTGCCCTAAGGAGGCTGTTCCAGTGTCTCCATTCAAACAAATCAATAACCCCACAGACTGCCATCCTCCACTGACCTTGCTTCATGAGCTTCCCAATGAGCAACAAACCCACAGCTGTGCTCAGGAGAGCCCATTAGCTTCCTGTCACCTTTGATTGACTCAAAAATGAGTCAGACCTGTGGAGCCTGGGCAGGACATCTCTGAGGATCTCCAGCTAAAGCTGTGTTGTCACAAATAGCTGCAATACCTACACTAATTCTCAGGTAAAGAGCAGGATCACAGCATGCCTCTGGGCTCCGTGGAGAGGAGGCTGAGCAGGCAGAAGCTGCCTCCAGACCTGTGCTGCTGCAGCTGCCCTGATGATGCCAGGTACAACACCAAAAATAAAACCTGGCCATGCCTTCATGGCAGTCCCTCATGGCAGCTGGCAGCCCACGACTGCACCCTCTGCAGCCTCATCAGCAGCACTCTGCCTGTAGGCAGCAGAGGCAAAATAGCTCTCCTAGGGATGTGGTTTTCCTAAGCCTGTATAAAATACATCCCTATAGAAACGTTCACAGTAAATGCACTTTGCAGGTGTAATACTCCAAGTGCCCAACCCAACAGGGAGCAGGCATAACCTTGGAGCTAAGCCACAGTAGGGATGGTTTAGGTAATTCACCATATCAAAAGTGCTACATGAATTGGGATAAATGAGATGGCTTGTTCAGCCTCTAATGAAAAGCAGAAAATATTTCCAACTGGAGCAGCTGTGAACTATTCTGCTCTCCAGTAAGCTCTGGAAAGTTTACTGTGGGACATGACTAACACCGCAAATGATGAAGCAGTGCATGGTTCTTGTGATGGGGAAGAATATATATAGACTTATTGCAAAACAAGAGCTCAAGGTGATCCTGAATGCAGAGCCTAAGCACAAGGAATAATTTGGGTCTTGCAGCAAGGTAGGAATGAGAAACCTCTTCTCTCACTTTCGTGCTTAATTGGACTGCGCTGGCACATCCCCAGAGGTTAAGCTAATGTTACCAAATGGGTCACTGCAGATCTATCAACAGGCGCTGATATGTCTTGGGGATGTAACTGTGTAGAAACATAGTAAGAAAGGAGAAAATAGCCTTGTCCTCAACGTGGGATGACTGAAATGTGCTTTAGAAAGGCACTATTTCACCCAAGTGCAGGAGTGCATCTCACAGCTCCAAACGTTGGGCGTGGGTGCTATCTACTGACCAGGAGTTACCCTCTGTATGAAAGAGACGAGCCTGTTTATGCCCTGTGGTGCTGGAGGACTTCTGATTGATTGAGTAGATTAAAGCTGGATGAATAATTCATTAAAGAAATAGTTTATTTGAAGAATTTCTCTCCTGTTCTGTTCATAGACTGAAATGTGGCAAAAACAACATTGTACCAATTTGACATTATTTCTCAGCTACTTCTTACCCAAAATTGCAGCTCAGTCCACTGCACTGACAGCTTTTCCCAGTGCTCGATAGCCACAGTGCTACTGGAAAGGTTCTGGATAGTTACTGATGGCCTCAGCCCTGAAGGAATGTTGGGTTTCACCCAAGAGAAGGTCAATGCAGTGCCATAGGAGCAGTGCAGAGGACTGAGGTCAATGAAGAACAGGTTCTCTCATCATGTGGGAAGAAGCCTTATGATCACTCTGTCCTTTGAAGCAAGTGTTTTCAGGACATTGGTTATGCTATAGAAAACAACCCTGGGCTTCTAAACCCAAATATGTTGCTCATGGAGAGGGCAAGCTGTGAAGTACTGATGTAGTCTTTCTGTCCTGTATCTGCAGAGCAATTTCGTAGGACACTGCCTGGAAAGATCAAGCCTAGAGTCAGTCCCCCTCCTCTTCCTGCCCTCTCTCCCTTGCAGGAAGAGGCCCTCATCCTCCTAGCCCTCATCCTTGAGTGGCAGAGAAACCTATCAAGTCATGCCCTCATAGAAACTGGGTTTCCCCTATAAATGCTTACATTTACTCATTTAAGCCAACGATTTCTAAATATTTATATCTTTATTCTGGAATACTCTGTGCCTATGAACATTCATGTGAATTAAGTCACTGTATTTCAAATAGCAAAAAATATCTACGCAAAGCTGTTAAGAAAAAGGCAGTAACATCACCCACTTTATAACCATGCACATATGTTCATTTCATTGCCTCTGCGGCATTTTTCTAGCTTTAGAATCAGCACGGAAAGGGAACAAGTCAGATGGAAATAGGAAAAGAAAACCCATCTCCAAATTCAGGGTACCCCCTGATTTCTGGTCCCTCAGCAAGAAGAGCTGATCCTTTGTTCCTTTGCAAAGAAACTAGAAAGCAAAATAAAGTTGCACTTATTAAATGTTTCACTGGCTTCACCACCTACAATGGACCGTGAGTTTAAGACTGTGATGCATACTGAGGATTGTATCATCATTTGTGTGCCATCCCTTATAAGGGATACATGTTTGGAATGTCCAAATTGCAGTGAAATAAAGGTCAGGGTCCTATCAAAGGCACACAGCAAAACCTTTAGCTCATCAACGCTTTTAATTTCCTATGTGTACTTAATGCCATGTCTTGATATTTTAATGGGGGAAAGAAATCCACTCTCAAAACAACTTTTCGGTATTGATAGCACTGCAGGCATGGCTTTGTTGAACTGGCTTCTGCCTGGGAATATTCAGTGCCCTTTTAAGAATTAATTAGATGGATTTTTTCCTCTGATTCCTTAGCAGCCTTGGGATCAATGGAATCACAAAGGTGAAAGGCAAAACTTCAAGATAATACAGAATTTTTCAGTACCTTTATTGTGAGCAAAGGCATGCTGGCCACTAAGCACTCATTCCAAAATTCATAGTATATGGGTTTGCTGAGTAGCAAGGTAAAGAATATTGATTTTGTTACTCATCTACGATCATCTGCACTGCAAGCTGCAGTGGAAAAAATACAGAACGCAGGATGGGATTTAGTACCCAAAATTACCTGCTTTCTTATGAAAAATGTAGATAGCCTCTCACACTACCCTTCCTACAGCTACTCCAGGTGGGACTGAACGTTGATTTGTAAGATCACATGAAGGCTGAAATATAATCCTGTTATGCTTAGGAGAAAATCTTGAGCTGAGTATAAATAAGAAAGAGATGAAAGCCCGTCCAAGCGTAGCAAAGAAACCAGGGCCCAAGTATGCCTTTTTCCACTCCCCATGGGCCAAAATCCTCTCCCCATAGGTATGGGGACAAGGCTTGGCTCTCTCCTCCCTGCGTGACTCCTCTGTTTAATTTAACAGTGTTCTTTACTCATCTCTCTGTGCACGTTTTTATGCTCTTTCCTGCTGCATGAATTGCTGTCTGATCAGTGATGCTGAATTTACCAGCCCAGGCACTCAATGGTGAGACACACCCCATAATACCAGTGGTTTGGCATCAGCCATCACTGTCACTTTATTCTATGTTCCTTTTTTCCAGACCAATTCTGCTGTTTTGAACACCATATCCCACATTCTGAGCAGGAGGTCCCATGAGTGGTGTGAAAATTGTCATCTACTCAGAAAATTGAGCATTTACTCTTTACCAGTGCTAAGGATAACTCTGAGGACATACTGACAAGGCCCAAGGTAGTGCAGGTGACCAGAGAGAGCTTATACGCAGTGTTTTTTACTGTGCTTGCCCATAAAATCATAACCTTGTGTCACCAGATCCATCCGGTTCATCTGACAGCCCTCCCCAGAGCACGTTCCCTTTCCAGTAGTACACTTTTCTTAAAAACTGCAGGGAAACATCCTATTAAAATCTTCCTGAAAACCAGACATTGTCCCTAAACCACTCTGCCCTCAGCTCTGTGCTCCTTCACTCTTTTTGGTGAACTCAACCAGATTCCTCTAAAAACATGGAGTGTTCCCAAGAACCTAACTAAGCACTGGCAAATCTTTCACTGGGACAGATGTGTTTTCTAGTAATTATCTCTAAAATCCCATGAAAGTTTGACTGCAGTTTGCCAGGAATAAGTAGAAATAGAAGAGGAGCTATTTCAAGGCATAAAGCCAGGCTGCTGCTGTGCTCAAAGAACCAGTTCTCTTCTGCAAAGATCTTATCAAAGCTCCCAACAAGATTGCTTTATTAGGGATATTTCTACAAGATATAGGAAGGGAGGACTTCAGGTGTACAAGTACAAGCCAGCCTTAGAAAAACAGGGCAAGTGGTAATGAATCACTACTAAATAGCTCATTGCTATTTAGGTTTTACTTGAATAGAGAAAAGGCCACTGAACACAGTGGCATTCCTGACAGTGTGCCTATAAGTCACCCCCAGATCAAGCTACCCAGCCCAGCACAACTACATGTCCCCCTCCCACATGGACACACACACACAAATGCAGTCCCACACCTCCACCCTCTCATCGACCAGCATGTGATGGGCAAATGCAGAAAACAGGGGCTACCAAGCACAGTGCAAAAACAATCTAAAACCTAAAACGCATAAACAATATGCACAGAGCTTTCTCTAATTCAAATAGAGCACAGCAGTCTTCTTTGAAGGAGCTGTAGATGTGACATGACAGTTCTTTCCATGCAGATAGAGTGAAATCTCAGATGCAGATCAGAGTTTGTACCAAAACGGCTATTAAGGCTCCAGGCTCACAAAAATATGCGTTGAATACAGTCCAACTTTGCTGTCTTTTTATATTTGTTTGTTTTCAGATTCTTCCTCATTTCCACTTTCTTAGGATCTAAGAGCAAGGTAAACTCATAACCCTGTGTTCCTGTAAGCTGTCCAGCACAGAAGGGGCTCCCCATGAAGCCCAGCCATACACAGAGCAGGCAGCCCATGCTACCCATCTCACTGTCACATCACTTGAGGAGCATCCCCAAGCCTTGCATCCCAAACCTGGTCTTCTTGGAACTTTTGCCTTCATATGTTCCCTTCAAATTGCACTATCATCTGCCCCAGGGAACATCAGGCCACAAAGAGGAATGAGGGAAAGAAATGTCATTTCAATTAAATAAATAAATGGATAAGTAACAAAAGCAATTGATAAGAACAACAAAAAGAAATATATCCATTGAGTAGGCATGGTTTAGATCTAGAGTAGAACATGTTATGTTCTAACCCAGGTCACTTCAAAGTCAGTGGAACTTTATTCATTGTTAAGCATTGTACCCAAAACTTGTGTTTCTTGGCTCAGTTCTGCTGCCCTGAAGTCAGTGGTAAACTTTCCATTCAGCTCTGGTGGGAGCTGTGTTGGGTCATAGTGACTTCTGTAAACAGTTCCTCTCACAGATGGTAAAACGAAGAGCTGAAACCTTGCTGTGCAGGTCTTGTAGATGTCTGAAAAATATAATCACTGTTTACAGTTTCCAGCAATTGGTGGAGGGAGGAAAATAAATACAGGACCGAGTAATGACATTCTGCTTTGCTGTTCTGCCACTTGGACTCGTTCCAGTCCCCAAAGAAGGGGAGAAAGCAGAAAACGAGGGCTCCAGAGCAGAGCCCTGCAGCGCCCGTAGCTCACTTCTGCTTGAAAATTTGCCTCCGTTTGTTTAGTGAGATTTCCACCCACTCCCCAGTTATTTCTCATTTTATTCACAGCTGCTCGCCATTCTGGTAATTCCTTCTGCGAGGAGAAAAACGAAAGATGCGAATTATAAAAACACCTTGACTTTGTGTCTGAATTCATCCACATGGATCGCCCTTTGGCACTGCTGCATGGCTTAGCGATCCTCTACAAGGAAATCTAGTGGTGTCAGAGCAGTGGATAATAAAGGGAGATATTCCCGTTCCTGTGAATTTGCACATTTCTTGGCTGGCGGTACCTTTCAGACACTTGCTGATTTTCCAGCACCAAGGTGATGGCCTCTCTGGGAGGCAGAGAGCAGTTAACGCCGGAGCTAATTACGGTGGGGCTGACAGAGGCTGACACATCCGTTGTTCCAGGATGGCTGTGAGGTTCCTGCCGAGAGAGAGGGAGTGGTGCCATGCTCTGTGTCTCCACAGGGCCCTGACGCTGGGGAACGTGAAGACGAGGATGCCAGACCTCCTAATTATACACCAGGAACCTGTGAAACTGGAACTTCACAAGTGTTGGTTAAAAATAATGCCCCGAGGTTATGAAGTCAGGCAGTGTAAAAGGGAATAGTGAAACAGGCAGTGTGAAGGTGGAAGAGAGGCTTGGCCTCTCACGGATGGGGTCAAGCAGAGACCCTCACCAGCGACTCATGCAATTTTGAGTCCTCTAAAGCTTTTGGCTTTTTCTCTTTTCCTTCTTTTCCTTCTCCTTTTCCTTCTCTTCCTCCTTCTATTTCTTTTTCTCTTTTTCTTCCTCTCTCTTTCTTCTCCTTCTCTTTCTCTCTTCCTCTTTTATTTGAGCACTATTTCCCAAATCAGTTTTACACTCAGTATAAAGCCAGTTCTGTCAAAAATAGCCTCAATATGATCCAGATAGCCAGTTATCCTCCAACCATTAGGATGGCTACTTTCCTATGTGAAAATAAGCATCTATGTTAAGTTCAGAGCTGCATTCAACTCTGCAGCAGACAGGCCAAGATAAGGCAAGTAGAGCATCTCTGAAGTTGGAATTTATTGCAGATAAACCTGAGATCTTCTGCATAAAAATGAATTTCAGTGCATTGAGTTGTTTTTTTTTTTTTGCTGTTGTTGTTTTTGAAAATCATCTGCCATGTGATAGGACAAGGGGGAATGGTTTTAAACTGAGACAGGGGAGGTTTAGGTGAGATATTAGGAGGAAGTTTTTCACACAGAGGGTGGTGACGCACTGGAACAGGTTGCCCAAGGAGGTTGTGGATGCCCCATCCCTGGAGGCATTCAAGGCCAGGCTGGATGTGGCTCTGGGCAGCCTGGTCCATTCTATGATTCTATAATCCTATACACTCAAATGTAGAACAAATTGGAGTAAGTCACTTCTGATAAATGATTATCATAGAATCATAGAATTCTTTGAGTTGAAAGGGACCTTTAAAGTGATCTAGTCTAACTTCTCTGCAATGAACAGGGACACTTACAACTTGATTGGGTGCTCAGAGCCCCAGCCAGCCTGACCTTGAATATCCATCCAACCTCTTCCATTTACCCACCTGGCTGTGAATGTAACAGTTAATCAGGTAAGTTTCTTACGTAGAGGATGACCATGCTGATAGCCCCTTTCATAGTGGCTTAACCCAGCAGATGGCAGAGCACCACACAGTCTTCCATTCACTCCTCCCACTTCCCAGTGAGATGAGGGAGAGAATCAGGAAAAAAAATGTAGAACTTGTGGATTGAGATAAAACTATTTACTAAGGTAGAGAAAAGGAAAAGAATAATAGTTATGACTATGTATGTATATAACAAGTGATGCACAAGCAATTGCTCACCAATCTCTGACTGATGCCCAGCTAACCCCCCAAGCAACAGAAGAGAGAGAGAGAGAGAGAGAGAGAGAGAGAGAGAGAGAGAGAGAGAGAGAGAGAGAGGAACTCCCACCCCCTTCAAAACTCCTTCCACATGATGTCATATGGTTTGGAATGTCCTTTTGGCCAGTTTAAGTCAGCTGTCCTAATTCTGTTCCCTCCCATCTCGTTGGACCCTTTGCCGAGAATGGCCTTGGCTCTGTACAGTACTGCTTAGCAGCACCTATAAACATCAGTGTGTTATTAATGTTGTTTTTCCTAATAGAATCAAAACATAGCATCATACTCAGAAGAAAACAATTCTGTCCCAGCTGAAACTAAGACACTTTTCCTGAACTCTGCTTTTTGTTGCAGTTGCTCAGCCCGCACCTTTCAGCCCACAGCTGCAGCACAGCGTGGATGATTGGATCCTTTATTTAAAGAAAGGGAAAAAAAGCCCCATATTCACAGTGGTGAATCCTGCCTGTGTCCCCCTTACTTTCCACTTGGCATGGCTGACCACTCTGCAATCTGGTGGCATCACAGAGGTCAAAATGTACTTGCAGGAAAGGCACTTTGATTAGCACAGAACATCCCCAGATGAAAAAGCACTGCTATCAAATATCTGCCTCCTGGTTTTATCAGTGCCTGCAGCACCAAGCCAAAGTGAAGTATTAGGAGGTAAATCACCTCCATGAGTTTCTCACAGGCACTTAGGAAGAGAAAGCAATTTTAGGGAGGATCACACAGAGTTCCTCAGTGAGGGTGTTCTATTATCTCACCCTGTGCTCTCTCTCTGTCCAACAATATTAAGCTAAATAAGCAACAGACAGGGAGAGAAAACCAGAGAGAAATGGTACTTTCAAATGGCAGAGGAATGCAGTTCTCTGCCTTGGCCCTGTAGCAATGCAGTTGATGCCCCCGCTGAGACAACAGCACAACCCATCTTCTCTGCTGGTCACTGGGCTTTCTGAAGACAATTCCACACAGTTCAGCATCTTTCACCTCTTGAAGAAACATACAGACAGCTGCCAAAACTCTCATACTTAGCACTTGGGGACATGGGTGGTGATGGGTCAATGGCTGGACTAGATTATCTTAGTGATCTCTTCCAACCTTAATGGTTCTATGATTCCACGATCCTCTTTTGATTTGGGTTGTTACACAACCTCTGATATCCTCCCAGCAGTCTATGTCTTGTCAACACTTGAAGGATCACTGAATTTGCCCATTTCTCCAATGAGTTTCCAGAGACAGATTTGAAAGTGCATAAAAGTTCCTGGCAAGCTGGGCAGGAGAAAATAAAGCTTTTTTTTTTTTTTGAGGCTGAGCTGCTGAACCGTGCAGGACAGGCAGCAGCTTACAGAGCAGGAGCTGCAGGAAGATGCAAACACCCCCTAGAACACTGAGTGCTGCCTTCAATATCCGTGTGCCATGAAGTGGCCTGAAATACCTCCATCATGGGGAACCAGAGCAGTGTGCACACCAGCTGTGCCCAACACTTCATGGAGAGGCACTGGTAAGGCACTAGCTGGAAAACCACACAAAACTGTTCCAAAATGTAAGGCTGTCCAAAAACAGGAACAATTTTCAAGTGCAACTTGGAATGCCAGGGGGATAACAATCAGCTCTCCTTGTCTCTGGCAGAGCAAGAAGCTGGCAAAAGCAATGCTAAGGGGCAGTGCATCCCAAAGTGGAGCCTCTGCCTTTGGAGGCCTTTGGGGATGGATGCCAGAAGTTCATAAGCATTTTCACTGCAGTGGGAAAGATGTATTTTCTTGAAATTCCTTCAAGCCCTATGATCCACATCTGTACATGGCACGTGCAGCCCCTATATTAAATATCTCTGTGCTTGAATTCTTTCCAGAGAGGGATCACTCTTCCCCATGGCAGAAGGTCTTCGAGGACACAAAATTAAGACCATTTTCAAAGGACTCAGCACTGCTTGGTGGAGAAGTACTGATAGTGCTGCATGGGTGACAGTGCAGATCCACAGCTCTTGGGCTGGTTTTGCTCTTTATAGAGATTACGCTCCTTCTAGATGTGTTGTCCAAGCTCTGCCCACACCCTATGCCTGTACACAGTAAACATCAATCACCAGGATGGGACAGACTTCAGGGATACAGCGTGCCCTGACTATGCAGCAGATGGGAGCAGTCCCAAGGGACCTCAGAACCATGAGACACTGGAGCGAGTGGAGTGAAAAAGGGCCTGGCAATAACTGCCATTATGCATGGAAGGACAGAGTATGAGAAATTATAATATCAGTTCTCTATTCAGATGAGAAAAAGGTTGAATGGTGGAGAGAGCAAAGGAAAGCTTTTCAAAGGAGGCAGAATAATACCTTGCAGAAATTGCACACGGTTGCTGTTGGCTTGGAGGTAGCAGAGGCTAAGAGCTGACAGTTTCATCATGGAAATTGTTTAGGAAATGACCAAGGGGACACACTTCATTGTTCAAATGTCAAACGGCTTGCATCTGGAGAGGAGAGTGTGTATTTATCAGCTGCAGTAATATACATCCCACAAAGGAGAAGAGTAGAGAAACCGAAAATTTTATCATAGATCTGTTGTGACTCAGATATCTCTGGTGCTCAGGTAGAAGAAACTACACAGGAGAGGAAGATTCATATTACATTTCCTAGAACAGAGGAGAGATGGGCAAATGCTAAGCAGGATATAAGCCCTGACAGAAGAGAAAACAATGCTTTTCCCAACAGTTAGGTGAAAAAGCAAAAACATCATGAGTGATCTCAGTGCAGCAATAATCAAGAGATGCACCCAGAGTACCAGACAGCAATTGAACTGGGGCAGCCACAATTAGACAGCAGAATCCAACCTAAGAGTTCAGGGGAGCACAGCAGGAATAGTTCATGTTCTAGGCAGCTACAGATTAAGAAAAATTTGCAAGGAAAAATCCTATGGAACATAATTTTTCTCTAAAAGAAAAACTACAGATTTGTAGGTAGTGAATGAACACATCTGGGGAAACAGAAGGAAGATATGCACTTCATCAAGAATAAAAATGTGTGTTGCAATATATCCAGAGAAAAGAGGAAAAGGAGCAGTCCGACTACACCATTTCTATTTTATCAGGATTAGATCCAGTTCTGGTGAGATGACCATGGGAAAACCACCTATCCAGACTGACCAAGCTGCTTGCAGCTATTTCCTATTGTGTTTCCTCATAGATTCAGTGCAGGAGCTGATACTGACGTGCACTTCACAAAGGCAATTTCCAGTTTGCAGGTAAGGACTGCAGTCCAAAAAATCAAACTTGACGTCAAATGCAGGGCTGTTAATGAGTTCTTTGCAATCCCCATCCAGTGACTTGACATGGAAAACACTATTCCTCTTACAAGTGGGCTTTCAGGTAGCTCCAGCAATCCACCAGTCAGGAAAGTAAGTGGTGACCCAAGGCTGCAGCTGCATCCACCATCACATAGACTACACCTTTTTTTTTTTTTTCCCCTAAGGTAAAACTGCACACAGAGTTTGCTGGAACAATTTCAGCATAAGAAAAGATTTCTCACTTCTGTTCAAGCTAGAATTTACATTCCTTAACATCATTCTCCAAGAGACACATGTTGAGCATAGATAGCTTTCTCACATCAAGAACTACTGAAGCTTAAGCACAAAACTAGAGAGTGTCGGAAGTGAGGTACAGGACTTTATGGCTGAGATGTTTTGTTTTACCTTTGGGTCAGTATAGGTGATGAATGGACCCATCCCTGTTCTGCTTTTTCAGATCTGCCACATCCAGACTGCTTTGGATATATGGAATAAAATCTCAGAAAGGCAACCTAGGTCAATAATTAGGACAAGAAATTCAGGCTAGCAGCTATGAGTTAACTGTGAAGAATTGCCAAAGCATTTTGTGCCACTAGGTGTCCGAGCAATAGAATGACAGATGAAATTCTGTATAAATAAGCATAAAGAGAAGCAAATAGGAAAATAATTCTAATTTTGCTTAGTGATGGACTGTGAGATATTACCAATCAGGTACAAAACCTTCTGTTTATAACCATCTATTATATGAAAATATCAGCTTACTGCAAACAGAACTGCAATTAAGTCTATTGCAACTTAGCTTTTCATACAGCTTTTGGATGCTTAGACCTGAATCCAGCTATTCAAATCTCACACAACGTAACACAGATGAGTAATTATCATACCCTCAAACCTCTCCGAGAGAAACCATAAGTTCTCTTCTCCCTCCTATCTCTTAAAGTCTATTGGGCCATCTGACAGGGCTCCCAAATTGCTCGTTTTTAAGTTGCTTCCAGGTAGAAGTTACCACCTTGGGTGTTCTTATGTTAACCAACTCCAGCAAATGCATCTGCCACAGCACACTGCAAGCCACCTTGCAGGTGCTACCCTGGCTGGATCCCTGGACCAGGTAGGGTCCATAATATGTGCTGCCACACCAAGGATGCTGGACAAGGTCTTTGGGATGCCCAACATAAATTGTCTCTGAAAACACATCTGCTGCTAGACCTGTACAGCTCAACACTGGTCTTGTTTAACCCAGAGACTACAATAAAAAGCGCTACTCTGCTTGCAGAAGGCAATTTTTTGTTTGCATCCCAAAAACCAAGCCACATGAAGTTTACAATTCAGCCTGCGTGAAAAGGCAGTGAGTCTCCCCCTGCTATTTTCAGAAGCTACTTGCATATTCTATGCACTGCTCTGATTACTGATCAGCCTTTTTCACATGCATGCAGATATTGTCATCTCTTGGCTGTTAAAACTTCTAGGTCAATGGGGAAAATGTCAGTGAGTCAACAAATGAATTTTAATTATGCATCCCACAGATTAAGAATAGAGGAACATGGCAGGTCCTGAGCAGGAATGAAGATTCAGAGAGGAAAATGACAGCAAAGCATTTAAGATGCACACAGTTTTGTATTTATGGCCATCCAAGACGCAATCAGCTAAACAGTTCCTTGAATAGGACCATATAATCGAATCATGGAATTGTTTGAGTTGGAAGAGACCTTGAAAGACCACCTAGTCCAACTCCTCTGCAATGAACAGGGACACTACAGTTCCATCAGGTGCTCAGAGCCCTGTCCAGCCTGACCTTGAGTGTCTCAGGGACGAGGAGTCCACCACCCCTCTGGGCAACCTGTGCCAGTGCTTCACTGCCAGTATCATAAACAACTGTTTTCTTACATCCAATCTAAATCTCCCCTCTCTAGTTTGAAACCATTTCCCCTCACTACAGACCCTGCTCAAGGATCTGCCCCTTCTTTCCTACAGCTCCCCTTTAGATACTGACAGGCTGCTCTCAGGTCTCCCTGGAGTCTTCCCTTCTCCAGGCCGCACAGCCCCAGCTCTCTCAGCCTGTCCTTGTAGGAGAGGCGTTCCACCCCTGGATGTGCTCCAACAGGTCCATGTATCTCAAGTTATCAGCTGGTGAAAACTGCTCCATACAGTTACAGGTAGGCTGACGATTCGGTAACAGGATTCATGTTCGAAAATCTCTCAAGCATAATTCCCAGAACACAGTCATCCCAACTGCCTCAACACATGCACCACTGGGGATTTCCTCATGCTGGAAGGGACCAGGATTCCCATAGGAACTGTGTTGTATCTGCCACACCGTGGAGCCATTGGCCTTCATGAGAAAGGTTGGGTTGAGCAAGGCATTTCAATCCAAAACCAAGTCATAGACTTCATGTTTCCCTTTAAAACAGGCAAGCACTGCTAATATCAATTTCTCAAAGAAACTAGGCATAGAGCAAAGACAGAGTCAAAGCTTACATGGAGAATGAATGGTGCAGCAAGAAAGAGCTCTCAGCCTTCCCATCACACATGCCCTTCCCTGGATACAGAAAAAGGACCTGTCTAACTCATGGTGGGGACATGCAGATCCTACCACTTAAATGCAGCATTCTAGTAAAACAGAAATAATGTCTTCCTGAGACAAAAAGGGGTGGTGGGGAACAGCCAGGTATATGCAGCTCCAGGAAACTGTGCATTGGGAACAGCCAGGCTAATAAGAAAGGCCATTTTTAAGACACCAAAAAATTCCTCTGCTTCTTCTTAAATGGAATTTGATGTGTCCTCGGTCTGTCAGTGCAAGCTAATCCCTCGGCTCATTTGTAAAGAAAATAGTGATATGAATGGATAAAGCTCTCAAGGTAGCTGCTAACAATCATGTTCCAAGCCAATTTTCTGCTTCACTAATACTCTGAAGCTAATCAGCATTTTTCTAAAGGATCTCTGTTACAGCATACAATACATGATTTTTCAGCCCCCAAAATACTACCTTGGAAATATTTACACTGATTGCACCCCCTGTTGTTTATTTACCCTTACCAATTAAAACACATCTCACAGAAGTATTTCTGCTGGCTGCAGCCCCCAAAATGAAGTGACCTTCTCCTGGCTCAGTGCTTCCCTGGCACTGAGGTGGAAAGCGTCCATGTGCGAGGAGAGGAGCAGCGGGAGGAGGGATGGTGCCAGGCGGATGCTGGCACAGCACGGAGCACAGGGAAGCAGACGGCGAGCCGGGCAGGTAGAGGCTTCATGGAGCCCCCGGTATCAAGACCATTGAGAGATTTGAGCTCTTTTCAACTAGAATGAGGACTGTGGTCTGCAGGTGGCACCGAAGGGGACACGCGGGTGACGTACTTACCCTTCAGGGCACATCCGGCATGGGGCTTTGAGAAATTGTGTTTCTATTAAGCTTCATCATGCAGATTAAAAACTGCATTGCCCTCCACAGCTGTCTTTGGAACAACTGGTACTAAATTAATCAGCTCTTGCTTTTCTAATAATGAGATACATTTCAGGAGGAGACTACAGTTCTGGTGGCTGTTCATCTATTTCATCCTTGGCATCCTGCCTAGGTCTTGCTTGAATATCATAGAATCATTTCGTCATCTGAATTGGAAGGGACTCTAAATGTCACCTAGTCCAGCTCCCTGCAATGAGCAGGGACACCTTCAGCTCCATCAGGTGCTCAGAGCCCCATCCAGCCTGACCTTGAGTGTCTCCAGGGATGGGGTATTCACCTCTCTGGGCAAACATTATCTGGGTCCTGAGTGTTTGCTACTCATCATTTTGCAGATTTCTTCAGAATACTCTTCTACCAGCATTTCTAATCAGGACGAAGTCTCTGATGAGATCTGTGCAAAAGAGATCTCCAAGATACTAGAAAGTGAACATAGATGAAAAAAATTAATTTAGCTTTTCTGCATTGGCCTTGACTGAGTGCTCCTTTCGTACCACATTCTTACAACTCTTTGATAGGCCTTCTGTCCTCAAGTTTTTCAAAAAGGATTTATCATTAAATTTGATGCCTTTCACAGGCCCTTCAATCACCTTTTATCCTGCCCTTTCATTTTCCAACCAGCACATTTTTATGTATATTCTTATTTTTTTTCCCATTCTACTGTAATTTGATCTCCTTCTGTGATGCCTCCTTGCTTCCAGTAGAGTCAGCCACTATGTCCAGAGTACCCATTTACACATGAATCTTTCTAAAGGTGCTACCCTGGCTGGATCCCTGCCAGTCAAGGTAGGGTCCATAATATGTGCTGCCACACCAAGGATGCTGGACAAGGTCTTTGGGATGCCCAACATAAATTGTCTCTGAAAACACATCTGCTGTAATATCTAAAGGTTTCCTAAGTCTCAAGGAGTGCCATAACTGAGCCACAAAGACTACAGAAATAGGAGATTTGGACACAAAAACAAAACAAACAAAAAGTATTAAGCTGGAGATACAGGGTTTTGCTTTTCTGAGATGTTGATAACTTTTAGTTGATTTTTGAGAGTTTCTTCATAAACACAGAAAATGAACACTTTCATTTTTGGTCAGTATCTCCATACCAGAAGGTGTTTAGCCCATTTCTGCACTAACTGCAGGATTATTGGTTATCTGGACTCATCCTAAAGGCACTGACTCCATCTTTTGCTACTAACTTTTAAAGAAATGCCAGGTGCATTGTACCGCAAAAGCATCAGGTACAATATTGCCAGCTACATCTTAAGAACTCTGCAAGGAGAAGAGGCTACTAACAGTTAGTGCTTTTTACATCTGTGAGTTCCTCTGATATTGTGATGATGTGGGCTGTGAAACCAGGAAGGAATAGGCTCACAGAGCTATATAATGAACAAGACATGGAAGAAATATTGAAATCTGCAGTTAAATCCATTTAAGGACAAGACTAGTGAAGACAACTGAAGCATTTTCTATTTATATCTTTACATTAGCAGTAAAATTCATATTTTCCTAGAATCTTTTCAAGAACATACGTTCATTTTTTTCAGTTTTAAATCCATTCTCATCTGAATGAGATGTACTTTCAGACAGTAAAATCAAAGACAGCATCAATGACGGCATCCTTCAAAACATCCTTTCCACTGCAGCCACTTGAAGCAAAGCATTCTCAAGTTTTGCCTAGAGATCATGAAACATTTGCAAGTTCTGTGAGCAGCAAAAGGAACTGATCCTAATTTATGCATTTTTAATATATAGTAGCATGTTTTGCTTGGTGGAGCAGAGAAGTATCAATTGATATATAAGTCAAATTACTGCTTTGTCAGCAAGATACACTGTATGCAGAGAAAGAACTGCAATATCATGATTTCCCTACCAGAAAGCTGGGGAGGGACTTTTTATAAGGGCTGGTAGTGACAGGATGAGGGGGAATGGTTTTAAACTGGAAGAAGGTAGATTTAGACTAGATATTAGGAAGAAACTCTTTACTGTGAGGGTAGTGAGACACTGGCACAGGTTGCCCAGCGAGGGTGTGAATGCCCCCTCCCTGGAAGCATTCAAGGCCAGGATGGATGGGCTGTGAGCAACCTGGTCTAGAGGGAGGTGTCCCTGCCTGTAGCAGGAGGCTGGAATTAGATGATCTTAAAGGTCCACTCCAACCCAAACCATTCTGTGATTCAACGATTTTTCTTACTTCGAGGTTACATCTAAAATGAATTGAATATTTGAATTTCTGTGGCACAGAATGCCTGTCATCTCAGATAAGTTTTTTTCTATTTTTTAATTCATAAAGCAGACAATTTTTCAAAATTCCAAGGAGAAATTACCAAACAAAATTAATCTCACCAGATAAGCCAAGGAATGCCAGACCATTTTCACCCTTCTGAAATGAGGCGAAGATGCAACTTTGACCCAAACTGCCCTACAAACCCTGTGTATCCCAGTTTGCAGAGACATGAAAGAGCCTTCCCACACTGTGAGGATCCTACCTCAGTATCATAGCAACCTTGTTTTCAGACTGCTTTAATAAACTAATCTATCTCAAAAGCATTTGGCACTGGTCCTGCGGGAATGTTGTGGGAACATTACAGTTTGATAATTATAAACTTCCTATTCATTTCCAGGTTAAATGCATGTGTGGTCATTTTATACCCATTTGTTCTCCTGCCAGCGTTGCCTGCACTAGAGAGCTGGAAGGCCAGAAAGCTTCAGGACACCTAGGGAGTAACTGCTGTTGCTTTCCCACCTGTGCTTCAGCCAAAGCACATCAAAATCAACATGTGCCACCAGAAACTTCACTCTAAGCTCCAGATGCAATGTGCTGCTGGTCCACTCATAGTGCAAATCAAAAACCTTCACATCTGGGAGGTTTTCAGGGGATGTTCAGCTGAACAAACGTACAGAAGGATTTCAGCTGTTTAATACAAGCACCTGGTGCCCTCTTTTGTAAGGGTGCAGATTTACATGAAAGGTCCACTGCTCTCTGGAGGCCAGGCACTGCCAAAACCTCTAGGCATCTCTGGTAGGGTCCTGAATCCCACCTGGATGTCCACCACAGTGTGAGACAAAGAGCTTTCCAGGGTCTGTTGACTCAATCTCCGTTGACTATGATGGGAGTTCAGCCATGGTGCTCACAAAGTGCTGACGTGTAGACACTTGAATATCAGCATCTTAATTAATTAAGTGGAAATATTTATTTCCCATATTTAATGGGAAATAAGTCCCATTTCATCTTGCAATGTTGACTGAACAACCACTATTTTTCTGGACAAACAGTCACTGCACCAATACAATCCACTGTCTCTGCAACTATTTCTGCAAAGGTAAATGACATCAGTGGGATAATCCTACATTAAACTGGAGTTAAGGAATCACAAAGGAAAAGCTGGAGGCAGTTCTGGATGACCACTGCAAATTACTGCTGAGGTGCAACCAGGACAGTTTCTGTTGGAGCAGTGCAATGCTTGGATGGGCAACAGGATCCACCTGATCAATAGACACAGATCTGAGTTCACTCCTTTCTCAAAGAGGTATCACACATTTGGGGTACTGCTCAAATATCTCAGCATACTAAAAGAGAAAGAGGCTAAACAAAATTTAGAGAATAGACACCCATTTCTTTCTTGCTTCCTCTAAGGAAGAGGACTCAGAGACACAGAAGTATCTCTAAATTTATTGTGGATACATAGGGTTATTGGAAATCAATGCTGAAAATGTCAGACTTTGAGAAATAACTTCTTATGGCTGGATTTCGTATGCTCTCCTAAGATGAAAGCATAAAAATTTTAAAATATAAGTTAGAAAACCTGAAATGACCTGGTTTCAATTATCCTTACAAAACATTAATTAGAAAAGATAAGGCATTGTAAGAAAGATTTTGTCCTCTAGGAGTGAGATTCCTTATGGCATTGGGTTGGTATTACCTGAAGCTATTGCACTGTAGTCAGAATGTCCCTCAAATGTGGCACAGAAACAGGGAAGAAGTGAAGGAAGAATATGGATGGCATTGATAATATAGAAACTTAAACAACATGTTGAACACCTCTAAATATAGGTCAACACATTTTGGTATATTAAAGGTGAAAGGAATTCCTTCTAGTGGATGTGGTGAAGGTTCTCCTTGCCCTGCGTGACAGGACAAACAACAATCTGTCCCACCAGACAGGAGAAATACTGGTGGAAAAGACCTCCTGACACCTCAGGAGCAGCAATGAAAATGAGCAGAGAGAGAGAACAAGGAGTGACATAAAGAGCTGACAGTGAAGAAAAACATTATCTCCGAAGTCAAGAGCTATAGTAGTAAAAGCAAAAATTGCCAGTCATGCAAGATAACGAGAAGCAAGGACACAAAACTGCAGAACAAGTGCTTGCCTCCAACTTTGGTGTGAGTAAGGTAGCACTGGTACTGTCTGTGGGCCAAAAGGAGATAGGAAGTAAGAGCAGGAGCATGGCAGTGCAAGGCAGACTGCACTCAACATTTTCACATCTCACAGCTGGAAGGACCCACTACCCTTTCTGAGTTCCACATGCCCATCCAGGAATCATAAAGGTTGGAAAAGACCACTAAGATCACCAAGTCCAATCACTGACCCATCACTAACCACATCCCTCAGTGCCACACCTATCCTTCTCTTGAAAACCTGCATTTAATGGGAGAACAGGAAATGCAAAAGGGAGAGAAAAGGAGGAGTGAAATGGCAGACTCTTATGCCTGACCTTAAAAATAGGTGAGATTTCAGATCAGATTTGAAATAAGAGTATAATGGTGATAAATGATATAACAAACATCATAAAAATTTCCAAGTAAGATCAGGGACATAATTGCTTTATAGATGTGCAGTGGAGCTCATCCATGCTGGCTTGAAGAAAGTATTTGATTAAACACCATCTGGGAGATCAGCTCAGATGGGGAGAGTGGAAGCTGGATGAACTGCAGAGTGGGTGTGGAGATGGAAACACGTACTACTGCAAGGGTGAGGATCAGGCTGGAGGGAAATTACTAATAGATTTCCTCAAGAATCAGTCTTGAGACCAACATTTTTATTAATTACTTGGGTGCAGAAAATGTCTGAAAAAATCTGCTAATGGCATAATTTAGAGGCAGTGTCAGTACGGGGGTGGAGTGAGATAATGGCAGAAGCAGTACATGATTCTGAGGACTGCAGTATGAGGAAAGAGAAGAAATTCACTGGTACAAAATGCAATGTAATTTATTTGGGAACTAAATATCCACACAGCCTTGTGATATAAACATATGGCTTATCACCTGGAAATGACTGAGAAGTTCCAGGTGATGGGACAGTGATCAGCATAATGCAGCTGGGAAAATGACAAACATGGTTTTAGTGCCAGGATGAGGCAGGTATTCAATTCCTTGGATTGGGAAAGGTCTCTGTGGCACAGGTAGTAAACATGATTATTGTTATCCCTCATCTGCAAGTTGCCCCAGCTGTAATGGCAAATGGTCAAGTGAAAGGCCAGCTCAGCCAGAGGGGATCATTGAAGCTTACTAGGATAAATGGAGAAGCTGGGAGGCATTCATCAAAAGGAAATTGAAGGAGATTGGCTTAATCAGTCTGGAAAAACAGGGGCTGCTGGTATAGCTACTCATATATGCACAGGTGTAAAATAGGTGGGAAAGAGGAAAGGTGTGTAACTGGCCAGGTCATGTTGGCAGGAGAATGAACTGGCACACACTGTCATGAATTATTACACATTGGAACACATAGGAAGTTTCTATTTATTAAGAGTATCAGCAAGCAGAAGCCAACCTCCTCTCATGAGGGATCTCAACATGCCTATGGAAAGCACAACATGCCTTTCCTCATGACCAAAGTAAGTGAGCTTCAAGACATAGGAGGTCCTCTCTGGATCTCTGCTACAGAAAATAGAACCCTGCAGCACCTATGGGAACAGTCTGTGCCGTGAACAGGAGTTTGCAATCCTGTCTTCTCACTTCCTAGGAGAGGGTCAGGTGGGGGTGAGAACAATTTCTGCCCCAGAGGATGGTGGGCACAGAACAGGCTGCCCAGGGCAGCGGGCAGAGCCCCGAGCTGCCGGAGTTCAAAGAGAGTTTGGACAATGCTCTGATCACATGGTCTGATTTTTGGATGGTGCTGTGTAGACCCAGGAGTGGGACTTGATGATCCTTATGGGCCCCTTGCAACTTGGGATATTCTACAATTTTACAAGGGCTGGAGAGAAAAAAAGGAGCAAAGTCAGAGAACGGAGCAGAGGAAGGAAAGGAAATAAGGACCCTGGGGGCTGCTATCTTATTTATTAGGCCTTGGTTGCTCACCTAGGAGCATGGAGGCTCCCCGGGCATCCTGAGATGAGCAGCTGCTGCCTCCTTCCCTGAGGGAACACTGAAGTAATAGGGTGTTCAGAGGATGCAATGCTGTGCCAGAGGCAAGCAAAAGGAACATGTCATTATCATGCCTACAGAGGCTGGGGCATCCCCAGGAGACAGCGACCGTAATGGTGTTTTATAGTAACTTGATAACTATTCATGCCAGGAGGACAAGTTACTCTAAGTGGTCTTCTTTGCTAAGTCACTGGATAGTAAGACAACAATTTTCACAGCTGGTGTAAAGAGACCACTTCCTCTGTCTTTTAATACAGGAAAGAAAGAAAAAATGTAATTTGGAGTAAATGAACAATTAAATGCACCCATTAACAACACATACACACTCTCCAGTCTCAGGTAGGTGGTGGGCACCCTGTGGAGATGCAGAGGTCTGCAAGGTATCTCCACCATCAATGCTTTCCCACATGGATATTGTGTGATTGTCTGGTTGTGGTCCAGCAACTGTGTCCTCATCTCCCCAAAAGCATAGAAACAGGGAGACGGGTGCCCAAATGCTTTTCACCTCGTTACACAGCAGCACCCTGGCACCACACTCAGCAAGACAACTGCTCTGGAGGACCATGCAAAGACAGCAGAAATGCATTGGCCATGGTGTAACTAGCTGGGGTGGGATGTGCACGAGGTTGTAAAGCTGTTTGCAGCAAAGCAGAGAGGAATCTTGCGTGCTTCGAGCTTTCATGAGATCTGGGTGGAAGGGGAATGAGCAGAAACACTGTCAAAATCTTTTCCCCTAACCACTGGAAGCAGAGAAATTTTTTGGAGAGTAATAGAAGACCCAAAGGTGAGAACATTGTTTCCTACAAAAAGGTTCTTGTTTTATGAGTAGTTACAAGTGGTACAAATACTGGGAAAGTCCTGAATCCTATCCTGGCTGGATGCTGCCAAGGCACATAGGGTGCACATGGCTCCCTCTGCCAGAACCAGCCCTAAAAATACCTCCTCATCAGGCTGCTTTTGCAGAGATCCACTAAGGACAGCATCCCAGGTGTCACCAGATACCCTGGAGCTGGATGCTAGGCACTCTGGTCCAAGGTCCTACGTCCTGGTCCTGCCTGGAGCCCATCCCCATTGAGCAAGAACTGCTCCTTGCTGCTTCACCTCCTTCAGATCTTGGTGAGCAGCTTCATCTGCTGTTGGAACAGACAGGAAGTTCTCAAAAGGAGTCCAGTCTGCATAATTTCATCTGCAGTTGTTTTTCCTTCTGACTAGAAAAGTCCTCCTTCCCTGCCCAAAGGGATCTTAATGTAGGACTGTCTCTTCCAGGTATACAATCAGTACCTGGGGGGATGTTAACTCAGGGGGAAAGAAAAGAGCCAAGTTTTAAAAATCATAGAATCATTAAGGCTGGAAAAGACCACTAAGATCATCTAGTCAAACTACAAACCCATCCCCACCATGCCCATTGTTGGTCTTTAGAAGCAGTGAGATTGCTTCTAATTATATTCTTCGCAATACAAAGTAAAGCATCATTAGGATTACCAATAAACATATATAGAAAAAAAAAAAGAAGTTGACTCACCCAACTGGTGATGAGGGTCCCTGACTATAGAACATTCCATCTCAGAAAGTGGCCTTCATCCAGGAGAAACTCTCTCTCTGGAGGCAAGCCCTTGAGTGAGCCCAGGGAGGGGTGGACCCTGTGTCCACTTCTTCCAGCCAAGTGGGTGAATTGCTTGCACCTGTGCTTCCTGGGCCTTCTGTCAGAATCTGTTTCCTTGGGAAAAACAAGGCCAAAACCACACACACAAATTGCACTCACAAACTTGCTGAAATACACTGAAACTAATCAACATTCTGCTTCCTATGCTGTAAACTGGGCAGGACTATATTAAGCAAGTGAAAAATATATACACTGTTTGGATGTGCTGCCACATGCTCCATCAGATATAATTAAGGCTCCCATTCTTCATCTCTCCTACCACTAGTTCTATACATTAAGTTCCATTTTAATTTAATTACCTTTAATATAGCATTTCTTCATTCAAAATGAGTAGCTCCTAGTAATGGTGCTTTCAGGGGAATGCAGTTGGTACTTCTAGGGGCGTGTACAGTGGTAATCAGCACTGCAGTAAACATGGAGAAATCCCAATTCCCAGTGCCATGGGGAAGGTAATGAAGTTTGAGTCGTTCTGAGTAATTAGAAGGGAACTGGAGGCTTAAAACAGGTTTTACAAAAGAAAACAGGAAACTTATGTTCGTTTTTGTTCTGGACTGCAAGTGGGAGATTCACTGGTGAGCCAAAGCTTTGTAAAGTAATTATTTCCCCATGTTAATTTTAATGGAGTGCCACACAGCAGTATCTGATGGTTCCATCCAACCCTGAGCCCCTTTGTACTACTGTCCAGGTAGATGACAATAAATCATCCATGCCACCCAGAGTCCAAAACAAGATCCACCTGAAAATTTCCCTTTGGGCCAATCTTTTTCTGGTGGAAATTGAAATGCCTGCAAAATCATCTGTTTTAACCCAGCTCCGATTGTCTGGGGTGATGGGAATAAGCCCCGACAGCTCATGTCCTGCCCTCCTGCCAATGGGGGATGCTGTCTGGTTTGGGCTGACGTTTGTCTCCCTGGAAATCCAGAATGTTTTGCTGTACGTGGACACACACCAGGAGTCCAATGCCTCTGGAGGATGTTGGACCCACTGCAGGAGTCTGTCCTAGGTGTGCAAAAACTGCCATGTGCAGAGCTCCTGCTGCCCAGGTGTGTGTCCTTGCACAGAAAACACGAGGAGCAGCAAAGTCCTGGTGACAGCCATGACAGCAAACCCAAGAAATGTCGCCTAACTGAAAGGTCAGCTTTGCTCTTTGTTTTTTCTTCTGTAGGAATAAAAATTGTTGCAGGTTCTGTAAATACCATTAAATTTTGATCTAAAGATGTACAGATAAGCGAACTGGAAGGAAAATAACTAAAGACACCATTCTCAGAAGTTTTAACCCCAAGCAATTTTTGTTCTGGATCATAAAATTCAGAGTCAGTACTTACGTGGGTCACTCCAAAAGTAATGCCTCCTATTTATTTCCATGGTAACTACAGCAGATAAAAGAGCACCATAACACTATTTGATAGAGCAAATTCTCGGCTACAAAACACTATTTTTCAACATAATCACCACCATTAGCTATGCATTTTCACCAGCAATGAAGAAGAGTCTGCATGTCGCACTCATAAAAATCTGCATGGCCATCCAGAACATGGCTTGTCTTTCACTTTGCAATGTCAGTGGATGTCAGTGGGTTCCATTTTTTCTGCACAGAGGAATTCAGTGGCACTCCTTTGTACATCTTTGTCAGACACCGTTCTGTCAGACTGCCCCTCTGCTGCCACCTGTCACACAGCAACAAAACGGAATGGAATATTGGTGGGAAGGCTCAGACTCTACTGCCATACCACCAACACCCACCTTTTATGTCTTGGGCCAACATCATAAAATAGGAGGCATTACTATTGGAGCAGCCCTCATATTTGGGGCATTTCCTCTTTAGACATTCATGCAGCTGACATCAGAAAATTGATGTTTGCCACTTCCCATCAAATAACTTCTGTAAGTTTTTATCTTAGTAGTCAAAACTTAAGGCATGCCAATCTTCTAATGCTTTTGGAAACCATGTGTACTGTAGTTAAAGAAGGAAAATGTCCCAGAAAGGCCATTCTCCTTCCTTTTCAAAAGCAGGTGTGGCTCTGCCTTGATACAACTGTCAATGTTTTTAATGCTCTTGATGCTTTGTTAACCAAGTAAGTTAGAGAAGAGAGCTGATGGCACGATCCCTTGTGCATGAACCATCCGGGCTATTCAGGTGGAGATGAGTTACACAAACACTTTGCATGGGTTTACAAAGCCAGAGCTGCTGTTACCTATTGAAATAACTGCAGAAAGCAATGATCCATGCAGGAAGCAGCAGAAAATCATTCCTGACCCCATGCATTGCTCAAACCCCCAGCTTAGCATCACCCAGCCCTGCACTCCATCAGCACACTGCGAAGCCGTACTGCTGGCATTTGGAGTACAGAATCTCAGCGAGTTATTGATATTTCCTTGAATATTATACAACTGTTTGACAACGTAATCCATCATGAGAGTGAAAGCAGATAATTTCCTGGGAGCACATTGCATTCCTGTATTCTATTCCCTTTCTGTTTAAGCCCACTTGCTGGTCCCATTGTGCTGCTGCCTGTTCTTTGAATTGCCATTTATAAATTGCTCTGTGTACAGCTAACTCTTGCATAAATGGCTTCAACAATAGCAGTATACAGTCAAATGCACATAATTGCTTTGACAAAAGAAGTAGAAATCACATCAAGGCACATAAACTGTGGTCCCTGTGTACTGCAGTTTAAAATAGATGATGCCCTATAGCTGATAATGTACTTCCGCTATAATCATTATGGGTCTTCTAAATAAGAAGCCAATTATTGCTCTAACAAGGCGCTCATTAGTAGTCTGGGCAGAGATCATACAGATGGTATGGAACAGCTGGAAGTGGCAGAGGGAATCAGAGAAGCGATGTGAGAAAGGCTCAGGTATAAGTGGAGCTGCAGCCCTCTGTGAAGAGCTGGCCACTGTGTGCTGCAGCTGATGGCGTGACTGATTCCTGCTGCTACAGGATTTCAAGCCAATCCTGCCCATATCAGCTCTGTAAGTCACTGTGACCTGCAAACTGTGAGTGCTGACATCGCTAAGGGCCTGGGTGCCACCGTAACCAAACTCCAGCCCAGGGAAGGAGCAGCCAGTCGAGTGGGATAGGACGTACTCTCTGCAGCATGGCACATCCAGGGAGCTCAGTGGGAGCACTTCTCTCCTCAGAGCTTTCTTCTATTATCCAGGCTGGGAGCACAGGGTTTGACCCAGCAGCTCTGTGGGAAGGGCTCTTGTGCCAGAGATGGACGTGGTTTCTCCTGTGCATTTTGCACACTGAATTCTGCACTGATGCAGGAGGTGACTAATGCCACCCCATGGCACAGCTCACCGACTTTGCCTTTGAATCTGCTGTTCTCTCCTGTCTGCAATTGGCAAATGTAGCCGTGGAGGGAAAGAAAGTTCTGCTTCAAGAACTAGATATATTTTACAACACCAAGAGCAGCTATGGTTATCTGTTCACTGGCTGAAGACATAACAAGAACCCTAACAATGCATGTTCAGATACATCTGGTGAATTGCCCATGAATTAGTGACAGACTTACAGTATTTTTGATTGGAGAACAAGAGGAAGGAGCAAGGGATGGTTACAAACAGGAGCTGCTCATCAGATCCCAAGCTGAGAGTGAGACCTGGAACAAGGATGCCAAGGCAACCTGCAACTGGGCAAACTGGGCAACCTACTCTGGCTTTCCCCAGAGCAGATGCTTCCACAGAGTGCATAATGAGTCTGGGCTGATGGCAAAAATGAAGCAAAACAAAACAACTCAAAACAAGCAAGTGCTGGATTTCCAAACAAAAATCTTTCATTGAAGACAATTGCACATATTGTTAAAACACTGCAGACCTTCACAGCACGTGCTGATCACATGCACTGTATCTCCATTGTTGAATTATGCATTTGCAGGAACAGGTCTCTGACACTAAGTGGAGAATGCAGTTACCTTGACCCAGCAGCAGCCAGAGAGCAGTGGGAAGCAGACAGAAGTGCAGAGGATCTCACAGCAGCCATCATCCAGCAGTGAGCTGAGCCTGTTCTCCCAGGGGCTTGCCAAGGTGGGCAAGCTGTCAGCAACCCCTGTTGCATGCAAACTCTACTCCCTTGTTTCTGCCTTCAGCAGAAGCTGCTCAGCTGAGCACAAGTACGAGGGCTCTCATGCCTCAGTTTCCCCATAGTGCACTGAAGCAACATAAGCTTTCCCCCTAGGGTGTTGCTGTTACCACTAGGTGAAGGGAAAGCAAGGAAGGATAGACAAGGGAGCCTCCAAACTGCAAGAAGCAGCAGCAGGAGTGCTTGGGGTTATGTCATGAGTTGGACTCACAGCTATCAGCACTGACTCCTTCAAAATACTAACAAAAAGCAGGCAACAGGTCTGGTTTGTCAAGAGATGGGTATGAAAAAGCTAGAGTCTTAAAAGAGCATTGTGAATGCTGGTGGTGAGGAAGAGCCCCATTTCCAGCAGGTTTCTGCACCACAGCCACAGATGCTGGCATTTCCATACCCCACTAGCCCAGCTCCAAGGACTGAGGATTGATCTGCTGCAGGATTTGCTTCCTTCCTAAAGGCACATCTCATAAGCAGCTTTGTAGCTCAAGTAATTATTTACCTCCCCCATTAATTAGGCCCCTACAAGCTAGGTAAGCCATGTGCAGTGCCTGGGGCAAGGAGCAGGGATGTCCCCACCACTGCCAGTCACAGTGCCCAGCCCACCTGTATGTTTTTGCCTTGATTAACTGCAATATCTTAAGCACTTCTGGGTTTGGGTTTTTTGTTTGGTTGGTTGGGTGTTTTTTTTTAATCATAGGGTGCTGTGCCAGCATCTGTAGCCAGCCCCAACATTTTCTCTGTAGTATCTACCCAGTTCAATTGAGCAGGTCCAGCTGTGTTTGTATTTCATTGACACAAAAAGCAGAATATGTTGCTGTAGAGACAGCTATGATTTGCATCTTAATTAAGCAATGACAGATGCCCTACTGATAACAGCAATCTTTAGCTATGGATCCCCATTGGCTTTAAGGTTACAACATTCCCACATATTAGGAGGTGCTTCTAAAATCAGACTGTTAGCAGGTGATTAGCAGAGCGTTATGTCTTAATGTTTTTGTTGTGTCAAAAGCCTTGCTGGGTTTTTATCTCCAGATGAAGGCTGATCTGTGCAGGGAGATGTTTCCCTGTCACAGTCCTGAGGAAAAGCAATCTGCAAGGGAATGACCTCAAACCTGGGCATGATGCTGACGGTGCAACACCAAGCCACCCAGCGGGGCTCCCATGGCTGCAGAGTAAAGCACTTGCAGGACAGTGGATGCCTACTTTGGATTTCCAGCCCTGCGTGCTCTTGCCCAGTCATTCAACATCAAAACTTTGATCCACCTTTTCTTCACTGAAGAGATTTCAGGGTGCCCAGAGAGTGATGATGGGAAATACAGTGAACTTGGTAAAAAATAAAACTGGGTCTAAACCCATTCTCATTCAGTGACCATGTGTTGGTCTTGGAGGGTGCATGGTCTGGGCACTAAACCAGATGGAGCAGATCCTTAGAAATGAGGCTTATGGTTTATCTCTATAGGTAGGACTCCACCTCACCTGGTGTACAGCATCAACTAAACACTTTGGAACATGCAAACCTTCAAAGCAGGAAGTGACTCGGCCATGAGCATGGCATAGGATTACCTTCCCTCAAGCTAAGGATGAGCTTCTCCATGAGAGCTGTAAAGGAGGTAGTTGCATGAGCACCAGAGCTTCCAGAGTCTGGCTCCTTTTTAGCTTTGTGCCACAGTTGATTTGTTGGTGTAAGAGATAATGTGAGCCTAAATCAAAACTTTTTGCACTTCAGTGGGTTTTATTCACATCTTGTTGGCATTTAAAGGGCTTTTTGCCATGTGTCTTTGCAGGCACTTGATATGATCTGAGCACACATTGCACTCTTACCTTGGCAGAGGTCCACAATGCACTTTTCTCCTCTCTGGCAATCAATTTTCCCCAAATTCATAAGAAATCAGTTATCTGCAACTCTTTTTCATCTGCAGAACTTCCTGAAACATGGCCAAGGCTCAGGAGGAGTGGGGATAGGCAGCACCTATGCACAGTATAGGAAACCGATGCAGACCAGTTGCACCCAATTATTTATAGGATTTCAGTCCAAATGGTTATGTGTCTGCTGGCATATTCTGGCATTAATGGAGGCAGGGCCCTGTCCTACAGAACACAGCGACTTCTACATCGTGGATTTGGCCAAGCAGATAGTGGGAATGGGGAAAGATGAAGCTGCAGCTGATAACAAAAAATCCCCATTAACTCATATTGCTGCTCCACTGCAGCACTTCCCCATCTCTGTGGCAGAAAAGAGAGGACGTTTCTTGTTCTACCATGTGAAACTGGAGTTAGCAGTCAGGTCAGGTGCCTCCCAGGAGGATCACTTAGCCCTTGCGCTCCTCCGAGCTTGATGGCATGCTGAGCAGCTTCCACACTTGAAGGGCAGGAAGCCTGTGCCTGAGTACACCAAAAAGTTAATTGGGAAGAGCAGCAGTGGAAAAGGCCTGACCTTTTCCTGAATCGCAGCCCAGTGCTGAGTCGCAGAGGTCATCCAATTAACGGTGAAAATGATGCTGGAAGAGAACTTTCTGCCTTGAAGGAATGATTGTGAGTTGTTAGCAGGGCCCCATCACAGTGTATTTGGTTTCAGGGTGAGATTTTCCTCTCAATGGGAAAGCAATACTTTGCCCTCGGACATGGATGGCAACCACCAGCACTGAGCTGGCTCCTGGGGCTCCATAAGTATTGCCAGAGGTTGGCTGTGGTCCCCATAGCCTACTGCAATGACGCTTCTGATTCCTGAGGCTTTAACTGCCAGTAAAGCTGAACTTTATTCCAAGGGAAACAGACAGGTAGGATGGAGATTTTCAGACCCATCAACTATTAGCTAAGAGAGAAGGCCACTTCTGTATCTCAGACTCCTACTGTATCCAAATTCTAACAGGTTTTCTGCTCTCCATGAGCATTCGATTTAAAAAGAAACCCCTCCATCAACTCTTCACAGAATATTCCCCAGGTTACTCCCTCAGGCTCCAGCAGGACTGAGCCAATGGGACTCCATTTTGTGCTGGTTCAGTGTGCTGTATCTCACAGCGTATCCAGCAGGATGTCTCCCATTTCACAGGTTAACAAAGATTTTCCTCATCTATTTCCTGATGGTAGAAAGAAACAATCACTGCTTGGTATCTCAGGGTATCAGCTAACAGCGTATTTGTTTTACACAGAAAAACTCAGCTCCTTTCTGCTTCAAAATGTTCAGAAATCATGCTAATCTGCAAGAAGGTGGTGTATTTTTACAAGTTATATATTAAAAGCAATTGAAACAGGATACTGATCTTTCATTCATGTTGAATTTTGGTGTATAGTATAAACACTTACAGCTAACCTGATCCCCAGGACTGGGAATACCTGTGTTTGAGTGTGATATCCCATATTCATCCTCGGTGCTGTACCCACCAGACAGTCTTAAAAAGCCATGAGAAGTGCAGGGCAGAATCACAGCTCACCTTCATCTTCTACTAAACTGTAGCCACGTTAAAGCTGATACCACAGAAGCAATCAGGATGGATCTAACTGCATTTTCTCCTAATCAGAATAGTCAGAGGTCCAAATGAAAGAAGCTGGATAATGAATAAAGTCAAACAGGTGAACAGAGCAGCTAGCGCGTCAGATGTCAAGAAGCATGGGGTGAGATCCTCCATGGCCCATTGGTGCCAACTGATGGCACCCAAAGGAGTACCAAAAAAGTAAATAGGAAGAAGAGAAGTACTGTATACTCTAAGAGGTGGAAACAAGTGCTGAGAAGTAAATGGGTGGCTGTGTAGAGGATCAAGGAAAAAACAAGCAGCTGGAATCTTGTATCATAGCTGGCTTTTAAGGAGCAGAAATGTAACTTGGATAATGCTTATTAGAGTGCTTTCTCCAGAGAGATCTGTTTGTTAGTCTCACGCCAGTTTTGTTTATTGTGGTTGTAAAGAGACCACAGTGTATTTCCACCAATACATGTGGAAATAAAAAGCAAACGGGGATTACCAGAGCAGTATGTAAGGGAAATGCCAGATTTACTAGAGCATCTATTTAGCAAGATTGAAATCATTAAAAAAAAAAATCTCATGTTTTAAATGTTAGTGATCGCAGTTATTTGCTTTGAGAAGAGGCATAAGCAGGTGTTCCTGAGAGATTTACTCCTTTTGGCAAGAATTATGGCTGTTTCTTTAACAGAAACGCATGAGCCCCATGTGATGATGGTCTCCAATTTAAAACGGGAGAGATATGTGTAAAGGCGCTGTAATTAAAACTGACATTTTTTGCTCAGCTGCTAACGGTGTTCACAGGGATGAAAAATGACATTAGTTCCATCCTGGGCAGAGACGCTGCTCACTGTAAGAGGTCTGGGGAGAGCATTAAGTGGTAATGAACTGGCCTACAGCTCTGGTTCAGGGATGCTGGATCACGTCAGCAGAGCCAGTGCAATGCCTGGCACCAGCAGTGACAGAGAGGTGCCAGCCCTCATTATAGCTGCTATGGGCAAATGTACTCGGTGAGTGAGACGTGATGAGAAAAACTCTATGTTTGGTGACAAAAAGCTGCATCAGCTCCCTGGGGACGAGGAGGTGGTGTGGTGTTGGAGAAGAGCATGGAAGATGGGAAGCTCTCGAAATTTGGGGATATCTAAGACTGTGACACCAAGATGTGGTAGCTTCTCTGGGTATCAGGAATATTCACACAGAGTTTTCCATCCCTCAGTCTACATTTAACACTGAGGAGCCTATCTGAGGGATGCAGGGATGAGATATCAATCAGTCCTGTTGGGCAACATGGCCACAGAACCTCTCAGTGCCCCATCAGGCAGTCCAGAACATTATCAGCAGCTACACTGGATGCTCATTTGAGAGGGAATTAAAAAAAAAGATGTAGCAATTTCACAACGCTGTGACATCAATCAGAATTCATAAGTAGCTTCCCCAACTTATCCCATACGGTAACTGCACTGCATCTTGCCAATAATTAGGTGCCAGTGATTAAGAAAGCATTGCTGATGCAGTGTGTCTAGCTTTACGCTTTCTCTTCCAGTCCTGTCGGCTCTTGAAGGAGAACCTTAGCTATTTTTTTTGGCCAACGCAGAAGCACAAGATCTTGTGTACAAGTGTTGTATTTGTGTGGCTGAAAGCAGGCTGACATGGCTCCAGCCCAATGCCATCTATTGAACAGTCAGGTCATCGTTACCTCTTCTCTGATCTCTGCATGAGATTTGTGAGTGCTAGCTATCCCTTGTTATATAATTATTTCCTTTTCTTTACATGAAATGAGACACTGAGTTTAAGTTACACTTACATGGTAGTCAGCTCCATTAATTATACCCAAGAAACCAGTGTGGGCAAAACCACGAGGAGCGAAACAGCATAAATACAGTCTGCAGCAGCACATAGCTTGTAAAAGTCATGTTTTCTAATCTTTAAAAATAAGATAGAAGTGTTTTAAAATAAGTGCTCAGCAGAAGATTGATCAAAACAACTTTAATTAGAGACATGAGACTATTTACACTGGCTGTTGCGTTTCTAATTTAGCTTTAATTTTCATGCTTGAAGGCAACCAAGCAAGCCAAAGCTCAAATGGCTTAGGGGAAACTTGTGCTTTTAATGAAAGCATCTCTCACCCCGTGCAGCAAAATAGCCGTGGAGATGACCAGAAAAGAGCAATCCAGGAGCTGACACTTCTGGAATTGCTACAGGTTTGTTGATGCAATGTGTCCCTTGTTCTGTGAAGCACTAGTTGACCATTGCTCCAGGATGGTGGTCTTGTGCCCAGGATGACCCCTTCCTGGAGATGCTCGGAGTTGTTTGCATCATTGATAGCTGAAGACTTGATTTACCTCACCTTTACATTTTTAATAAAAAATCAGTAAGAATTAAAGTGCATTGCCTGTTTGGAAAAAAGGTAGAATCATAGAATATCCCAAGTTGGAAGGGACCCATAAGGATCATTGAGTCCAACTCCTGACTCCACTCAGCACCACCCAAAAATCAGACCCTGTGCCTGAGAGCAGTATCCAGATGCTCCTGGAGCTCTGGCAGCTCAGGGCTGTGCCCACTGTCCTGGAAAAAGAGAAGGAAATAAGCTGGTGAGATAGTCAGGATCCAGTTAGCAAAATTTAGATAACTGGCAGGAGGTAGATAAGTGGTATTCAAAAGTCCTAGAGATACAAACAAGAAAAATAATCTATTTCTGCTTATTAATCTTTGAGCATTGCAACCAATGTTTTCCAGGCATTTTGTAGCTTTCCTAAGCTGCTTTTCCTATTGACTGGCTGTTCTTTGTGGTACTTTCTCCTGCAAAGAGGGTTGCGCGGCAGGATAGATGCAGTGAGAGCCAAGTGAGCCCCTAAACCTTCAGAATAAGCAATGTATGAAGTAATTGCTCTGTGTATCTGACTGCTGAGAACTAAATGGAAAAAGTAGAAAATAGCAGCAGCACCCAACTCTACTATCTATAGTTAGATGGCATTGATGACCACTCTTTCACCACTCACCCCAAAATAGTTAGGAGAGGATAAGGCAGACCCCAAGGCTGGGGAACAGAGCTTGCTATGATGGCAGTGGCCTACACTTACAGCTTCTGTGATTGATTACACATTTGTGCCAGAGGTTAATCAACTCCAGCAGGTGTTGATTCCTATGTATCTTGCACCGTCATAGAAATTATGGCTTAATCCTCACCGGTGAACTGAAGCGTGCCAACACTGCGTTCCTCAGGTGCTTGAGTTGTTATCAGTGCAGCAGGACGTGGATGCGAAAGGGCGATGGTAACTAGCAAAGGACTTGTCTTAAAGGTCAAACAGCAGAGCTGCATTTATTGATGTAGGATGAATAGCAAGGCAAACAGTTCCCTGAACAGTGTGGGATGGGAGAAAGGTAAGAGAAAACTTAATGAATGATATGTGAGCTATCCATCTGAAGAAAGTTAATGGAGGAGAAGGAACACAACTATGCAGAAACAGGAGATGTGTCAGAGCTAGGGCAGATGGACAGGGGCCATAGGTTCCAGGGGAGTCCAGACACTTTGAAGCTACTGAAAAGAGCCAAAGCCTTAAAAACGCACCTGTAACATCTGAGCACCTCTGTGGGGATGCAATGACTGTCCTATGAAGGACAGTGTCCCTGACTGCTTGCCTTGCATACAATAGCCTATATGCATGAGCTAAGCCTCTTACTTCAAACAATAAAGCTCAGTTAATAAAATACTTCAGACCAAATGGTAGGTTAATACTTGAACATTACAGTATTTATCAGATGGGCTGTAAAAAAAAAGGAATTAGAAATTAACTTATATAGTAAGATTGGTGCAAATAATTCCCTTGACTCGGCTGCTCCGTGCAGTGGGATGGAGAGAAGAGCTTCCAGTGCAATAATATGACTAGAGTGGTAAGAGACCAGTAGGAAAGGCTCATAAAGCTCTGAAGGAAACCAAAAATACTCTGTCCTCTCAGAAAGCTGCAGCAGACCTAAGTATCTCTGCTGAAACCCTTTAATGCCTTGCTTGATTGATGACTGGTGTGAAGCAGAAAGTACAAAACCATGGTGAGTTGAACTTTGGGTAGAGGGAAAATGGGAAGCACAAGTCACTACAAAGGAGCTGCTTCATGACTGAGGAGCAGCAGCTGGGCATTAGCATCCAGATATTGGCTGGATGGTCGCACTCAGAGAGTTGCAGTCAATGGCTCGATGTCCAAGTGGAGTCTGGTGACAAGTGGCATTCCTCAGGGATCAGTGTTATTTAACATCTTTGTAGGCAACATAGAAGTGGGATCAAGCACACCCTCAGCAAGTTTGCAGATGACACCAAGCTGAGTGGTGCTGTTGACATGCTAGAGGGAAGGGATGCCATCCAGAGGAACCTGAAAAGACTCGAGAGGTGGGCCCATGCCAACCTCGTGAAGTTCAGCAAGGCCAAATGCAGTATCCTGCACCTGGATTGTGGCAATCACAAGCACAAATACAGGCTAGGCTTGAGAGTAGCCCTGAGGAGAAGGATTTGGGGATGTTGGTTGATGAAAGACTCTACATGAGCTGGCAATGTGCACTCGCAGGCCAGAAGGCCATCCTGGGTTGCATCAAGTACCAGCATCAACAGCAGGTCAAGGGAGGTGATTCTGCCCCTCTACTTACTTTGCTCTCATGAAACCCTACCTGGAGTACTGTGTCCAGTTCTGGGGCCCCCACCACAAGAAGGACATGGAGCTGTTGGAGAAGGTCCAGAGTAGGGCCACAAAGATGATTAGAAGGCAAGAGCACCTTCCCTATGGGGACAGGCTGAGAGAGCTGGGGCTCTTCAGCACGAAGAGGAGGCTCTGGGGGGACCTCATAGAGGCCTTCCAGTACCTGAAAGGGGGCTACAGGAAAGCTGGGGAGGGACTTTTTATAAGGGCATGTAGTGATAGGATGAGGGGAATGGCTTTAAACTGGAAGAAGGTAGATTTAGACTAGATATTAGGAAGAAATTATTTACTGTGAAGGTGGTGAGACACTGAACAGGTTGCCCAGAGAGGTTGAGGATGTGCCCTTCCTGGAGGCATTCAAGGCCAGGCTGGATGGGGCTTTGAGCAACCTGGTCTAGAGGAGGTGTCCCTGCCTGTAGCAGGTGGGTTGGACTAGATGATCTTAAAGGTCCCTTCCAACCCAAACCATTCTATGATTCTGTGATTCAGTGAATGACTGAAAGCCGGGGAAATGAAAATGTACAGCCTAGGTGTGCTTCACCATTCACATGAGCGTGGATACTTTCTGGAGATAGCTGGCATGGAGGTGACATTCCAACCAGCTCACAAATATTTCCATGACCATCAGTGGAAACATCTTGGCATCAAGTTCAAGAGGACATAAGAGTCTGTTTCCAAGGAAGGACCAAGAGGACAAATAGTTCTTTAACAAAGCCCAAATCTAAAAAATTCTTATTTTCCTATTGCTAGAAAGAGACAGTTTATTGCTTTGATCTCAGTAATGCTTTGAACCTGGAGGGCAAACTGGAGAACCTATGTCTACTGTACACAATAAAAATGATGGAGAGAATCTCAGACTGACATAAAGTAGGAAAGGAAAGCAGAAATGCAGTGCTACATGAGCATGAATATGGCACAAGTGAGCAGAGAGGGACCAATAAAATGGAGACTGGAAAACAACACCTTATTAAGAACATAACCTGGAGCCAGAAAAAGTCTTTGTCAATGAAATAACTTCTTTCAAGCTTTATCTGTAACAAACCTGTGTTGCCCCACACTCTGTTGTATTATCAAGTCTATATACTCATTTATTTTTCATTTTCCTCCATATTCCATAATCTTTTTGTTTCTAATGATGAAAAATATACATAATTGACTTCTAATTTTTGGTTGCCTTTTAGTAAAGATGAATTTCAAAGTTGAAAAAAAAAGTGTTTTGGAAGCATTTTTTTAAACGTACTGATATGGTACGATAAGTACTTGGGCTCACTGCAGTCAAACCACCATGGTTATCAAGAGTGCTTGCAAAGTCCTGGCTCATGACTTGCCATTAAAAAAATAAAGCAAACATCATGAAAGCTTATTGCAAACATGTCAGTCTTCCCCCAGGCAGGTATCCATCTCTCTGTGCCCCCATGTCCTCCATCCTGCTCCCCAGCTGGACACCCTGCTGGCCAAGGGAAAGGGACCCAAAGACATACCAAGTGTGGCTGCAATTGCATGGTGGGGCTGAGTGTCACAGGGGTGCAGGTACTTGAGCAGTTCCCTCTTCGTGTAGCAGCTGTGCACCTGATCAAGCTGTAGATGTTCCTGTTCAGGGCAGGGGAGTTAAAATAGATGGCCTACAAAGGTGCCTTCCAACTCAAATGGTTCTATGATGTTATGACTTGTGCACTCGGATGTTTCCAGTTGGTTTTTTAGATACGTGCCTGGATGTGCACCTTCAGCTCAAGGCAGGTATAAACCAGGCAGGGTGTTTATCCGCAGCTTGGTGCTGAGGTGCAGTGTACCCTCATGCTTTTTGGGGCTCTGCTGTGACACTCCATTGAGCATCCAGGTCCAACAGTCTCCCCAAATTCTTTTGTAAATGCCTTCTCCTAGCTTCCTTTATCTCTTTAATGGTCTTGCAGTTATTTAATCTGGCCCCTTGGAGGTTCATTTTCATTTTAATTTCCCTACGGTTCTCTTGCTTTTTTTTTTTTTTTACTGCCTCTATTTCAGCATCTGCAATCAGCCCTAACTGAAGTTCTTTCTGGGCCGAGTCATGAGCTGTACAGCTGTTGAACACTGGTCTAAATCATCCTCTGCTTTCTTAATTCTGCAATTGAAGATACTGCATTTTTCAGAGACCAGACATTTCTGTTGCTTGAGTGCTCTGCTTGGACAGGGAGGCTTCTTGATGTTAAAGCATGAACACACACGTGTAGCCACTGACTTCAAGTTCATGAAGGGAAACACGTGTGTCCATTCTTGTTACTTTTACAAGATCACAGATATCTGATTTTGCTGTAGAAGAAAAAGAGCACAGGGTTATGACCCTAGATGTGCAGTCTGGACCAGAAGTATCTCCTGAGTGCCACCTTCCGGTACTTGAAGAGAGCTTACAAACAGGAGGGGGACCGACATTTTACGTGGTCTGATAGTGATAAGACAAGGGGGAATGGCTTTAAATTAAAAGAGGGGAGGTTTAGGTTAGATGTTAGGAAGGAATTCTTCACTCAGAGGCACTCAGAGGCACTGAGGCTGTGAGGCACTGACACTGCTGCACAGAGAGCTGGGGTGCCCCATCCCTGGAAGTGCTCAAGGCCAGATTGGATGGGGCCATGGGCAGCCTGAGCTGGTGAATGGCAACCAGCCCACAGCAGGTGGCTAGAACTGGACAATCCTGAAGGTGCCCTCCAACCTAAGCCATTCTATGACTGATTCTACGATTAAGCTTGGTGGGTCTGAGACATTTTCTCTCTGGAGATGATTAAGCCCCAGGGAACTAAGATAATTCAAAAGAAAATATGATCTGTTATGTCTGATGTGTTGCTTCTAATTTAATTTTAATGATGCAGATGAGAAAAGCGATGCCTGCGTGTCTGCTTTATAATTGCAGCATATTCTGTCTCTGAGGCTTAATGTCATTTTACAGAGGATCTGTTGATTACCTGTTGTATCTATTGCAAAGCAACTTTAGACTATTTGGTAGATATTCTGGAAATTAGATATTACATCATAACTTCCCACCTCAAACAAGCATTATGTAAAACATGGTTTATCAGTTTTGTTGTGAAAAGCAGCAGCTTTGCCTACTGTAGCTAAGGCTGAATTACAGATCTGAATTACAGATGTTAAGAAAATCATAGAATCAAAGAATGGCCTGGGTTGAAAAGGACCACAATGATCATCCAGTTTCAACCCCCTGCTATGTGCAGGGTCACCAACCACCAGACCAGGCTGCCCAGAGTCACATCCAGCCTGGCCTTGAATGCCTCCAGGGATGGGGCATCCACAACCTCCTTGGGCAACCTGTTCCAGTGCGTCACCACCCTCTGAGTGAAAAACTTCCTCCTAATATCTCACCTAAACCTCTCCTGTTTCAGTTTAAGACCATTCCCCCTTGTCCTATCACTATCCACTGTTGTAAACAGCCATTCCCCCTCCTGTTTATACGCTCCCTTCAAGTACTGCAAGGCCACAATGAGGTCTCCCCAGAGCCTTCTCTTCTCCAAGCTAAACAAGCCCAGTTCCCTCAACCTTTCCTCACAGGAGAGGTGCTCCAGCCCTCTGATCATCTTAGTGGAAATGTATAAGCAGCTACTGTACCAAAAAGATATCAAACATCATTGGAAAAAATGGAGCCCTTGGGATATTCTGGTTTTGTTGTAGGCACTGTCCCAGCAGTCATATTACCTGTATTTAATCTGAGACTGCTGGGTTAATTCCCCTATTAGTTTTTTCCTGCAGGTTGCTAGACTGTCTAGGACCTCCCCACTCCTCCTGCTTCATTCTGTCTTTCTCTGTGAAGGAATACGCTTTAGGATTTAGCAGCACATTTAAAACAACTGCTTATTACTCTTTTCTATTCCAGTAGTGTTTCTCTCTGGACACGGAACACACTGATTTCAGTTCTCACCTCTCTGTCTCCCAGGAAAACACCAAGAGTGATGAATTCTGTTACAAGAGATTTTTCAAGCATCAGAAGTATTGTTTAAAAACCTTTGCAGATCTGTTTGGTAGTACTTCCACCAACTGTTGCATCACAATTTCAAGCTCTCTTCTCAACCTTAGCTTCTAATCCCTCTCCTTACTTGCTCACAGCACTAGAGCTACAGAAGAAACAAAGCAACATGTAAGAAGTCTGGATTCAAGCTCAGATCTGAGCTTCTTGGCAGTCAGGTATTCACCTAGAAGTAAAATGGGAACAGATGTTCTGATCACCTGAAATAGTCGCTCATCACTTCTCCAGCCAGTACTACACCATGTAAAACATTGGTGTCAGCAGTCTGGAAAGCAGCCTTGCAGAACAGTATGTAGTTGTTGTGACAGACACCAAGTTAATAGGAGTCAGCAATGCTCCTTTATAGCAAATAGTGCACCTTGCACACTGTGCTGCACTAGCAAGAGTGCAGACAGCACTCCCAGCCTTCCCCACCTTCCCCAACCAACCAAACTGGAACAGCCAACATGCGTGAATGACAAAATCCAAAGCAACAGTTGTGAAGTCCATAGAGCTACAGAAGTATAAGAGGAATCTATACTCCATACTTTCATCCTCTGTGTACAGGAAATAATTTCACAAGCCATTTGATAACAGCAGAAAAAACCCTTGCTGGCTCAATTTCTTGCTATTCAGTTCACACCAATATTTTAAGCTATTAGCACTGTAATACATAAATAACACTTTCTTATTTAGCAGCCTTATTAAACTCTGGAGACTGACTTAAGCCCCTAGTTTCTTACATTATTAAGCTTGTCATTCATTCATTATTAGATCAGTGTGAGTTTGTTGTAGCTCTGAGCTAAAGACTATTAAAAGCCAGAATTGGCATTTACGTAACATAAAGACAGCATAGGCCAATGGAAAGTTCTGGGAGTCCTGAATAAGAGACAGAAGGTGTCCATACCAACAGCCAGCATTTATTTTGTGTTCTGCAGGGTCTGGCACATAGATGCAGTTGGCACCAAATGCCCATTTGCCCACATTCCAGCTGCAGTGGGGCTGCAGGGCTGCGCATCTCTGAGCTTCGTGTCAGTGACCTAACCCCAGCCTGGAAACAAGACTGGCTCCAACCCTGTGTGTCTGCAAGAGTGCAGCTGACCAGCCAGCAGCGTCAAGGTATGAAATGCCTAGGGCTTTGCCCCACTGGCTACGTGGTTTTCAAGCAAAGAAAGTTTCAGTATTTGAATTTTTGTTATGCAGCTCCAAGCTCCCGTAGAGGAAAAAGTAATTTTCTGACCATCTTTTGAAATACCATCTTTCCAGAATGCACCTTCTTGCATTTTTATTTTCAATTCCTACCAGCTGCTACCCCACAAAAATTCCAAATTCTCTGGTGTGTTTCTCAAAAGGATTCTGCAAAAACGAAATCTCCACTTTGAAAAAGCAAAGTTTATGTAACACAGCATTTGTTCCTACAGAATACACCTTTGATCTTTGTCTTCTACGTTTCCTTTCTTTATCATGACAGGGGTCTCATATTTGATGTTAATAGAGATATTCCTCCATTCTTTTCTTAAACTGTTTTTCTTTACCTTTTATCAGGATCAAAGAGCAAACTTCATAGCTTCTGATCAAACATGGACTGAATTTGTGTCTCTCATCTTCCCCTTTAATTATCTGACCGTTAATGAAATATGTCTAATATGCTCCTGATGGGATTATCAGCTGCTTCATCCTCCCATTTAGTCCTTCTGGTCATGGTATCATCTTTCTTTTTAATTCCTTTAATGAACTCAGAAAAAGTATGTGAATAAATTAATGTGCCAGGAAAGGTTTCACATACCACTCAGGAACTCAAAGTTCAAAATTCTGCTGAGCATATATGGCAGTGAATTAATGTCTGAACAAGCACGCAAACACCAGAACTACCTTTCATTCAGTGGCTCATGCACAGTCACACCGACTTCTCCTGGCAGAATGTCCCAACTGCAGAACTTGGAGGTTGAGTCCCTGTTTATGAGCAGCACTTTGTTCACAGCTCAGTAGAAGGCTGAGGGCCTTCACTCACAACTCCATACTGCAGTGCTAACAGTGATGAAGTACTGAGCGCTCACACATTCTTTACTGACATTTTACCAATGGTTTGTTTGGATCCAGCGCCTCTTTCATCAGCACTGGTGTTCAGCACCATTAGGTCAGCACCAAATCAACCCCCCCCCCCAGGATTGTCTTTGGGGTTTTCTCTATTTTCATTCCCATATTGGTCTGAAGATTGGCAAAGCTGTACTGGAAGAGGGCATGAGCCAGGCTCTCTTCTCCCTTTTGCTGGATCAGGGAGATTTGGGCAGAGAATAGATCAATACAAAGTTGAGATATTTTTGAGGATAATGACTTTAAGTACAAAAGCAAAGCTGTGTATGGAGAAATACTCTTTGTTTCGACAAGACGGTTGTTAAAGGGGCTTCTCAGGTTTAAAACCACATCCCAAGAACACCAGGCATTTTCCTAACACTCAAATGACCCATGTTCAAATCTGTCACGTGTCTCAATATGTACAACAGCAGTGTTCCCATAGGTGTGACCTTTGAGGTTGCTGTATTATGTCTATCTACTCAACGGCTTTTTTGTTCTTCATCTTTTTGCTTGCTCCGTACTTAATGTGCCTCATCGTGAAGGGTCTAGAAAGTCCTTGGTTTCATTCTGATGCAGAACTGCTTGACCCTCTTTGTGAAATCTAATACTTCTTTTCCAGCTCTCTCTGTAAAAACCAGTTAAAAACACATACAAGCAGCTTATTGGAATAACTACAGCTAAGGCAGTTCACTTGGTAATGAAGGCACCATCCCCTGTCTGACCGTCTGCCATAACACCCTTTCCTCTTTCAATATTTCAGCCCACTGGATACTGAACAGGTAATTTGAGGTATGGAACCCTCCTTTGATCTGCTTCTCTTCAGCAGAAATGAACCACAGAAGGAATGTGGTAGGCCATCAGACAAAGATGAGTGTTCAGTGAATATGAGCTCCTAAAATATGTCCTGAGTGCTGTCTTTACTTGAAATAATTTTGATTTTATGAATGAGGGGTTTAACCCTGAGTTTTTATCAATCTGTACAGTCAGTGTCTTTGGCAATTCCAATGGATTTAAAAATGTAGGATTTGAGGTCTATTTAGAGCTGTGACAAAGGTCTGAACATGTCAAAATCTTAGTATATAAAAACTAAGAGTTCAGGAATTGCTCGTTTTCAAATGTCCTCTCACTTAGCAGCCAAAGGAAGAAAAGACAGTAAAGAATAAAAAAGTTACTGCCATGGTGAGTCAGTTGCATGGCAGGGAAACAGCAGGACTAGCGCATAAAAATGTCATCATTTATTTTGTTACTTACCCAATGATAACATCCTTTTCAATTTTACAGTACTCTCCCCCTGTTCCTGACCTGAAGTCATTTAGGTGCAAGATCATATCCATGTCAGCTCTCATTTCAAGGTGGGCATCCAAGCGTTATTGCCAACTTCATGGATACTTTTCCACTAGGAAATTCCTTAGCCAGAATAATTTAAAAATAAAAAATATATAGAGAAAATAAAATCATACAATTAAACAATATTACTTGCTTATTTTCTAAATCATCGCTCTAGGCAATATTGATGTATTGTTCTAAGCATCTTCCCCTTGCTTGTTCCTCTCAAGAGCAAGACTTTCAGAAACTTTCTGATTTTAATCATGTCCTACAGTGAAGCTCTGAATGAAAATTGGAAGCACTAGAAGAGACAATCTTAAAAGACTTTGCTCTAGAATTTAGTAGGTGTTAGGGGCTGATATCATCAAGCCTATGCAGCCCTTGCACAACTAGATTGCAGTTACCAAAGAAACTAGCCTGCAACACATGGCCCAAAGTCTTCAACAGCATCCTTATGGATTTCACAGGGGTGTGTGCTGAGCTACTTCATAACCCAGCACCAGAGATGCTCTGGGTACTCTGAGCCTCATGGGTGCACCATGTCAGCTCAGATTGCATGGGCTCCTACCCCAGGTGCTTCCTTGGCAACTTCAGGACCTTCAGTTCCTCCAGCAGTCAGTGTCAGAGGTGGGTATACCCAGAGAGGAGGAACACTGGTAGTTTAGCTGTGCCCCCTTGTTTTGCTGAAGGGCCGCACATCTCTGCATGTGTCATGGTTATCTTTTCCTTTCTGTGAGGTGGAAAGTGCCATGGGGCTGCAGTGGTGGGTTTCTTACATGACATCTCTCCAGCAATGGGAGGTACAAGCTCACATCTCCTAGTCCTGCACAGATTAGCAATCAGCATACAAAATAGAAGCACAGTTGTAAGCCAGAATGCATTGAGAGGAAGTTTTGTGTTACGGGTTGCACCATCAGCCATCATCATGCACACTGATATGTGGTGGAAAGACATCAGGAAGTATTTTTGTGAGGAGGCTTCGGCTGGTCTTGAGAAGGGTTAGAGCCACCCTTGGCCACCAACCACATCATGAAGCCAGTGATGGAGGCAAAGGATGGAAGTGTGAGGCTGGAGCTGGGTTGATCATTGCTGTTGGTAGGCCCATCACTAGAGGGAGACCAAGACCTACCCTATCCTTGGTAGATGTTCACATCACTTCTCATTGGAATACAGGAAATAGAACCTTTAACGTAGCATTTTGTTCCTTATTTGCAAAAATAAAAACATTAAAAATCAACTATGTTTGGGGTCTAGATTGGGGAGACTATTTGATGTAATTGCTACTATCATGTAGGATAGTTTCTGTGGATGGTGCATCATGTTCTCAGTATCTTCTCCCATTGTAATGCCACGGACCTGGTTCAAACTCTTAGCAAGCAGTATAATTTGTCTCCCTTTACTATATGGCTAAAAGAAGATTTTTTTCTGATCTCTGAGGAGAAATATCTACATCTGAATTACAGCCATTAGGTTTCAGATACCAGCTGGGGTTTTGCCACTCAGAAAGCTATCGATGCTATGCTTTCTTGCTTTAAACAAAGTGAAAATGATAATTTTATATATTAGGCTTGGAGTTTTGCTCTGTTTCTCATAATGGCCAAACTAGGATTTGCTCTGAAAGTTCTTTTTGCTTTTTTCCTTGGTGTGCCAGCACTGTGCTGGAGAGGACACCAGAGAGTGTCTGTGCCAGGGCTGCTCCCCATCACAAACCCCACCGTCACACCCAAAGGAGAGTTGCATGCAAAAACTAATTGCAGTGCAAGTCCAATATGTCATAGCAGGATAGTCATACCTGTACAGCAGGTGACACAAGCGCAGTGCTTCATGATCAACGTGCAAGTTGAAGGATCTCAGACAAAATCTCGTAGCCAGATGGTCAGCCTCCTTTTCTAAGTGACATGCTATTTTCATAAGAGAAAAGATAGGCTAGTTGGAAACCTCTGCCTATTCTAACATTTGAGATGCTTTGGTGGCTGAAATTTCTTACCAAAGACTTCAAGCTTCTTCATCTATTTTCTGGTGCACTTGTGTTTTCTGGCTCCTTCCTGGAGGATGTATATGAACTGAAGTCTGTTTGCTGCTGGTGTTTGTTCACGGCCAACCCACCACGTCACTCCTCAGGGAGCAGCTGCTGCAGAAATATTTACATTGCAACGTGATGAGGCTCATAAAACACTGCTAGTGTAAACAAGATCAGATTTACAAAATGGTGCATGTCTGACAGCTACAGAGGGCTGCTATCAATGGAGACAGTGACAGCCACCATTCATCATTTGATGAAAGGGAATAGCTCGTGCCTTCCGTCCAGCCCTTGTTCTTATGCAGTCAGCGGGATGCTCGTCCTGCTGGGATACAGCCAAGGTTGCAAGGGATGGAGCCAGGCTGAGCTGGAGAGAAACCACCAAGTTTTGCTCCCCTTGATGTAGGCAGGGGAAACAGCAGAGAGTGTGGGACTGGGGGTTAGGAAAGCTCTGCCTTGGCCCTATCTCCATCTCAGTGTACTAATCACTGGTGAAGAAAGTTATCAATTTTTTAACTTTTGCATCAAATTTCAGTGCTGCAGCTGGCCTCTGCTTCTGTGTTCCCCAAGGTCATCCTCCTATGCATCTATATCAAACCACTCCCCCAGTACAGCAGCACCTCCTGAGAGCAAACCCAGCCACTCTGGTCTTCTGGACCTGAAAAGCTGATTTTAAGACTGCTCGTGTCATGTCCAGTCCATGTCATGTTCATACCAGTCACACAGCTTCAGCCCTCTGTAAGATTTCCTCCCACACAAGACCACAGAGCTGCTGAATGTTTGTGCCCATCACTTCTTCATACTTTGGCCATTTTGTTGTTTTTCACTGGTGCTGCTGATGATGTTACCTGTCAGAAGAGATTTGCAGGCTCACCTGGCAGGTAAAGCATGCCTTAAGACTTGCACACACACCTTGCATGGGTGCAGTTGTCTCCTCCATGTTGAGAAAACCAACACGATACTACTCTTTATGTGAATAAAAATGAGCATTAGCCTGTTAATCAATTCACTATGCAGTGAATTCATTAGGGCAGGTTTTTAAAGCAAAGAATAGAGAATTAAGGGCTAGAATAGAACAGAATAGAAGAGTGAGAACAGAGAATTAATTCCTTGCACAGTGTTTTTAAAATGCACCCTACAAATCACACTCTTTCCAGGTCCCATCAAAATCTAATCAGCAGTTAATCTAGTCACAAGACAACTTCATCAGCCAAAGCAACTTGCAATGGATTCATTTAACCACGGTATTAGTCCATCAAAACAAAGCTTTGTTACAGGTTAATCTCCCTAGCTCCAGAAGGAGTCACAGAAATGACAAACTATCTATCTCCTTCCACCTTCAGCTAGGCAGTGAAAATACTGTCAGTCCCTGAATAACGCAGTGTTACACCAGCTGTCTGGTCCAGCCATCTACCCTGCTCACTGGCTATGCCCTGTGCTGAACAGCACCACTGAAAGAAGAACAAAGAGCACAGGAAGGGCTAATTTAAAATAGCCCCTTCATTTCAGCTGTTCCTTTCAAATGGATGCAAGGCACCTGAGTATTCCTACAATCTTGTAGGGTGCTGCTGAATACATCCAGCACCAGGACCTTGCAAGTTAGAGGAGCTCCTGAAGCACTGCTCCACCATTGGCCATATCTTCTAGCACTGCTCCCAGCCTGAAAACAAATGATAGTTTTCAAAAATCAAAAGGTTTACAGAAGATATTAATGAAGAACAAGCACAAGGAGCAAATCATGATGAGAAAGGGGTCAGCCCATGGTAAGCTCAGCTGCTGGAGCCCACAGTGTTGCAGCTCACCGCCAAAAGTTTGTTTCTCATCTTTATCTTCTGTCATGGCCTGGCACTTCTGGATGTTTAAAGATATCCAGGAAGTGCCACTTGATTCAGAGGGATACTTGCTAGCTCAGAATCACTCCAGAGCTGGATGTAATGTATTATTTAAAATAAACAACAGGCTGAGAATCTACCAGCATATATTTAAATCTACAAAAACACTGCTGTTTTATCTAGCAGGTAGGCGAGGATGAAGAACTATGGCCGGAAGATCACAGCAGATGTGCAGCTGTGGGTATGATTCACACTGCAGATTAAGACACCTAAACTCACATGTCAGCACTGCCTGGAGTCAGTGAGCTCTGGGGAGCTTGCAGTCCACTCTGAAGCAAACCAACACACGCATTGCTCTGCCTATTGAATCCACTGACAGAAACAGGAGCTAAGACTCCCAGCTCACATGGAGACACGCACATGTGACACCTCACCACAGGTGTTTCATTTGGCAGTTGGGTCCCTCCCTGGAGGATGAAGCAAGGATTTATGGGATTGCCACCATTAGGTACCCTGTCAAGAGATGAAGCAGTGTAAGTGTCCATTCTCTACATCCCATGGGAGGAGATCTGACTTCAGAGCCATGCACAGGTCATGGTCATCACAGAGAGCAAAGACACTGAGTGCTGATATTTCCAGGACAAATGCCTATTGGTTTTGGGCTTCAGGATAGCATTAGGACCAACCCAAAATACAGCTGGGAAAGGAAAAAAAAGCAGGACTTTTCTGGAGGTGACCACCACTAAGTAGTCACATGTCATAATAAAATTCATTGGTTTTGGTTCTGCAGCTCCGGGCTCCTTGCCTGACTATAGTCCCATGTGTCTAACATCAACTTATAGCCTTGGATTGGAGGTGGCAGGGTTTGAAAACAAAGCCTAATGACAAGGTAGCTCTGCCATGGGGTGGCTGATGTCTCAGGAAGGAATGCGAAGATTTGCAGCTTTCTTTGGAGAAGCAGAGGAATGGAAAGGCAAGAGGGAAATGGAAGTGAATGTAGAGGAACCTGTTGTTTTGTGCTGCCCTTGAGGGAAGGTCTTAGCATTACAAGTGGGAGATGTGGCCCTTGCAGCAGCACGGGATAAGGAAGCAGAAGGGAGCACAGCATCTTCCCATGTGCTTCAGGTCTGTGGGCAGGCCAGGATTCATCCCTGCACGGTGAGCCACAGGCTCTCCTGGGTGACAACACTGCATTCCTTCTGCACCACAGCTGCGAATATTGCATGTCAAAGCTGTCATCACCTTGTCCTCACTGATGGTGCTCTGAGCAAGGCACATGCTGGGTAAGAGCATTGTTACTTAGCAACTTCAGCTGGCTCTGCAAATGAAGTGGTGTGGAGGGTTCTTCTGCATGGGGAGGAGGGCAGCATTTGTAAGTAGTGTCTGGCTCTGTTTTACCTAGGCATTTGCTAAAGCTGTTTCTTTGTATTTGCTCATCTGCATATCAGTTCTTCTTAATCTGAAACCACAAGCTGCTGGCAAATTCCATCAACTCTGTCAGTTGTATATGCAGCAGCAAGAACTACAAAGTCTGTGTGTTTGACAGAGGTTCTGAGGTACTTTGATAATGATATGAGTAAATAACGAAAGAAAATTAATTGCAGTCTGTGCATTTTGTGTGTGAATACATAGCAAGCTCCAGAACCTGACACAGGACCCAACTCAAGGTGCACAGCCCTGTGAACCACCCCAAAGATAATCATGTTTGGCTTTCTGTAGAACCACGCAGATTGTTCCTTATCATAAAACAAGATACAGAAAGGCAACACCCCACGTGATATGGTCCATATTCTGCTCTGCTCATCAATCAGCAAGATGTTGCACAACTGCTACTTCCTTTATCAGACACATTGCAAAAGGAATTGGTTAGAGATGTTGTGGAAAGCCCCATCCTGCTGATGTTAGATGTTCCCACTTCTGACATGCCTTCTATGATGGAGTGATGGCATTGGTGGACAAAGGAAGGGAAACTGATGTTGTCTACCTGGACTTGTGCAAGGCCTGTGACATGATTCCACACCACACCCTTATCTCTAAATTGGAGAGATATGGATTTGAAGGCTGGATTACTAGGCAGACAAAGAATTGGTTGGGTGGATGTAGCCAGAGGGTTGTGGTCAACGCTCCATGTCTAGGTAGAGGTCAGTGATGAGTGGTAACCCATGGCAGGGGTGTTAGAACTAGATGGTCTTTAAGGTCCCCTCAACATACACCATTTTATGATTCCCAGGGGCTAGAGGTGCTCAGGGAGCACGGTGCAAGGGAGCTCCTGGAGAAGAAACTCCTTCCCTAAAATTGAAGAAGACATTGAGGTGAGAGGGAAGGCAGAGAGGTCTGTTTCAGTGGTATGTGGAGAAAAAGGACTCGTCCCGTGCAAAAGCTGTGAGCTGTTGGACTACACAAGCAGACAGCAGGGTATGAGAAGGTTGTTATTTGTGCAGCAGGTTATTAAGCTGTGGTTGGTCACAGGATGAGGTGGGTACCAGACGTTCCCAATGGCAAGCAGACACAAGTGTGGCAGAAGAATACCATATAGGTCATTTGACATAAAATCACTCCTTCAGCTTAGGAAGGTCCAGAGTCATAGCAAGGTGTATTTTGCGAAATATCACCACTTGTCCTGCTCTCTCAGGCATTTGCTGCTGGCCAGCACTGGAGATCAGATACAGGCCTGGGTAATGCTTTGCCCAACAGTCATTCTCCTGTTCTCACCTCAGAACAGTGAGGTTTTAAGTAAAATAGTAAACAACTTCAGAAGACACAAAAATGCTCTTTACCTAAATGCTGAGGAGGGCAGTCAGAATCACAGTTTTGGATTTGGGCACCTAAATTCTTTCTGTGTCTCACTTGAAACGCTTGTATTTCCTACTGATCCACTAATGGCTTCATGAATTCTCTCCAGTTTTCAGGAATCCATCTTCTCCAGGATCCAGTCCATTGTCTTGTCAGCATGATGTACATTCTTCAACGCTAAAATCACAGATTTTCTTTTGCTGTCTTTTCAATTATGTTCCAAACACTGAGTGATTAAGGTCATGCTATATAAATGATACGTCTAGGCTATCACCATGCCAACAATCACCCTGTCATCTGGATATTTTTCACCAATAATTTTTATTTTCTCCTCAATTTATGATTGCTCTGTGACTCTATTATAAAATATATTCATAAGTCTTGGGCAAAGGTACATAAAGCCCAAAAATTAGCTAATAACATCTAATTGAAAGGATTAACTTACTTTTTGAGATTGGACGGGTAGTTTATGATCTATTTAATATGCTGTACCATTTTCTTAATGAAAAGTTTTAGTAAAAACATACCATGTGATGATGCCAAACATTCCAAAAAGGGCAACTGCAGTGCATTCAGTTGACCTCTGCCAGCTAAACTTGTAAGCTCATCAAAGAATGCTGTAAAAAATAAAAGAAAGAAATATTCTCTAGGAAAGCACTCTGATTGTTGCCAGTATTTTTCAGCTCATAAATTCGGAAGATCATCTCATTATCAAGAGGGACAAGAAGGATGGCTGGTGCAAAAGTCAGAAGAGCACAGCAGCAGCGCTTGCAATAGCATGCAGAGGTGTCAGGATTTCTTGGCAAGCTTTATATTTTTATACAGAACAAAGCTTATGTAAACAAAAATAAATAAAACGAAATACACAACATTGTTTTTTCTTAAACAATGTGGAAAAAAATACTCATGAAAAGGGAGATGGAAAAAGACATGTAAAAATTAAAAATAATAGTAACAGAGAGCCGTTACCTGTATATATACACCAATGGTGAGACTGAATAGGAAAACTAAAATACTGAATGCAGTTTTCACTGGCAACGTTTTTGACCTGAAGTTTAAAAAACAGAGAAAGATTTGAGAAATGAGTAAGATACCAAAGTAGTACAAGAACTGAGAAGCTCCATCTGTTTGACTTCAAAGACTACAGACTGATGTGAACCCAGAGCACAAATACCCTTAAAGGAAGGAAACCCTCAGACTAAATCAGAACCTATGGCTGGAAGTTAAGGGCAGACCATTCCCACTGAAATGCACAACACAGCTCTTTCCTGGGGAAGGTGACTGGCCACTCAGGCAAGCTACCAAAGGATGGGGTCATCTCTGGGTGGTTTTCTGAGGAGCGAGAAGCAATGCCACCACCTGTTTCTGCAGCTTGCATTGGGAGTATGCCATGGGAGTAACCCTGCCCATGGTGAGGGGTTGGAGCTACATGGTCTTTAAGGTCCCCTCCAACATGAGCCATTCTATGATTCTATGCAAACACTTCTCCACGAAGAAAGGCAAAACACCTCAGGCTCAGCAAAACAGCACCACATTTCACATCCCTGGAGGCATTCAAGGCCAGGCTGGATGTGACTATGGGCAGCCTGGTCTAGTGGTTGGCAACCTTGCACATAGCAGGGGGGCTGAAACTAGATGATCATTATGGTCCTTTTCAGCCCAGGCCACTCTATGATTCTATGAATTCCAAGCAGCCCCAGTGAGCAGCAAGGTGACAGTCACTGGATCCGTGCATAACATGAGAAACTAGTGAGGTAGCTTGAAGTGAGAAGCATGGCTGATGGTTTTTGTTAGTTCCACTGAGCTGTAATCCCCCACCATGCTCTTCCCCTTGTACCTAGGAATTCACATCTCGTCCTCCCTTCTTTCCATAACAAATCCTATTATTATTTGGTGTACAAAGCAAAAAAACTGTATCATGCTTTTGGAGATGCCTACACTATATCCTCACAGCTGTCAAATCCACTATCTGCAAAGCAGGTTCTATTTTTACCCCATGAATTCAAGGAAATAGCTTTCCCTAGCTAGGGTTTCCAAGAACACAGCCATAATATTTCAAATGTGCGTACTCTCAACATGACAAGTCTGTCAATCAGTCTGCCTTAAGAGCAGCTCTATTTTGCCCTCATTAGCTGCGCTGTGATCAGACCCACGAGCCCCAGTGTGGCAGATGCTGCATGAAGAGGAGGTGAAAACGCAGTTCCTGGGCATCCTGGGCCTGACATATCAGACAGCCTGCACTGTGGCTTTTTTGTCATTGCCAAGGCCCATTACTTTCCCATACAGCTCTTTGTGTGCACCAGCCTTCTGAATAGATATTTGTGTTCCTGAGAAGAAACCGAGCTCCAGCAACTATCACTGCACTCTGCTTTGCAGTAGTAAGAGAGCAGTCGGCTGTGAGACCACTAGAGAAAACTGCCCTTGAGAGAGCCAGGGCTCAGTGCACTCTGTGCATTGCCTGGGTCACACGTGGAAGTCCTGCTTTCCCTCAGGTAAGTGCCCAGGTATTGGTGCAAGATCTGAAGAAACGAAGTGCCACAGTTTGCAAATGAGACACAGGAAGGAAGGAGGGAGGAGGCTGCTAGGAGTAATAGCATGCTCTTATTCTTTCCACAGAGATCCAGTTTGTCACGTAATAACAGCCAATAGCTTTATCTACCTCTTGCAGCTGGCAGGCAGAGTATGTGTAGCAACATTACCCCCTACAGTTCAGCGGTATGTTCCCACTTTGTTTAGCTTTGGGTACGGCTCTGGGTTTTACTTGTTATAAGCTATCACGTGAGCTTCTTATTTTACCTTGAGTCTGTTAAACATGTGATAAATGTGATAAGGAAGCAAAAGGAACGGGTAAGTCAGAAGCCTGTAAAAGCTAATTACAGCAAATAAAATCCTGCAAAAACACAACATGTCAAAGTAGCCCAAGCAACCTTCCATTTGCACTTACTCCTTATTTACAGCCTTTTGTTAACAAGTTTTCATTTGACCAAGAAAAATGGAGATTTTTTCCCCCTTCCCCGATATTTTAATCTACTACTTGAGAGTGTGTTACGAGATGGAAAAATTACTTGAAATTTCAAATTTGGGAACTTTATTGGAAGAAAATGTTGTCCTACAGTTTTGTCCTTAGGCAAAAGATGTAAAAGATGAATGACTTTTGATCCCAGTGTGGCTGCCTGCCCAGGGGTGCCCAGGGGCTGCTTGGCTACAGGACTCCTTCACTTGGGTGTTTTTGGGGAAGTCAAGTCTGACCTCAGCAGCTGACCCCATGGTATGTTTTCTTCATTCTCTTAAACACAAAATGAAGAAGAAACACAATAAAGTTTTATTTACAATACCTTATGCTTCATGGTAGGGTGAGAAGAAATGGCCTCAAGTTGCAACAGGGGAGGTTCAGGCTGGATGTTAGGAAAAATGATTCTGTGAAAGAGTGGTAATACAGAACAGGCTGCCCAGAGAGGTGGGGGAGTCACCGTCCCGGGGGGTGTTGCAGACCCATGGAGATGTGGCACAGAGTTCAGTGGGCATGGTGGAGATGGGTTGATGGTTGGATTAGATGATCCTAGAGGTCTTATCCAACCTTAATCATTCTATGATTCTGTGAAAACCAAAGGGCAACATGTTTGGTGTAATATAGGCTCAGCACAAGAAGCAATACTGGCTGTATTTGCATTCAACAGGGGAAGACCCTGCTCTACAGATAGACCAGGGGGCTGAGTGATCATCAGGATTGCATTTTTTGGCCTACCGTGCAAACTGCAGCTCACACAAATAGCAAAAAACGTCTCTTACAAATAGGTGAGAGATTTCCTCAGCCAAGTGTGACAACTTCATACACACCTGATGTAAAACAGCAGCACAGAGAACTCTCACAATGTCCACCTTTCTGTAGCAATCCCACATCTGAACGGATTCTGAGTAATCATTTTACTACTGCTCACCCTGAGGCTGTGCCTTTGCTATCCCTAAAGGCATATTTAGGAATCAATTCCAAGTTCGTGTTGCTTTCAGCCACAGGGTCACTCCGTGGTGCTTCGTTAGGAGAGAAGGGAGTGACCTTTGTCCAAAACATGAAACTGTTTTTGACAGCATGCTGCATTTTGGGAGTCACAGCACAGAGAGCAGCAAGCACTTCTTTGTGTGCAATACACAAAGTGCCTATCTTAAGGGAAGCCATCCAGAGGGATCTAGGCAGGCTGGAGAAGTGGGCCCATGTGAACCCAATGAGGTTCAATAAGACCAATGCAGGGTGCTGCACTTGGGCTGGAGCAATCCCACGTGTATATACAGACTGGGCGAAGAACCCCTTCAGAGCAGCCCTGCAGGGAAGAACTTGGGAGTCCTGCTGGATGAGAAGCTGGACATGAGCCAGCAGCGTGTGCTTGCAGACCAGAAGGCCAACTGTGTTCTGGGCTCCATTAAAAAAGGGGTGGCCAGCAGGGAGAGGGAGGCGATTGTCCCTCTCTACTTGGCTCTTGTGAGGCCCCATCTGGAGTACTGTGTCCAGGCCTGGGGCACCCAGCACAAGAAAGATGCTGAGCTCTTGGAACGAGTCCAGAGGAGGACCACTAAGATGATAGAGCTGGAGCACCTCTCCTATGAGGAAAGGTTGAGGGAACTGGGCTTGTTTAGCTTGCAGAAGAGAAGGCTTCGGGGAGACCTCATTGTGGCCTTCCAGTGCTTGAAGGGAGTGTATAAGCAGGAGGAGGAACGGCTGTTTACAACAGTGGATAGTGATAGGACAAGGGGGATGGTTTTATTTAAGACAGGGGAAGTTTAGGTGAGATATTAGGAGGAAGTTCTTCACACAGAGGGTAGTGACGCACTGGAACAGGTTGCCCAAGGAGGTTGTGAATGCCCCATCCCTGGAGGCATTCAAGGCCAGGCTGGATGTGGCTCTGGGCAGCCTGGTCTGGTGGTCTAGTGGATTTCCAGCCCTGGCTCCTGCTCTGTGACTCTCCCTGTGTGACCAGGGATGAGTGTGATGAAACATATCTTAGGAATATCCTGTGAACATTTTCAGACTGGGTTGGCACAACACTCAGACACACAGGTTCAACCTGTGGTTAACATATGGCTCCCTGCAGGCGCCCTCCCTCCCAGCAGATCAGTTGGAGCTGGTTGTTCCTCAGGGAGCAGCTGGTCCCCCTGTTGCTTCACTCCCACCCTTGTGGTTTTCCTGCATGCAGAGTGTGAGCACCAGGTAGAGCAATGGTTTCTTGGCAGTTCTAAAGCACCCCCAGGGCCTAATGAATGTGCTACATATCAACAGCAGCTCTAAAAATTGAGGTCCCAGGGCAGCAAGGATGATGAGAAATGTACAGACCCATACAAAAGGAACTTAAAGCTCCATGTTTTAAGGACAGTGGAACCTCAAACCTCCTAACTCTGGGAAGACCTGATAGTGGCCTTTCAGTATCTAAAGGGAGCTACAAGAAAGAAGGGGACAGACTGCTGAGGAGGATCCGTTGTGACAGCACAAGGGGAAATGGTTTCAAACTAAAAGAGAGGAGATTTTGATTGGATATAAGAAGTATTTTACAATAAAGGTATGAAGAGCTGGAACAGGTTGCCCAGAGAGGCGGTGGATGCCCTGTCCTGCTCCCTGTTTTCTGTTGTCCTGTATGTCACAAGAACTATACCTTCATTGCTTATCTGTTACTGCTTGTGGTATTAATTCCTTGCACAGTACCTACGCACAGGACAGGCTAGATCCCAGCCTGGTGGAGATTTCACATGGAATGTTAATAGGATCAGGAACATGCCTATGCAAAGATCAAACATAAGCCTCTTACATCAGCACCTAGAGGCAAAATGGCATGAGGCACTTCATGAACTCAGCTCAGTTCTGTACAGATGCAGTGATGTCAACAACAATAGAAAACAATAGAAAAAGAGAGATTTGTTGCCTGCTGTTTTGAATGTATAGGAGATATTGCACAGATCACCAGAAAATATTAAGAATTCATCATATTAAAAAGTGCTTCAATTCTTTCCAAATCTACCTAAGTAGAAGAACAAAAGGCTTTTCTTCCTCAAAACAAAAGTGAAATGCTATCTAGTGTTGGCTCTTTGCTATTGCAGTCTCACAGAACTGTTTCTGAATGAAACAAAATGCACCCTGGGCAGCATGGGCTCAGGAAAGGAGAGGTTGTCCAGTTCTAAGGTCTGCTCTGAATTTCAAAGGCTCACACTGCTGGGTTCCCATCCACAGAGGAGGATTGGATGGGAGAAAAAGTCCAAGAAGAGAGGATGGGGAATGGAAAGCTGCAGCCAGCTGCTGACCCACCCCCTGCACTGGGATGGCTGTGCTTTCCGAGCAGTTTGTCACAGCACAGGAATGTCTGTAGCTAGAGTATATGTATTGTTTTTCATTTATTTAATCAATGTGTTAAAATATTGAATTATATCAACTGCTAGTCTTAGCAATATTTTGTATATTTATTGAACAATAAATATCTGGATTTAAAGCTCATGGGTCAGAATGACAATGGACTGAAGGTCCTCTACATTTCAAATCAATTCCTAATATTATCCTGTACGTTAAAAAAAAAATAAACTCTTGCAAGTAAGCATTTGGGTTTTCCATTCTGACAGCTGAGTTAACTAAAAATCAGATTCTGCCTCCAAAGCCCCTCTTGCAGCAGAACTCCTGTACGAGGCTGTTTCTTCACTGGCAGTTTTTCCGTCCATCAGCCATCTCAGCACAGACAGAAACATCTCTAAATTGCCATCAGCCTTGCCTAAGATGGATCAAAACATCTCAGCCTCCCCTGCGTGATGTGCCCGAGAAATGTCACTTTTATCGGCTGCAGGTGACGCACCAGCTAACAGCTTTCTTGTCCTTGCAGGCGGAGGGAGCAGAGGGAGGGAGTCAGAAGCAGACCCTGCTCTGACTGCTCATGTGCTGATTTTGATTCCCAAAGCCAAAAGTTCTAACTCCATATCACTCACCTCTGCTTGTTGCACGTATGACCAGCACTGTTGTGTGCATACAGCCAGGCATGTAAGGGGCTCGCAGGGTTCATGGAACTGAAACCATTGGCTCGAGCTTGGCCATAAGCATTTTCTGAATGTTTTTAATGTGCCCTATGGAAGAACATTTACTTTTATTCAGACCAATCCAAGTAAAGGTTTGGAAACATGCTTTTGAAACCCAGACACAGATTTCTTACTAACACAAAGGCTGGATACCAGCACGTGCCAGACATTGGTCATGTTACTGTCATGGAAATTACTAGGTACTTGGAACATGATTAGAATCATAGAATCATAGAATGGCTTGAGTTGGAAAGGACCCCAAGGATCACCAAGTTCCAACCCCCTGCCACAGTCAGGGCCACCAACCTCCAGATCTGGTACTAGACCAGGTTGCCCAGGGCCCCATCCAACTTGTCCTTGAATGCCTGGAAAATGATTGTCTGAATATGGTTAACTAATATAGACTACATTCTAACAAACTTTTAATTCAAGTCTCCTGTGAACTCACAGTGCCCAGTGTCTCCTGTTTCCATCACATTGTGCTCCTTGTGCAGGCTAATTCCCACTGACTCCAGAGGAAGCTGTATCTGGTGGATCATCGTAGGACCCAAAGCCTACAATGTGCATCTGGCCATGGGGACTGCACATACAGCACAGCCTTTGTGTGTGGGTGCCCTCCCTGCTGCCTCCTATCCTCCAGCCAGGGAAGCTGACCCTGCTGATGGGGCTGTACACTACAGCTGTGTTTCCTATATCTGATCCCAAACCCAAAAATCAATTCACAAACCAGCAAGAAACTATGGGAAAGGATCCCCAAAGGATGCCTCACTGACACAGCATGTTCCAAGTTCTTGGAAGCCAAATGAAGCACTCAGCTGGTTATCACATGGGGTGCGACCTCCCGCCAGGGCTGCAGGCTCCTTGGGTAGGAACAAGGCAAAGAAAATGCCCTGAGAACTAACACAGCCCAGCTTGGGTGTCACTCTGATAGACACAAACTGATCTTGCAGGGCAGCAACGTGGCCTTACCTCTGATTCTGAGCCTTTATAGAGTCACTGGAAAAATCTTTTTGAAGTGCAGGTTTATGCATCTTCTCAGGGCAGTGAGGCAGTGAAAATGACCATCTGTGCTGAACAGCAGTGTCTTATAGATTTTTCCCTTTTACAAAAAGCACATCCATTACAAGCAAGATGAACAATGAATGCACAACTGTTGGCCCACATGCACTCATCATCGGGCTGCAGATGGCTGCTGGTTGCATGCCCTCGCCTGGCTGACAAACTCAGTGCCACCTCTCAGTGCCTAACATCTCTTCCTCCTGTTCTGAACATCCTTGGCAGCCTTCTGTCCTCCCTGTGAACCAGCCTCAGCTCCTTCTCCCAGCAGGGGAAACCTACCTGGAACATGCTCAGCATGGACACACACAGGGATTTTTCTTCCACTGAGCTGTTAACAAGCTCATGCAAACCCCATGGTCAGGTATGGCAAGGGCTGCTGCTGAGGATGCAGGTTCCACCTGTCCCATGCAGCTGCAATACTACATCTCAGGGACGTGGTTAGTGGGCATGGTGGTGGGTCAATGGTTGGACTTGATGATCTCAGTGGTCTTTTCCAACCTCAATGATTCTATGATTCTACAATTTACACCAGTCCTTCTCCACCTTAGATTCATCAATTAAATATACCATGTCTCAGTAAGTGTAGGGATGGCCAAAGTGGTCCAGGAAGAGCTTCTAAATTTCCCACCAACAAGCAGAACCTCCCCAGCAATATCCTCTCATTCTTTCCCTCCTTTTATGCTTTTTCTCCATTCTCTTACTTTTATCTTCTCTGCTTTTGCTGTTGTGAAATTCCAAAGGTCTTGCAGCAAACTTGGAGTCCCTGGCAGCTCTGCCAGATGAACAATGTATATCCTGCATTTCTGCAACCAGGAGAACTCTTCCCATTCTGGTGAAAATGAAAGAGCAAGGCTGACGTTATTGCCAAGTGAAGTGTCATTGAATCATAGAATCTTTTGGAAGGAACCCTTAAAGGTCATCTAGTCTAACTCCCCTGCAATGAACAGGGACACCTACAGCTCCACCAGGTGCTCAGAGCACCATCCAGCCTGACCTTGAACGTCTCCATGGATGGGACATCCACCATCTCTCTGGGCAACTTGTTCCACTGTTTCACCACCCTTGTCATAAAAAACTTTTTCCTTATATCCAATCTAAATCTCCCTTTTAATAGTTTAAAACCATTTCCCCTTGTCCTGTCACAACAGACCCTGCTAAAGAGTCTGTCCCCTTCTTTCTTACAGCTCCCTTTTAGAAACTGTGTCTTAAAGGTACAACCTCAAATGTCTGTGAAAAGTGGCCCTGATCTTAAGAGCAATAGCTTGATTTTAGGATAAGTTTTCAAACAACCTTAAATCCTTCCTTGATAACAAAAATGTGAAATATCAGCCCTAAAACACTTGAGGCTGATGGACATTGCTTGCAACTGGTTCCAATCCCTCCAGTCTCTGGGATTAGGGTCTCAAGTACCTCACCCACAGCATCTCTAAGGAAAAAGGGAAGAGAGAAGGCACTTCCCCATTAGGAAGCCATTTCTTCTCGCTACTTTTTGACTATAAAACACTTTTTCTCCTTATGGCTACTGAGCCTATAAGGATTCAGAGGCAGAGGCTACCTCTGTGGCTCACAGCTCACATTCCTCTGTTCTTTGGGAGCAGTTAAAAAACAAAAAATCCTGTCAACAGCAAAACCTTGGGAGGCAGCTATTTACCATAAGAGAATGAGTCACCTTGTTTACTCTGCAAGCTGGGATCTGACAGACAAGGAGCCATAAAGGTCGTGGAGGAGTTGTCTCTGTGCCACTTATTTTGTCTGTGCCTCTGACAAAGGCAAAGCCATCTGCAGTACAAGCAATGAGGCAACGATAACCAAAAGATTTCAAAGGGGCATATGAGGAGTGCCAAACAGTCTCAATAAAACCAGAGCGAACAAGAGGAGTCGTGCAGCTCTTTGTGTAACCTTTACTCTGCTGCTAAGTGCACCAGTTTATAGTAATTATGGAAAAGCCACTGATTGTATTATGAATGTAATGACATTAGCAGGACTGTCACTGTGTTTGTAGCAACAGTTGTGAAATTAATTTTTTCTTCATTAAGGAGATCCTTATTTGCATGATTAAAATGTCAGCCCAGATAAATGCATATGCCAGGGAATGAATCACTGAGCAAAAATGCCACCTGCCAAGCCCAGAGAATAGGACAAATGAGCAGGCAGCACAGAGCAGCTTCCAGCTCCCAGCAGGAGCGGTGATGGCTGTGGGAGCACTGAGGTGAGGATACTGAGCCTGGATGAGGATGCTGAGATGGGGTGAGGACGTTGAGTTGGAGTTTGTTATTCAAAATGTTGGACTGGACTCAGCGAGACATTCCAATCTTATTTGACACTTCGCTTTGTGCCACTTTAAATTGTTAAGAGCTGAAATGGGAACTCATCCAGAAAAAAAACCAAACATTTCACTCTGGAAAGGCAGAAAGAAAACACTTGGGCCTCACTGCAAGGCTGTGTCCTGGAGGAGCCCAACCCAACACTTGCCCAAACTGATGAAATCTGCTTGGTAACCAGCACTTTCTAGAACACAGCTTGTCTGACAGCTTCCTTGTCTTCCTGAGCACATCACTGCTGCCAGCACAAAATCTTTCTCCCGACCTTCATCGGTACAGAGCAGTCTCATCAATACTAGTCCATATTACATTTGCTTTAAAAGAGAATATGCTCCTAAGGCATTTCTGTGCTGATATTTTTTTCCATCACTCCAGTTGATCAAGTCTCTGTACATTAGAAAAACACTAAAGATATTTGTAATATAGTATGAACTGAGCCAGCCAAGCCATCTGGAACAGATGCTTCTTAAGATTACAAAACCACATTGGCTATTTTTGTAAAAATTAGGAAAGAATCAGCAACATCAGTTCCTGAATGCTAAGTTGCCTGGATGAGTTTGTTAACAAACTGATGTACATCTGACTGCAAACATGAAGCAAACATGGGAAGGAGCAAAACCAAGGCAGAGGGCTCCAACCAGGAGACACAGACCACAGAAGATAACTCAGATCTTCACAGAAGTGTTTTAAAACAGTTATGGTCAACAAACTAGAATAAGAGGTAATGCCTTAAGTTGCATCTGGGGAGGTTCCATTTGGATATTAGGAAAAAAATCTTCTCTGGAAGAGTGGTAATGCATTAGAATAGGCTGCCCAAGGACGTGGTGGCACTGAGGGACATGAGTAGTGGGCATGGGGGGATGGGCTGATGCTTGGACTAGATAATCTTAGAGATCTTTTTCAGACTTAATGATTTAGTGATTGTATGGTTTTATGCTGTGTTCCTTCCACCAGAAAGCCTGCATCTGGCAGAGGTAGTCTGGTGGTTCCCCAAGATGTACATAAGGCTCCTAGGAGATTGCTCCACAAAGAACAAGCGTGATGGGACACAGCCACACACAGCAGAGCTGGGGAGCAATGGGATAAATCCAAGGACAGGGATGAGGCAGGCTGTGATCACAAGGGTGACAGCAGCTGAGTGGTGAGGAAGCCATTAGTTTGTTGGCCATGGTCTTGAACACAATAAGATGATCCAACACTCCATTTCCAAGATAATACAGGGACTCCTGTAGCTTTTTTATGAGCTTTGGTGTGCAGAGAGAACAGAAAATAAAAAGTTGCCATAAACCCAAGATTAACGTGGCTTTACCCAAGGCCTTTTGCCATAGCTGTTGTCCCTGCTTCCTGTGGGAAGAGGATGAAGACGCTTCCATAAATGCAGCTCCCATCCAGCTGCACAGACAAAATGTGGCCCTATCCAGTACCCATATGGGACAGAAGAACACTCAGCCACCACATCCAGGGCATTCCCCTTGGGCACAGTGTGGGCACGGGGGGAGAGAGCAAATTGAATGGAAGGTGTGCATTGTTATCATATCTGCTGGGCTCAGAACATCACCACAGGGCTGGGGAGAGCCTGGAGTTTCCTTTCTATTTTTTTTTGTCTAATTCCAAAATACCTAGTTTTAGAGAACATGCAAATGTGCCTTATGTTGTGGTAACAGTGGGGGAAGAAATCTGTGACTGCAGAGTTCAAAGCATTTACTGTTTTTTTTCTTCTGTGGGAGCCAAAACCTGATCCAGATGTGGACTTCAGCAGTGTTGGACATGGCGTGGTGTGACATCTTCAGGCCTTTGTGGAGCCCACCCCTGACCTACCAAAGTGAGCTTCTCCCTGCAGAATCAGATTGCAAAACTCACCGCAGAGTTCCTGAGTCCAAAGAAAAGCTGCTGACAACAGAGTATGGTTCCTCGGTTCACATCCTTGGGCTCTGCCCATGCCAGCGTGCCTTGTGGTTCTGCAGGGCTCCCAGCTGATGGGCAGGAGGCTGGAGATGTAGGCAGAAGCTCACCTTTCTCCTCAGCTCTCAGTTTCTGGCAGATGCAGACACATTTCCACCCTTCCTTTCCATCCCTGTCCTGCAGGCATCCCCAGCCCCATCCCCAGTCTGCAGGGTCCTGGGTGTACCCTCGCTGACCACCACTTCAATTTGCCTCAAATGCAGTTTGTAACAGTGTATTTCAGTACATGCTGCTTGATGTTATCTTCTGCTGCTGTCAGACAAAAACCGATGCAAGCCAACAAATCCTTATTACTTATTGGCTTTCAGCTCAGTTCAAATCAATTTTTATTACAGTGTGGTGGACATATGTTTAATTCTTGCATCCTTCTTGACAGCAGGGAAATGGGATTTTTTATTATTATTATTATTACTATCATTATACTACTATTATTATTGTGGCATTTATGCTGAAAAGTTTTGCAGCAATTGTGCAAAGGAAAGAAGAATGGTTGAGTGTGACAAGAGGTTAACAGCCTCAGGTTGCTTCAGGGGAGGTTCAGGCTGGATATTAGGAACAATTTATTCTCTCAAAGAGTGGTGAGGCAGTGGCACAGGCTGCCCAGGGAGGTGGTGGAGTCCCCAACCCTGGAGGTACTCCAGAACCATGGAGATGCGGCACTGAGGGACGTGGTTTAGTGGTATGGTGGGGATGGGTCGATGGTTGGACTAGGTGATCTTAGTGGTCTTTTCCAACTTCATGATTCTATGATTCTAAGTGAGATTATATGAAATAAAGTAGCAACGTAAAAGAAAAGCTCTCAATCGCTGGCTGTACTGCCTAATCTATGAAACCATGCAGGAGTAAGGCATAACTAAAACATCCCTAAGTTGCAGAGTATCGCCACTACTAGCCCTCTGTTTTTGGGAGGATGGGCTCAAGCAGGGAGTTTATCTGCAAAACCCCAGTGAAATTAATAGGAATTCATGAAGCAAAAGCAGCACCTCTCCCCTACTGCCTGGGCTCCCTGGGAAGCCCCACTGCTATCCACATCCCCCATTTCTCTGGGGTCTGGTAAAGTCTTTTTCTGCATTTTAAGCTGTGAACTTCGCAGTGATAAACTTCTTCCCCCACTGTTGCCACAGCACAAGGCACATAGGCATATTCTCTAAAATCAGCAATGCTAGGGGAAAAAATAGCTGTAATAATGTAAAAGCTTCCCTTGACCTTGTTTCATAGTTGGATCAACATCTAATTGCTAAATGTTGCACGTTTCCCTGAAGACAAAACAAATATGAAGAAAAGCCACTAGGTTCTGAAAACTGGCAATGCTATCTGCCATCTGCAGAAATTCTTCTGGGTCTTCAGCTAATAATAATGGCAGACAATACCTTTCTTTTCCTCATTTTCTCTCCTTTTACAAAAAAGAATATCTTCTCCTCTCGGAATGGGTGTCCCCATCAGTCTGACTGAGGAATGTTTTCCTGAGACCCTGCTATTGTGAAACACTTTAATCTTTCAAGTGTGTCGGAGGTAAAAGTCAGCAACATCTTGAAATAGAAGACTGGAGTAATTGTCTGCAGTCCCACAAATCATCCTCCTGTTACTTGGACTAGAAAAGGTGCTCACAGTGCTTGAGCTACAAACAAGTGGACAGCACTCAGTTGTAGAGGTCAGGCAGAGGCTGGCTACTTTTTAGTAAAATCTCATGATTTTGGACTCTCTAAATGCATTGATCTGGAAGTGCAATGTAAGGCCATCTGTCTGGCCAGCATCGCACAGGAGGAGGGGCACGTTTAAAGGCATGACTTTTTGATTTTGTGTTTTAAGAACAGATTGGAGGTACCTTTTATGCCCTTTTTTGTTTGACTGTGAATTTCAGAGGTTTTAGACTTAGATCATTCTAGGAAAACCACCAACAAGACAGTAGCCCCCACACTCCATTTTGATGCTGATTTAGCACACAGCATTCTCAGCCCTGCAGCAGAGCTTGCTGATATTCATTGCATTACACCAGGGGTAGCTACTTTCTAAGCGATTTGCTTTTCTTTTTTAATTTATGCCTCTAATTTGCTATCTAAATGAAAGTTTCTCCCGAGAGTATTTCTTTTCTGCAGTCAAAGGCCAATATTTGGGGGCAATTGTTTCCAAGCCAAGTGGCTAAAGTCAGGTTGATAGTGTTATAATTACGTGAGTTTGCATTATGCATACTTGATTCCCTCTGTGTCTTCCTCTAGACTGTGGCAGCTGACGGTAATGGAGAATAGGTTGCTGTATTAGATCCTAAAATTTCAGTTTCCTGTTTTGGAAACTTGCAAGTCTCAAATATTCCCCGCTGCAAAATGCACGTGCTCTGGGGAACTGCTCCCTTGCCCATGTGCTAATGAGTACTTCCTATCATTAGACCCAGGAATCATTACTGGGTAATCATAACTGGTTATAAAGCAATTAACAGGGAAAAAGCTCTTAAGAAAAGTGCTGATGGTGTCTGGGAGCAGATCCTGCTTTCTATCTGCCCCTGGCAGGGGACTCGTAGGGCCACACATCAGGCCAGGCCAGAGAGGGCTTTGGGCAACATGCTCTGGTGGGAGGTAGCCTTGCACATGACAGGGGTTGGCACTGGATGGGCTTCAAGGTCCCATCCAACCAAACCATTTTGCAACTCTCTTTGTGCTATGCACTTAGCTGCAGAGCACCCTGTGAGCCCCAGCCCCCAGCAGCTCTCCCTAGGAATCCGCATGTGCCTCTATACAAAGAACATGGTTCTGCATTTGTACAGGCCACATGACATGATTCATCCCTGCTCACTGACCTACATAGTCACTTGTACCAGCGTGGGATGGGAACAAAGCACTGCTGCTCCTGGTTTGCAGCACTGCCTGCTTGCCCAGCTCCAGCCATTGCTACACGGCACAAGGCAGGATGAGGCAGCATCCACATCTCTTGTTCTAAAAGAACTGTCCCAGGCTGCAATATTTTATAAAGAAATGCACAATTGCAGCTTAAAGTCATAAAGCAATGCATCACAGCAACACAGCTACACAAAAATGTTGGCCACTGAACCTGTTAAGTGATGGGTCCCAGCAGCAGGGCAGTGCAAACGCCTCCTGGCTGGCACAGTGCTCTCACCAAAAGCTGAAAGGGTGGAAGGTTGGCAGCAAAGGGCTCTCTGACCACCAGCTTACTGTAAGGTGACAGCTTAACTTACCCCCTGTTTGTTGTATTGTGTGTTGTTGGCTGCTTTTAAATTAATGGGCTAACTGCACCCCATCTTCATGGCTCATCTTCAGCCATTCCCCAAATTGAAGAAGTGTTCTCTACAATCCTTGCTCTGAAGATGCCTTAGAATGAGTCACACAGCTGTAGCTGTGACAGAGGGGTGACACCCATGCAAGTCATGGTGCTTGGCAGCTCAGTAGGGTTGCACTAGCAAATGTTATGCCAAGGAATCCAACACTAGGGCACAGACTCTGCCCTTCCTTTCCACACATGGGACTCTTTCTCTGAGCCTTTTTCCATCTCTGTGGCACAGAATGACATCTCCAGCCCTACCAGGTCTGCCCATGGGACTGCTCTCACCCACACTCCACGTCAGCTGAGTGCCATCTGCCTGCAAACATCACATTTCCTCCCAAAAGAATCACTTCCTCAGCAATTTTCACTTCTCATCAACTTTTTGCACAACTTACTTTTTCCCAAAGCCGGCACAGGATTGCTCCCCGCCTTTTAACCCCCTCCTTCTCCTGCCAAATGGATACATGAAAAGTTTGTGGTTTAACATATGGGCAATGAGCTCTCCTAAGGCAGGAACACCTTGTTCAGAGGCAGCTCACAGCAGAAGTTTGTTAGAGAAAAGTGAGTGTTGCTCATCTCCGTGCAATGGAGGATATATTGCTTTATATGAGGAGGATTTATCTGCGATGTATTGCATTCCTTGGAGCCTTTACCTTTAGGGAAAGCCTCAGGAATGACTCCTTAATGCCTAGTTTTGTTATGAAAATGAACTTAAGCTATCTTATGAATTGTTTATCTTAAGGCTGCACAGTCACGTTGATTATAAGAGTCTGTGTTATTCAAAAGAGTGCAGAATCTCCAGCGAGCAGATGGATATTGGAGAGATATGAGGGGCATTCTGCTTTTCAGATCCTGTTCCACTCATGTGCTCATTTCTTATACGAAGAACAAGAGTGTAATTGTATCGCAGCCCATTATTGTGATACAGAAGAAGCAATTATTCCATGTGTACAAAAAGATCATTAAATATTTCCACTGGTAACCACAAATCACACTGTAAGTATATTGCAGTCATATTTTCATTACATTCCCCACAAGGAATGCAGCTAACAATTAATTCCAGCACCAGCAAGAGGAAATTGAAGCAGAAGATAATTTTTCATCCTCAAAAACAGACTGAGATTTAAAACAGAGAGACAAAAAGTAGCTAGGGCCGAACCAGCTGCTGGCTGGCGGGGCAATGCACGCAGACACGGGGGACTGAGGGTCTGCAGCCAAACAGGTGGAAGCTGGGACTGTGTCAGGAGAGCACTTAGGAGGTTTAAAAAAGAAGATACTATGGTTATCAGTGGGCATTTATCTTTCTTGCACCTTGTGACAGTATACAATTAGCAGCGAGGTATAAGACATATGTCTGTGCCATAGCCATAGCCCAGAATGGGAAAATGCTGAATTCTTTCTCCTTTGAAGTGTTAAGTAAGAGAAGCAGAGAAGCTTTGCAATCACTAACAGATTACCAAGCACGGAGCTGAAGGCAGCTCTGAGATTGGCACAGAACAGTGTTCCAGGGCTCTGGAGGTTCCTCATTCTTTCATCATGAACCACAGGAACACCAGAGCTATCAGATTAGCTTCACTCATAATTGAAGCCTTCAGACTTTGCAGCTAAACACTTCTCGTTCCACTTTTTATTTCTGGCTGCTTTGCAATTACAGTCAGAAGTACAAAGCACAAGGCCTTTCTCAACTCTTCCAAGCTATGTAGTTACTCCAGCTAAAAGATTACCAGGAGGCCAGTTCTGAATTAGCCCTTACAAGGAGTTCATCTTCCTTATTTTTGTGTAGGTATATGACTACATTCAGCACCTACAGAGTGAGGTGCTAGTACAAGCTGCCCAGAGAAGCTGTGGAAACCCCATCCCTGGAGGTGCTCAAGGCCAGTGTGGATGGGGTCCTGGGTAGCCTGAACTAGTTTCTGGTTCAGTGGGTGGCAACTCTGCCTGTGGCAGGGTGTTGGAACTGGATGATCGTTGAGGTCCCTTCCAACCCAAACCATTTTATGATTCTATGATTCTGTGACCGCAGCCTTCCAGTTACATAATGCACACAACAAATAGAGAGAAAGCTTTCCTGGATTGTTTCCTGAGTCTTTTTCTGGAAGGAATCACCAGCTGGAAGGCAGCCACTCTGATGGCAAAGCAGCCACTTCCGTGTAGGTAACACCTATCCTTGGCGAGGCAATGGGACATTTCTTGGTGACTTTTATCACTTGGAGGTGAAAAGCTGTGCCTCGTGCTCTGACTTTCACACCTTCACCTACTGTTCTCATTCCCACATAATCTGTTTTTAACACCGCTGTAATTAATTGCTATACTTTCTCCCACCTTCTCTAAACTCTTCTATCAGTAGCTCCAATTATCTGCTGAAGCGCAATTCCATCAGAATTAACACAGTAAATCCATTTAGCAAAGCACAGAACACAGCGCCCATCTGTAGTACCTCTAATGCTTCCATTTGTGGGAAACTTTTTTTAAAATTAGAGCTATGTAATGAGATCCACTTCAGATTAACACTGGTGTAAGAGTGGAACTGGAACTGGATCTTAAACTTAATGCCTCAGGGTCCTTCTTTCTGGATCTCTGTAGCTATTCTCTACCTCTACTGCAACTCTAAAAACTGGAAGATATGATGAGAGCAACCTACACAGCCAAAAAGGGAGCTCCCTTCTGCCAGTATTTACTGCCAACACAAGCAAACATTGGGTAATCCCTATGACTCTGGATGTTCTGGCATATCTCTGCTGGGAAAACAGACAAGTCAGCATCTGAGTAGAACAATTTCTGATGAAACAAAAAAGAAAAGCAAACAAAAACTCTGCAAAGCACTTCTGATAACAGATGTTGTAAAGAAAAGGTTAGTGGGTCAACAGATGAAAATGTGGGAGCCTTTCTAGCATAGCATTTTCCAGCCTCCTACTCAGTCTACTTCTAAAACTAAATAGCATTCAACCCCAGGGAACATTCTCACTCCATTGTAGATCTTGGAAAATACATATTTTCTACTGCTTATCATTTTTCTCTTTGAATTTCCACCTTTTTCTCCTTCCTGTTGCTCATATTCTCAAATAACATTTACCTGACCATTTTTTTTCACTAAATATTGTTGGTTTTTGACTGTGGGACAGCCTAGGACACCCACTGTCTATGATTTTGATCTGATGCAACGACTCATGGTGTTCAGAGGAGGTGGGCGTCACGCAGATTGCAGAACACAGCCAGCCCACACCAAACAGAGGTCTCAGATTGCCCTCCATTTTCCTAACTTCAGGCAACTCGAGGTTTAGCAACACTATGAGCAGAAATGTCTTCACATGCAATAGATTACCTTCCAGTAATTCACTCTATCCCTTTCTCCATCCTTAAAAACAACATACTGTTGTAGGTTGCAGAGGTCAGATTCTGTGGAAGAGAACTAGAAATTCTTTTGCGTGTGTTACATAGATAAAGTCTCATCATCTGTGTCAGTTTAGTGCCAAATGAGAACAAGACTGCCTTCAGATCTAATGAAAGAAAAAGAAATTGCTTAGGTTCTGCAGGTTTGGATGTTGCTAAGTCAGTACACAGCTTTTTTCCCTGTGAGTGATAAAAATCACTGCCTCAGCATGTTGCTGGATGTATCAGCCTCGATATTGAAACGCACAGAGTTCTCAGCGCTCTGAGACGTTAAAAGTAACTAATAAAGACTGAGTTCTGCTTTCCTAAACCTGCACAGCTGCCATGACCTATCAGAGCCACCTGAACACTTACTGTCCCCAGCTGCCACGTACTCGCCCTGCACTACCTGATGGCAGCACGTCCCAGAGGAAGCCGTGCGCTCAGAAGCTGCACAGAGCTGTACTTGGAGGCGAGCAATGATAATCATTAAGACCTCACCCCACGCTCCACGTTATGACTTTGGCGCTGGCTGTAATTACTGAACAAGCTGAGCACTCTAGCAACCTATTATTAAAAAAGCACAGGTGAGTCTCACTATTAGAGGTGCTGCCTATTTGGTTTGGGAAAAAAAAAAAACAACCAACTAAATGAGAGCAACTCCTCCCTTTCCATACAGTCTCACCTGACCTCTGCTGATCTGTCACACCCTTACGACTTTTAGCTGAGTAAGATGAAACTACAGACAAAAACATGTCTTAATGTGATTCAGTACCAGGCTAAGCTGCGAAACGTGCATCCTTGTTCCTCCACCATCAGGCTAAACACAGCAGCTCCGCTCTCCCATCACCGGCCGTGCTTGCTGGCCAGCCTTGGGGTCAGTTCTGCTCACAGACTCACACCTGTGGGACCCCATCCCCTTGGGGACACACTGCTGGTGAGTGGTTCCTGCAGGACAGGAGCGAGCTCAGCCAGGGCTTGAGCTGTTGCTGCTGCCAGCACTCTCACTACAGTGGTGTCAGCACTCCAAGCCAGCATGAACCAGTACGAACCTCTCACTGTTGTAAGCATCTGACTCCTGCTAAAATAAGTCACCTAGGAATATGGGTTGCCAGAAGCACACGTGGGGAAATAAACAGTTTTGGGATGTGCAAGAGCATGGGGAAATATCCTAAAAGCCAGGAGCAGTATTTCAGTGGGAGAAATAATTCTGTGACCTCAGGATTCAAATTGCCACATCAAGGTCAATGGCCAAAGACATAAAATGTACAGGATTGGACCCCTGGGACTTTGTTCTGCAAGGCAGCGAGCACTCCCAAATGGTGCAGACAGCACTGCTTTCCTAAAGAAGCACAGGAATTTGGAGGAGTCTGAAATTCAAAAAGCTGCTAGCACAAATATTCCTGAAAATGGAGGAGATCAGAGAATCATAGAATCACAGAATCATTAAGGTTGGAAAAGACTTCTAAGATCATCTAGTCCAAGCATCAGCCCATCCCCACCATGCCCACTGACCACATCCCTCAGCGCCACATCTCCACATTTCTTGAACACCTCCAGGGAGTGACTCCACCACCTCCCTGGGCAGCCTGTGCCACTGCACCACCACTCCTGAGAAGAAATGTTTTCTTATATCCAACCTGAACCTCCTCTGGCACAACTTACAACCATTCCCTCTCATCTTATCACTGTTACCTGGAGAAGAGATCGACCCTCACCTCACCACAGCCTCCTTTTAGGGAGTTATAGAGGGTGATAAGGTCTCCCCTGAGCCTCCTCTTCTCCAGACTGAATCATACCAGTTCCCTCAGCATCTCCCCATCAGTGCTCCAGTCCCCTCACAGCTTCACTGTGCTTCTCTGGACACGCTCCAGGGCCTCAGTGTCTTGTTGTAGTGAGGGGCCCAAAACTGAACACAACACTCGATGTGCAGCCTCACCAGTGCTGAGTACAGAGGGACTATCACCTCCTGCTCCTGCTGGCTGCACTATTTCCAATACAAGACACAGATACAATACATGAATAAAAATATAGAGTTATAGAGTTGATGATTTAAACATCTAAACATTTGAACTTGAACTGACATCCTGCATTAAGACCTAAACTCCCCATCCTCTACCAACTTAAAGTAAATACAAGTAATGCTCAGGCAACCCATGTTTGCTGCTGATGGTGAAAAGGAAGGACATTTTGCTGGGGCCACCAGCCAGAAACACATGGAAGCTCAAAGCTCTGTGACAAAGGCAGCCTGCTGCCCAGAGCCATGGATGTGACAGATGTTCCTGCACTGCTCTACTTCAATCAATACAGCCTGCTGGTCTGAAGTCAAGTTTTCCCATAGTACACAAACAGAGGTCACCACATCCCAGCCTGGTTAATCCACAACCCAGGCAAGCCATGCATAGATAACAGAGAATTGATTTCCACAGTGGAATTGTAGACAATTGACTACAAAGTGCCCATTCAGTTTTTGAGCTACAAGGAAAATGTTTGAATGAGTATCGATGATAACCAAAGTTTCTTAAGAAAAAGAACAAAAAGATAATGAAGTAGCTTATTTAAGGCATGAGTTATTGTTTGCTGGTTTAAAAGGCAAAGGGATGCTATGTGACAGTTACAGAAGAATGGTATATCCACTATAACTTGACACATTGTGAGGAAAGTGGATTTCAGCCAGTTTTGGATCTTCCCCGTTTCAGTCTTCCCGAGAGTCTAAATATCAGGTGGCATTACTGAATGAACTAAAGGAGGAAAGCCATCAGGAAATCAGTCTGAAACAGCTATGGCTAAGGCAGCTTGGGAAAAAAATTAAAAACGCAGTTAACAGCAGATGAGGTCACTAGCAGCACTGCTAGATGGCTAATCCAGGTGTACATATTAAGGATTGCTGCGTTTTCTCTTGTTCTACACCTACTATATGGGACTGTGGGCCTAGAAAGGTGATTTTTACATGCATTAGATTGGAATAAAGAACAAAATTTTGCCTTTTGTTCCTTTGACTAGTTGAGTCAGTGGATCTGTTCTAAACAGCTGTTCAGAGTAGCATAAAGTGTTGTTCCTGATGTTGCTAGATGTTGTAAAGAAAACCAAGAGACAAGTCAAACAGGATTTTTGCTAAAGGAAACAAATCTGTGTAAAAAATGTGAACTAAATATTTCATATCTTGGTCCCAATCCAAGGTTTTCCAAAGATAGGACTGACCAACTCTGCAGCTGTGGGTTAGGTCACCACAGGCTCCCAGGCCATTCATTCTGTTGGGTATCATTTGGGCAGTAAAGAAGCCTTTGTAACAGTTTTGCTGAACATCATTACCTAGAGTCTAGGTCCAAATTATTTTCCCCACGCTTGGGTTAAGCATTACATCTCACCAAGCCATTCCTCCAGGGTAAAAGTGCAATTGTACTTCCTCCAGTCAGAAATATTCTCTGTTCTCCTTGGACTTCTGACAGTCTTTTTTCACACTGAACAGCAGCCTTTCAAAAAGTCTTGAGTAAAGTTGTTTTATGGACAGTATTACATCAAATTATGTTTTTAATTGTTTTTCAGTTGTTTTCTATCTGTTCCTGAAGAAAGGTTTATTGCAAACGCAATGACACGCTCCACTGCTTGGGAAAAGCTACAGACAAGCTCCCCTGCAAGTTTGCTCCTCATAAGAAGTGTATTTGCAGAGAACCTTCTCCCAGCCCTTGTTCTATCTTTTCCCCTGGGAAATATATTGATGGACATTTTTCATCTTGAACATGAAACAGCAGTAGGCACTATTTCTATGGAGAGTGCAGACACATTATGCAGAAGGGAACATTACAGATATGCCAATAACTCTTACAGTGTTTATCACACATCTCAATGATCAGTGTAATTAGGAGCTATCTGTAAAATGCACAGTCTAGTCTGAAGCACTCGTACCAGATACATTTAAAAAAAAAATACTGTAAATCTCCCTTTTCATTCAACTCAGTTTTTCATGAATGAATCTTTTGGAACAAATCCTTTTTGTTTTCTTTTGCATTGAAATGGATTGGTAAAGAGTATTTCTTAATACAACACAAAGTTAATGACCTCCCTCAGCAAATTAGGCCGTGGACTTTAAACGTGTGCTAGAAAATTCAAGTATAAATTTAACTTTTGCTCATGGAGAAAGTCATGGGGCAGTCAGACATTTCTGACCGCTGGCAGTTCAAATATCAGATACTCATGACAAAGTTTATCTTGTGAATAGGCAAGACTCAGCTTTGGCAGGTGCAGATAGGCGACCTGAAGCAGAAAGGGACGCACTCTTTTCACAATATCTTGAAAGCACCTCTGCTACTTAAATGAGTCTTTGGGAATATCCCAAGACAGGGCAAATTCTGCTCACCCAACTCAGATGAGAAATCACAGTAGTGTCAATGAAACAAACATAAATAGAGTTGGAAAGATTTGCCCACATCTTCTGGCAAAAACAGACAGAAATATTCAGAAAACACAGTGATGGTGGGATAAGGGTTTGAAGGACAGAGAGAAATGTCATTGGCCACTCACACACACCTCACCAACGTGATTAAATGCAGCACTCAGAGAAAAGGCAAGACCTGAAGGAGGAACGCTGGGTGGCTGCCAGAAGATGAGGATTAGGCGCTGCTGTCCTATAGCTACAGTCTGTTTGCTTACAAGAAGCAGGAAAAACAGAGAAATAGGATTACCTAATCTCAAAGTCACAAGGAGGACGGTTTATATATATTTGTACTTTAACAAGTATCAAGTGGGGGAAGAGAACTGGTATAGTTTTTAGCCTCCTTTCTTAATGAAAAAATATTGCTGCCTTGTCTGATATTTGCTTCCCTACTCACAACTTTAAATATTCTGATTAATCTTAACCTGGTTTTACAACTGCATGAAGGTAACTCAGTGAGTAAAGTTCTAGATGTTTTCAGGATTAAGGCAGCAATGAAAAAGAAAGAATCATATGTGCCTTTTTATAAATTCCACTTATGCCTGACTGAGGGAAAGACTCAGCACGTGCTTATGAGTATCTACAAAGGAGCTTACAAAGATCCCAAAAGCTAGAAAAGTTAGTGGTTTATATCAGTGGAAAGATGTGAGCTCATAGGAAACTATTCAGCACCACATTTGTGACATGGCTTGGTGGTTAACACAGTGAGACATTCTTACCAAACACAGAAGACAAAACAGCTTCAGCTCTATCGGGAGTCTTCTGCGGCACAGTGAACTTTGGTGGGCCTCTGCAGCTCCTATCCCAATCAATGCAGCACTGGAGATGAAGTATGTCACAGTATGGAGAAGAAGTGAACTAGATCAGAGAAAGGATATACCTGAAAGCAGCAAACCAACCTCAAGTCTCAAGTCATAGAATCACAGAATCATAGACTCATCAAGGTTGGAAAAGGCCACTAAGATCATGAAATCCAACCATCAACAGATTACCACCATGCCCACTAAATCATGTCCCTTAGACCCCATGCTGCTTCACAGAATGCATAAACAGAGACTGGGCACAGGGTAAGGGCAGGCAACAGGAATAAGTCTGCAGGGACACCAGTAAGGAGGACTACCCATCAATAAATGCTTGCACAATCTGGGGTTCAGTACATTTATTATAAGACAGACAAAAATCGAGGACCTACAGTAAAGGATGAAGGGGGAATGGCTACACTGTGATGATAAAAGGCTTAAAGCAGCCTGGGAAGTTTACTTAGCCTGAGGGACTTTGCAGAATAATTACAAAGAACCCAGTAAGATATCATCCAGTGTAAAAGCATCACAGTTTGGCTCTGTGGAGTTCAAACTCTAAATTATTCCTATTTATTTCTTAAAGACAAGAATAAATAGCTGAACCTTGAAGCAAATAAGTGAGTGAGAATTTCAAACAAGAAAAAGAATTTTTAATAAAATGAAACCCTCATATATTAAAGTTTTTTATTAGATCTAAAGAAAGGCACTAAGTACATTTTGTATTGTCCCCATAAGGCATGTATGAAGCAATGGCACCTGGAGACTGTGCAATTCTTTCAAGACTAGGCAGGATAAATCAGTTTGCAGTAAGCTCCAGGCTTTTATAGCTACAGCTATGCAGAAGCTGAGCGAGGGCCAGGCTTAAACAGCACCTCAGCTGTGGAGCTCAGTTTCACTATTCCTTATGTCACAAGCATTTTTATTAACCCTTGTACAAAGATAGGCTCAATTATCTGTTAACAGTAGATCAGTCCTAAGTGTTCTTTATGATCTCTTCACAAGTGTGTAGATCTTAGATCTTTACAGCGTACTTTGTAGATTTGCTAATAATAACACATGCAGCGGACACCTGGTAAGGTTTAAACACCGTATTTATCACTGATATTAATATGCCTTTCATGAGCACAAGCAACTTGCAATTTTCAAAGCAGCTTCAGGTATTTGGACTCATTTATCTGGCCTTAATGTTCACTTAGGAAACATCTGTGGAAAACTCACACGTTGGAAGATAGGATGGAAAATACATGCCTTGCTTTTCAGCACGCCAAGCACCAAGTCCTACTAAGGCTAGGGGAAGTTGTGCACTTCTGAACACAAAGTCAATGCATGGGACAGTTTCCTCCTTTGTGGCTGTAACCACAAGACCTCCCATCCAAAAAATACCAGTCCATCTGAAATGTGAAATAAATATGAGCAGGACAATTATTTATACTAAATCCACTTTACATGATGCGACCATAAGAAGTGGGCTCATAGTTATCAATTTTATGTAAGCCTTTACATTGCCAGGCAGGTGTAAAAGGCCACTTGTGTCAGTAGGAATCAGGCCCTCTTTGTCTTCTGTGCATGCAAGCATAACATTGCAAATATTTACCCAATTAGATAGTTAGCTCCACCCAAGTATGAGCAAACAAAAACAACTGCTCATAGCATTCCAGAGAAACAACACAGCACAAGAACAAAGATTTCCACACACAAACACGAGCGACCAGCTAACCACAAAACAGCAAAGGCAGCAGAATTTTTAATCGTAAAAAAGAGGGGCAAGTTCTCTTTGTAACAACAAATCTTTGTGCTAATAATTCAAAAGCAGGAGATAGATGCCTGCTTCATTTTTCCAACTGAGATTCCTCTAGTGAATCTGGGAAGAGTAAATACGTATGCAGTTGAACAGATGCCAAGGTTGGCTGATGAGAAGACTGATAGCTTCTAGGATGGACACAAAACCATTTTAGCATCTAAGATGGAATATAAAACCATTTTATCTTCAGAAATTTTGTGCTTGTGACTCCTGTTTCCTAAAGAGCTATCGTTCTTTATTCCTTGTTTGTTTCTCCCTCACCATATGTGGGGTGTGAGAAACAAGTAACACCGCAGAGGTTAATGCCTGTTTGTCAGGAGGTCTTTTTGCAATCACAATTTCTGAACCTCTGCAATGAATGTATCAATCTCATCTTCACTAATGCCACCAATCCCTGACAGTGTGAGGCAACTCACAAACAAACCTGACCAGACTGAAACCTGAGTGGCTGCTGGACCTTCTGATTGTACTGCATGATAGCAAGGTATAAACATACAGTTGCCCTCTGACCTCAAAGCTTCAATCTAGCCTACTTTAGAATTTACTTCTGGATACAGAAAGCAAAAGCTTTCGCTGCAGTCAGAGGAGAGAAGCAGGAACCTCCCAGGCCAGCTCAGACAAAGATCCGTCAAAGAACTATTTCCCTCTGCTGCCTGCAAAGGCAACTGGAACCTGAGCTTGAACAGGGGCAGCTCTATGAAGTGGGCTGCTCTGAGCAGACTGAGTGGGTGCAGTGCATGTTCCTACACCACAGGCTGCTCTCCTGGATTTTCAAATCCAGTAAGCCTGAAGAATACAGTAAGCGAAGCTGGCAGCGTGCAGCTCAGATCATTACAAGCTGCAATTTGCAGAATCTTAACCTACTATATGATTTAAGATGACTCTGTTAGCAATACCTGTAAAAAAAATAAAATTTACTATGGCGTGTTTGAAGCAATTGTATAAGGATCACCCATAGAACAATAGCAAGACCTATACTAGCGTATAGCCAACAACACAGCTCATAATTATGTCTTTGACTTTACATGCAAGTGGCCTGATCTCATTATTACAATTAAAGTGTGTTTCTTTATGAGTAAAAGCTGAAGGGTTTGGCTCTAAATAAATACATTTTTCAGCACATCCTGGCTTCAGCAATTTCTAAGCTATCGCCCCAGGTAAAGTTTTAGGCCTCCCATGCGTGGGAGGAATCTTGAGATTTTGCCTGAAAAGTGGCAACGTTTAAACAACTAATCATGATGCAGTGTAGACACCACATTTCCATATCACATCATGCAGTAATGTGCACACAAGTTCTCTCTCTGATGTCTTTGCTCTGCACTAGTCTTCCTGGCTGTATCATAGAATCATTTGTGTTGGATGGAACATCTAAAGGCCATCTGGTCCAACTCCCCTGAGGTGAACAGGGACACCTTCAGCTCCATCAGGTGCTCAGAGCCCCATCCAACCTGACCTTGGGTGTCTCCAGGGATGGGGCACCCACCACCTCTCTGGACAGCCTGTGCCAGCGCTTCATCACACTTATTGTAGTGTATACTGCAAAGCTTTTCCCAATGCTCTGTTCACAGCTGAGACTGTTCTCTGAATATGAATCTACAGTGTGATGGGAGAACAAATCAAACTTAACCACTTGTGCTTCAAGGTGAGCTTAGCTCTACATACTCACGCTCTTGAAATGGTCCTCTGACCACTTTCAGGTAGTTATAATGAGTCCTACAAGATCAGCTACCTATGTCCCTAAGTACTTCTTTTTTTTTTTAGCAATATGAATTGGGCAGAACCATACTACATAGAGAGTTCTGGATGAAAGTGTTTTCCACATGATAGCAATGGCTCTAAAACTCCCAACTACTGCACTCCAGAGCTTAAGGAAAATAAAGATGGAGAGATGTAACCATGGTGTGTGATACTGAGTCTATTCCTGGTAGCTACAGCTCTGCTATTTATAGTTATTGCTACAGTAAGGCCAGGCAAGGAAGGGGCAGAGCAGAGAAGAGCTCACTGGATTTAGATCTTACCTGTCTCATCAGGCATCAAGGCTACAGCTAGTTCTCCCAGACAGGAAGTCTTTCTACCTGACACAGTGAGATGAGTTTGGAAAATGAAGATGCTGCAAGGATCCTCCTTCTCCTCTGTAACTACTCATTACAACTGTATAACTGCAGGAGAGAGTGTCACTACACATCTCCCCTGCTGTACCATGAGGAAATTTAATGATTTAAGCATGTAGTGGAGGAGTAGCTCCTTTGTGGCAGATTCATGGTTAACCCTACCAGCTATCATATGCATTCGAGAAGCATCTTCCCCAGGCACTTGACAAAAGTGGGAACATTTCCATTGTGAGAGGATAAAAAGTGCTGGAATTGTGTACAACACGAAGCAGGCTATCAGGGGAACTTATTTCACATTGCAATCTTTGTAGAAATTCTCATTTCATTCAATGAGGGAATGCATGAGTACCAAGTCACTAAAGAAGTGAAAAATATTTGAGCTGGTGACCAGCCCTGGCTGCATGTGAGAGCCCTTCCACATACAGAGAAGCCCCTTAAGGATGATTTGTAAGCATCAGATATAGAAACATACTTTTGCAGTTTCTTCTCCAGGCAAGTAATGTTTCCATCAACAGTAATCTATAGAAAAGACGATGTTTCTTCTGCTTTGCTGAGTTTTTTAAGAGCACATCTGTTATTTATGTCACCTATATTTTAGACTACCATGACTTGGACTACTATTATAAAAAGCTGGCCAACCTCACAAACCTGCTAATGGCATCAAAGAACCAATTTGTTGCCAACACAACAACAAAAAGTACTTTTTCCTAATGAAGTTAAGATCGAATCACCATCTTGAATATGAAGTCTGGACTGACTGAACTAGCTGCTACAGAACTACACAGAACGAAGGCGATGAATGAAGTTGCAGCTGAGACAAAGACACTGTCTTTGTGTCAGGACAGAGGTTCATTGAGAGTGAGTCACTCCCCACAGCTGTATGTGGGATGCTGATTAGCTAATTATATGATAGCTGGTACATGAGTTTATAGACACTTGAAGACTGCAGCCTCCATATAATTGTTCTTTCCGTTTTGCTTTGGTAGGAAAGCAGCTAGAGAATTGTCTGCAACTAAACAAAACAAAAACTTCATTTGTCATATGCCCTGCATGATCTTATTAACTGCAGAAAGAAACAGCTTTGTTAGGGTTTAATTTCCATGCTAAGACTCCCACTTCCGTTTGTCACCCTCAGATTATAGACTAGCAGCAACATTTTTACGTTCTGCTCACTGTGGATGACTCACATCATTACAGACTAACCACCAACACGCTCTGTTTTAACCCCTTTGTTTTACACACCTGAAGTGTTCTGGCTAGGGCTTGTTTTGTTGGGAGCCTGTCCTTTTTGCATACTGCTTATTGTACCGTGTAATCACTCTCTGTACTTCTCCTTTTAGCTTTTAATGAGATCCTGCGCTCGGACTTACACAACTTCACAAAATCACGCTACAGAATACTGCATCCACCTTGCTAAGGAGGTACTGTGATCTCCGAGGAAGCATCATGCAACATGCAGGCTTCAGTGAAGGTTCCAGAGAATTCACACCACTGCCCTGAAAACAAAAGCAAAGAATTCAGTCTGATATACTGCAACTCATGACAAGAGATTTTTTGAACTATTGTGCATAAAGTTGGCATCAGGAATCAAACAAAGCATGTCACTAAATCCTCTTATGGAGACACAGGAGATTAAGGTTTAGGTTATGACCGGGAAAGTCCCTTTTCTCTGTATCAATAGGAGAAAGCCTGAAAGGTGAATAAAATTCCAAAGTCTCTAGTGAAGCAGAGGGAGAGCAGTGTTAGGTCTTGTTCAGCAGCAGGGAAACTGATCATTTCTGTGGTTCTCTGCCACTGCCTTCTCTCAGCAGCCAGCTCAGTTTTTGACTCAGTGTGAATAGGGAGGAATGCAAAATGCCCCAGGATCCCACCCGAGGTTTCCTGCCTAAGAGGCCCAGGAAACAGCCTTTGTGAAACTCATTTTGTCACATTTCAGAATGTCAAAGTTTAATACAGAAGGCAGGAAAGAACAGGTGAAATTATTTATGTAATGAGCAGTGATGCTGAGCACTTGCAGATTCTGCTGTCTTTGCTCAGGAATGAGATAAAAATAACTGTCATTAATCTAACGGAGACACATGAGCACTTCTTTCCAGAAATAACCGTTAAGCATAAAATTTCAGGCAGTAATCAAAGCTTTCTGAGGCCAAACCCTTTTCAGGATTCTAAAAGGAAATCCAAACCATAATGAGTATAAAACAACACAAATATGATGGGGCATTTAACCTTTATTCTAAACAGATGATTTCAGGAAACAATCGGTGCACATTCACATTGCTGCCATTGGTTTTAGTGAAACTGCTGCAAGTTTTATCGTATCAGAAGTTGGTCTCTGCCATCTGAAAGAAGCCTGGGAAAAAAAAAGGGCACCACCATATGCTATTATAAAAAAAAAGGTAAGAAGATATGCTATAGGAAGGAGGAAGGGAGACATACCCACAAGGAAAGGAAAACACAGCATAACAAAATGCTTAACTGGTTCTTTCAGGAAAGAAAACCAGCAGATGCACCGCAAGGGAATTCTGCACAGGCGCTGAGGATATAGGTAGGACTCAGGGGGGAAAAAATGAATACAGAAAGTTATATTTTCAAATAAAGTAGAGATGTAGCACGAGCAAGGATGAATTAGTGTTTGTTTCCCTGAGGTCAACTCCAGAAAGAGATTTCTTACAAAGATGGGTCGTTTTATCTCAGATCTGCAGTCCTGGTGGAAAATCTTGAAGATTCATCAGGAAAGAAAATTTCCCAGGGAATGAGTTCTAGCCCTCAGAGTTGCTGAAAGCAGTGCTTAGCAGTCCAGGAATATAGATAAACTGCCTGTGTCAATTCAAAACATGTATCTGGTTGCTGTGAAGGGAAGCATTGTATCTGCATGTGATTTCCTGGAACAAATCAAATGTTTCTGCAGAGGAAATCATAAAATGCTGACAATAAAGTTTTGTTTTGTTTTGTTTTGTTTTATTTTTTCAGGGAAGACAAAAGTTAATTTAAACTTACTGAATTTAATGTTCATTTGTTCAGGGGAAAAAAAAAATGAAGAAAAGAAAATGAGTGGTGCAATGCAAAACACAATTGCAGTGTGAGTAACTTACAAGAGTAAGAAACAAACAGAACTACGCTGACACCGGAATGCATGGTGAGGCAGGAAGATGGAAAAGGCATATTCATCCAAGACGCAAACAGAAACTCTGAATTCATGGGCACATCCACATTTTGTTGGTGTATGTGGCAGAGCGTCCATGTGTTCCATTTCACTACGACAAAACCAAGCCAGCAGTGTTTATGCAGAGGACAGCTCTTCAGTCACTGCTTAATCAACGCTATAGTCAATCTAGAGACAGTGAACAGTAAAGGGGTGACATCTTTGAAATGAAAGATTTTTTTTCTATTTATTGATATTTTAATTTAACATCCCCTCCAAAAAAAAAAAAAAAAAAAAAAGAAAAGAAAAGGAAAGAAAAGAAAAGCTGCTTCAATATACTATTGCAATAAAACAGAAATAGAAACTGAACATTTACAATGCCACATACAGAGAACACGTATATGGCAGTCCGGCAATAAAATCCAGGAGGCAGACCTGGCTCATCCAAAGCTGGTCACTATTAACAGGAAAATATTTGGCTTTTCTGCCCCATCCATCAGTGGCACTAACACTTCACCCACCACAAAATCAAGTATCTAGTCCAAAGGTGCCCTGTGCAATGTGCTCAGCTATCCTAACTCTTTGCACACCAGCAGGAATTGATAAGAGATTAGAAGGAATAACTATATCCTAGGTTGATTTTTCACTTTACCATATACGAAAGACCTGTTTCTTTCCATATATTTTATTGACTTGTTACATTAAACACACTGATGAAGTACAACCAAGTTGAACGCAGACCATCATTCCACCCTTCGCTGCTGCAGCAACTGCAAAGATATTCTTAAATTCTCAGTGTCATCGCTCAGGAAGGCACTGGGTCCTGCGCTCTTTCCAACTGCAAGCAGGGCATGCCTTGTGTGAAAAAGAAGCCCTGCTGGCTCCAGTGAGGCTGGCTAAATAAACAAGAAACACGGTTATTCTTACTGTACCAACACACTAGTCCCAATGTGTCCTGGAGAAATGACATCTTAAAAAAGAAACCCTGCAGCTACGCAGACATTTTCTAGTGCTAGACAGGGTATCATGTACAGCATCTAGACAACCGTCTCTGCTCAGCCAGACCCCTGCAAAGGGTGGAGCTGCACTTAGCTGCATTTCAGTGATGCTGGGCTGGCCTGGGCTGGGTGCACTCTGGCCCAGGCTTTGGCACTGCTGGGGCAGCAGCTTTTCAAGTTCTCAGTGTGGAAACGTAACAGATGCTCAGAGCCACCTGGGCACCCCAAGGCCTTGAGCACATGATCTGCTCACACAGTCCTGGCTTTGGCAGGATCTCCTTGCATGGCCATTTTAGATGTGTGTAGGTGTGGCATTGCGGGCCATGGTTTAGTGGGCACAGTGGTGACAGGGTGATGGTTGGACTTGATGATCTTAAAGGTCTTACCCAACCATAAAGATTCTAGGGTTCTGTGGATAGTGAGGAGTACCCATCCTTTGACCTTCAGGAGACACCACACCGGGGCAGGTGCCATCTCCTGAGGGGACAGCCCAGCACGGCAGTGCAGGCAAGCCTGTGACAGCTGGGCTGTGGGGGCCACAATCACCGCCACCATGACCATCAGTCACCACTGCCATCATCGTGTACTGTTTTGGGTGCTGCAATGGAAGGACGTAAAACTGTCACAGCGTGCCCAATGGTGAGCTGTGGAGATGAAGTGTCTAGAGGGCGAGGGGTGTAAGGAGCAGCAGATGTCCTGGGCTTGCTGGACGCAGAGCAGAGCAGGCTGAGCGGAAGCTGCCTTGCCACACAGCTCCTCACAGGGATCGCCGGGACGCCGCTCTGAGCCACCGGGTTTGGGTTTGGGTGGTGCTGCGAAGATCCACACAGCCTGTCCAGCAGTACTCCCCACGTTCCCGCCCCGCCCTCCATTGGCCGCTCGGCGCTGCGGCCGTCACCCGGCGGGCGGGGGGGACGGACGCGTGGTGTGTCCCGCACGTCATATCAGCCGCCCGCCCGCCATTGGCCGCGCCGCCTCACCCCAGCGCTGGGCGGGCGGCTGGGGCTGGCGCGCGACTCCCGCGCTCGGCGCTCGCGCCTGGCCCCACCCTCGGCGCAGCGTGAGGGGAGGGGTGGCGCGGCGACGGGCCGGGCGCTGCTGCCGGTAGGTCGGCGACGGGTGACGTGACAGCGGCTGCCGGCGGTTATAAACCTTACGCCGGGAGCAGGCGGCGAGCGCGGTAGCGGCCTGCGTCTTCTTTAGGGGCTGAGGTGAGCGGCGGTAGCTGGGAGGGGGCGGCCCTGCCGGGAGCGGCCCGGCTCTGCGGTTGTCACTTGCGGTGACGTGCTGACGGCTGTCCCCGCCATCGCAGGAGCGCGTCCGGGCTCATGCCCCGGCTGGAGAGCGGCGCCTGGAGCTGCTCCTGTGCGGCCCGAGCGCGGCACGCGGCGCGGCCGGGGGAGATGGCCCCCAAGGCGGGCGCCATGCAGAGCCCTTCGCCCAGCACGGGACGTGCGGCGCGGGATGCCTCCGGCGGCGCCGCCACGACGTGGAGGCAGCACCTGGTGCAGCGCAGCGTCGTGCTCTTCGTGGTGGGCGCCTTTATGGCACTGGTGCTGAACCTGCTGCAGATCCAGCGCAACGTCACGCTGTTTCCCGACGAGGTCATCGCCACTCTCTTCTCCTCCGCCTGGTGGGTGCCGCCGTGCTGCGGGACGGCGGCAGGTGAGTGCTGTTCACCCCCTCCCTATTCCCCTCCCCCCCCCGCCCCATCCCGCGATCGCTGCGTAAGACGCCCTTCTGTCGGAGCGCAGATCGCGCTGCCCGCAGCCGCCGCGGGGCTCCCCGCGCCCGTCCCGCTGCCGCCCCTCGCGCCGTCATTGGCTGCCGCCGAACTGGTGAGGCGCGGGGGGCGCTTCCCATTGGCTGTCGCCGCCAACAGGCCACGGGCCGGGCCGACAACAAGGAAGTCACGTGCGGGGCTGCGTTGTCTGCGGGCAGCCGGGACAGGGTGCGGGGGGCGTCAGAACGCTGTCATCTCGGCGCTAGAAGTGCTTCAGCAATCCTTGCGTGCCTTGTTTATCATTTGGTGATGCTGTCTTGTGCTTTTTGTGCCCCTGCTGAAAGTATGAACGATATGTTTGCTTGAGTGATAAGCTGTGTAGTAAAGATTGTCATAAGATATTTTTCTAATAGTCTTATCATGCTTGCATTAAGCTCTGGCTATTAGCTGCTATCTCAAGGTAAAAGTCCTGTGACTGGCATCAAGAAACGAAACTTAAAGCATCAGTTCTACTAGCTTATGCCTTGCTATATTTCTCATATTCTCCTGCACAGGGAATCTGTTTCTTTTGGGAATCAAAGCTTGAGGGGAGCAGAGTGGAGGAAACACATAACATGAGGTTGTGTGCCTCATTTGAGCCTTCTGTCAACACATGGAGTTGCTAGCAGAGACCAATTTTACTATTCTAAGACATACAATTAAGCTCATGGTAGTCTTTCTTCTTCTGCCACCATTTCTCATACTTAAAAGGGAGTTTGAGGGTAAAACTCTGCCTAGCTAACAGGGTGTGTAGATATCTGTCACAGGCTGTGGCTGATGGCAGCTCCTTCCTGAAGTTCCACACTGCTTCTGTTAGATACCAAAACTCACATGGGGCGAATTGGGAGCATAGGCTGAGTTAGAGCCCAGCAGAAGGGGAAGCAGCTCTGCCAGCTAACTTTTCAGTCCACACAAATAGTAATTCAGGGCCTGATTCACAGGCAATAAATTAATAAAAGGAGATATCCTGCACACAAGCAATAAAGATGCATTCTATTCCTCTCTAATTAAGCTCTTTGATTTTGTTTTATTGGAGCAAAGCAGGTGTTTACTCAGAGTGAGAAATGATGCATGCTTATGGAAGAAGAAGAGCTTAAGTGAGGTACCTTAATATTGCACTACATACATCTCTGCTTTAAAGGTTCAAATGGAACATTTCTTTAAAAAGTCTGAGGCTTTTATTTTTTCACTTCTAAAGTGTAATTGAAGGGTTGTTAATTGTCTTGTCTTCATCAGGCTTACAGTACTGTACTAGGTGTGTCACTAATAAAGCTTAGTCAAACACTTATTTGGAAAGCTAATATCTAATAGTATCAAATAATCACTGTATAATGATTAATCTAATAAGTCTTGCTTCTCTTGCAGCTGTCGTTGGCCTGCTGTATCCCTGCATTGACAGCCACCTTGGGGAACCACACAAGTTCAAAAGAGAGTGGGCAAGCGTGATGCGATGTATAGCAGTTTTTGTTGGCATCAATCATGCGAGTGCTGTATCCTTCACCTAGTTTTTGTTGCTTGACATGTTCGTTGTATTGCCATGAGCTCACCTGAGAGAGTTGCGAAGGTAATGATAATGCTTTTGCCAGAGGACAGCTTTGGACTGTAGAAACATGCAGTACAGTGCAGTGGTTGCTCTATGATAGATCACTGTTGTTAACTTTGAAGTAGCTATGGGGTTCTGGGATGGGGGAAGGCCAGACATCATTCTATGTCTGGTATAACTGAGTTCAACAAGATAAAAACAACACAAGTTAATCTGTATGCTGGCTGTATTTAATAGTTAACATAAGCAACTAGTGAGATCATAGAATGGCCTGGGTTGAAAAGGACCACAATGATCATCTAGTTCCAACCCCCCTGCTATGTGCAGGGTTGCCAGCCACCAGACCAGGCTGCCCAGAGCCACATCCAGCCTTGCCTTGAATGCCTCCAGGGATGGGAGATGCACTAAGTTCTTCAGTAAGAATGTTTTTTTGTGTTGAATGCTTATGACTTGAGCAGAAAACTTAGCAAGGAGTGACTAGGTGACTTCAGATAAAAGGAAAATGCATAGAAGTTAAATGTATTACTATTACTATGTATTACTATGTATTCTTTAGATGCTCAGTGTTACAGAAATCAGTGTGACTGGAGTGCAAGTGTAAAGGCATCAAGAGGAGTAACTGCTCAGCAGGTGTGAGGACCAGATTCTTAATGTAGTGTGTCTAGAAATGTAAAATCACACTTCCTTTCCATTTGAATAGGATGGCAGCAGACTTGAAAGGATTGTCCTTAACATCTCTTTCCAGAAACTAGATTTTGCCAACAACGTCCAGCTGTCCCTGACTCTTGCAGCCTTATCGCTGGGTCTTTGGTGGACATTTGATCGTTCAAGAAGTGGCCTCGGACTTGGAATTACAATAGCATTTGTAGCAACTCTGATAACCCAGTTCCTTGTATATAATGGTGTTTATCAGTAAGTTACACTTTAAAATAGTATTTCAGCTCTTGTAGTACAAATGAGTGCACAGGTATTGGAAGCTACTTATTAACATTTGTGGCATGTTCTTATAACTGTTTTCTACATCTAAAGCAGTTAATTGTTGTGTTCTATATTATTAGATTGAGCACTGAGGGGGGAGGGAGGTAGCTTTCCAACTGAGCTGTTATTTCAGCGTACATCTCAACAAACGGAACTTCTCCTGACATGGTCTATCATTAACTTGCTCTCTGGAGAAAGAAATGCTAGACCTCTTATGGCTAGGACATTGCCTTTTTAAGGCTTTCAACTTAACAGATTTAATTTGGTCTTGCTGTTTCTTCTCCTGTGTTTCTGTGCTGTGTCCAAGGAGAGAATCTATAGCATCTTGTTAACAGTACATAAGGAGATGATAATGCCTTGTCTCTAACTTATTTCTTCTTGTTTAATAGGTATACATCCCCAGATTTTCTATACATCCGTTCTTGGCTTCCGTGTATATTTTTCTCAGGAGGTGTGACTGTAGGAAACATAGGACGCCAGCTGGCTATGGTAATTATTGTGTAATTAGCATTTCCTTTAACAGTCCAAGTAACTTCTCTTGCTCATAGTCCAAGAACAAACTGTGCCTTTAAGGGTGTGACTCACAGATTGAGAGATGAATAGGTGTCTTCAAAAGAGCTGCAATGTAAACATAACCTGTGTTGCCAGTGGAGTAGGAATAGTCTTTGGTGTTTGAGTGTCTCCTATATGAAACTTTTTCCAGCAGCAGCCTAAATAAGAACCGAATCAGTGTAGCAGATCTGATCAGCATCTTAATTACTCCCTTTCTATCAGCAGTTGACATAATGTCTTAGGTAGCTAGAAAGCTGCAAGGCAGATAGGCTTGCTCTAATTAATCATTCACTAAAGCATTTTTCTTTCATGGATGAAATATATCCTCATAAAGCATTAAATTCTACCACTCTGGAATTAAATATGCTCTTTCTGGTCATTTTATACACGGTTCAAGTATCACTCCACAAATGGGATAATAAACTGTAAGTGGTTATCTTATCTGCTAGGTTCTTAAGTAACTATTACCTTGTAGTGTACTTAACAGTAAACCTGACTGTACATGAGCTTTCAGCCTGGTTGTTAAATTACACTGCATAGTAATAATTACTAATGCACTGATCTTATTTGTGTCTTTTGCTACATAATTTCTTTATTCTGGAAAATATTCTTCAAGTATTCCAGTTCAAAGGCTGTTGTGCCTGAGGTGCCTTTAATTTTCACTGAAGGAACAGCCTTTGTAGACTTAGGAGTTACTAAAATATCAATCTTTAGTAAAGGGAAAAGCCACTTTTTAGGACTGAACCACAAAGAAGTAAAAGATTAGTCTAAAGCTGGCTGCCTTGCCTTAAACAGGCTTTCAATCCCTTCTGTCTAACCTTTCTAAGTCAATAGACAGACACTAGCATACCTCTAAAGTGACCAGTCAGAACTTGATACTGCAGGTGGACTGGCTTACAGACAAGGTGGGGGAAAAAAGCCATGTTGAATGACCACCACTGTTCAGTTTTTCTAATATTGATTCTCAGTTATGTTAAATTAAGTTACCTCTTGTACAAAAGTCTGTTTCTCAAACAAGAAAGAGGCAAATTACTTCTGTTCTTAATAGTATTGTTCTAAAAGTTATTTCCCACTGCCTTGATCCCAAGTTAGCTTTCCCAAGACCCCAGCCACAGTCTTCAGTCGGTTTTGACTCTGAAATTCTTTTGAATCACAGCAGTTCACACTGTCTGGTTTGGTTTTGTTTCCTTAGGTCTAAATATATGGGGGGAGGTAGAATTTAATAAATAAAATATTAATGAACTTTTCCACCTGATGGGAGCAGCAAACTTAGTCCTTGCTTACTGCACACAGTCTCAAAGTTCTGCAGTCAGCTCTATGCTAGCATTCTGTATATTGTAGTGGCATATGCAGCATTTCCAGTTGCCATGCTTTTTAGGTTGGAAAGAGGAGGAAGCCTCAATGAAGAAGAAACTAAATTTAAGCACATAAGATTTCTTTTTCTTTATTCCTTTGCTGCCTTGTTGACCTGGCATTTCACCTCAATGTAGTTGAAATCAGGCTGATTTCTGCCTGCAGCTCCTCTGTCCAGCTTGTCATCGTCCTTCCGAAGGAGGGAAGCTGGCAAGGCAAAGCATTCTATTTTGGTTGTCTGGAAGCATCTTCTCATGTGTTCTGTTACCATTACTTAATCTGGAAAAAGTTTGGGAAGCCCAGCAACTTCATGGGAATGCTTATGGTGGTAGAAGCTCAGAGAATACCACTTCTAAAACAGAGAAGCAGAACTCGTTCTGCTAGGTCTTCCTGTAGAAATGACCCAAAAGCATCAATCTGATTTCCTCAGCTGCTGTGAGGGTGGCAAGAAGGTTCAATATTACCACTTCAAAACTAAACCTGAAGGAACGGTCACTTTAAATATATTCTACTATTGTCACTGTTGGGCTGCATTTGGCTGTTGCAAATCAAAGAGCAGATATGTGCTGGGTGTAGGTAGAGTAGGAAGCAGCACCTTTGGAAAGTGTCTTCATGGAGTAAAGTTGCCTTGCTTCTCCTGTCTGTCTTTCGCTGTTAGAAAACAAATTGGGAACATTGGAATGGTGCTGACAGTGGTTTGAAGTTGGCTTTCTGGTAAAGATGCATCATCTTGAGTTGTAACCATCATTCTCAGTATCTTGTAAACTAGAGTGGTATTTCAAACACCCACCTCATGAGCACCTGTTGTTTGCTACTGCTTGAGGTTGCAGAACTGTGAACACATTCAATACTTGTGGCTATTTCTATTTTGGAAATAGAAAGAGGAAAAACTTGTCACAAGCTTTGCTTTAAGTAAAAGCTGGTTAAATGTTGTCTTACACTGATGTACTTACAGGATTTCATACTGGAAAAAGAAAGAGCAGGTCTATCTGATACCAGGCTTTGCTTGGAAAATCCAGTAACTTTTGAGGACAGTTTGAAGGAGAGCCCTTAAAATTGAAACTAATGTCTAGTAAGTAAGTGGTGTGCATTTCCTGCTGAGAAATAAACTGAGATGGGGAGGATTGCAGTGAAGTCTTATTAAAAAAAATCAGTGGGATTGTATTCAGATGAATGGATTGAGGCTGCACAGAGCCGTAGTGACTTTTGTTTTGTTTGCAGTTAAGGAGCATGTCCGCACTGGGCTCTTGTAAGAAGTCATGTGTGCTAGATCATTGTCAGCCTAACTGAAGTTAGTTGACTATTTAGTCATAGAAAATACTGCATCATATAGTAATTTCTCATGTGGTGTTAAAATCTAACATACTTATGGTTATTTTCTTAATATTCATAGGGTATTCCAGAGAAACCACACAGTGACTAAATCCTCGGAGGAGAGAGCGTGGTGCCAGTGTGACAGCAACATTAAGAAGATGTGTTCCTGTTTCAAATTGAAGATTATTTAGCAAAAAATAATCTCTTTATGGGCTCACTGCACAAATGACTTGTGGAAAAAAAAAAACTATTAATCCACTCTTAGAATAGCCAAGTGAAATTAACTGCTTATCTTGAAATCTTACCCTGATTTACTGCATAAGCATTTGCGTATGGCTGTTCTCTGGAAGAGTTTAACACCAAGTTGAATACAAGTGTTCAGGCTAAGTGGCAGTTTTCCAAGTATTAGATTCCAATGTAAGTTATTGAAGCAGCTGCCGTGTTTTAAAGCCTTGAAACTGAAGTTTAATTACAAGCTCCTGTATCAGTGCCCAAAGGAAGTAGATCGATGGTGCTTAACAATGATGAAGTATGGTTTAATAGGAATAGTATTTATCCAAATCTTTTAAGAATATAGGGTTATTTAAAAATAAGAGTGATCGAAACCAATGAAAGGCATTGCACTAATGCTTTTAGGAGTCTTATGAAGGAATCATGCCCTTACTTGTAATGCTGCATTAAGTTTGTCTTTGGAGGGGGTCAGAGGGATGAAAGACTCTAAGTCACCTGGTTTTAAATTTATGAATTACTTGTACCATAGGTGAACACTGGAGACAATCTTGTTCCAAGGTGAACTTTATAAAGAAATTCTGACTGAAGGGTTGCTTACTTCACAAGCTTGCAGTCAGACTTGAGCATATTTAGTTCTGGCCCTAATTCAGTAAGAGCTTAAGCGTGGGTGAATATTCCCACTTAAAATTAGGCATATGTTTCAGTGTCTCACCAGAGTCAGTCTTTGGGTACCTTAAATGTCTGGTGTCACTGAAAGTATTTGTGATGCAGGTGTTTGTGGCCATTGAGCATGTGCCCCCAGCTCCTGGGAAGACTGGGGTTTCCTCCCAAGCTGTATGAGATCTTGCATCTGTTTGAGTCAGGGCTTTGACTGAAGTGTTTGGAAACAAAAACAGCCCTAAAATGTGATTTAAACTGTGTGAAGAATAGCAAACAGCTCATTTACTCAGCTCCGTTTTTAAGAGATCACTGCTTATTTTTATCACAACCCTATGGAACTTGCAATCTGTGATTGCCTTGTATAAAAAAAAGCAAAAACAACAAAAAAAGTGCTTATGTCACTACATTAAACATTTGGTGTTTCTTAATACTTAGTTCTGTGAGCACAATGTATTTGTTTGATAGCTTAGACCACAGTGGACCTAAATAGCAAGTATTAGGTCTTCAAATCGAAGTGCAATGTACAGTAAAAATCTGAGCCTCATCTTCTCTTCAATAGTGATCATTTCTTATGACAGATTAAAGAGAAAAGGGTTCTGAGTTCATTTCAATGCTGCATGGAGTCAAATGGAGCAATAATTTATTTAACTAGTTCTGTTGTACCTTTCATCAAACACAAATTTTTAGGAATACTCCAGTTTTGTGGTTATGGTGTACTTGTAAACTTCTATGCATCTGCCTTTTTGTATTCTACGATTATTGTGTGTGTTCATTTCCAATCTTACATGGCTTCAGATATAAATAGAGGCGTCTATTAAAGAGCGACCCATCCAAAAAGATGTTGAGGCAAGGCAGCAGCGTTCTGGCTGTTTTCACTCTTCAAAGGGGATGCTGTAGCTGCTGCTTGTGCTTTTTTTTATAGGAAGAGTTTAGTACAAAGGCTGTATTACAAAACAGACCCCAATTCTAATCTTGCTTGGTGTAAATTAAGAGTAATTTTCACTGGTGTAAGATCCTTCCATCCTTCCTCCAACACTTAAAACCTGAATAATCACATTTTGTAGGACCACTTGGAGAGATTAGGTCCTCGGATCAGGACGGGACCAGCTCAAATATCTCAAGAAATATGCTGTCTGCTGCAAAGACAGTTTTGTAACTGTCTTGAAAGACCGTTTTTCAAAACTATAGATATATATCTATATATAGACAGATATATCTATATACAGATATATTTTTCAAAGCTTACTAGATGTAAGTAAAGATGACTGTGATCTTTGCAAATAAATACTTAGTGATTGATCAGTTATATGCAAAGACAAGCTGAATCTCTGTGTTACAAATACCATAGCCAAAAAATGGAAGTCAAAAGTTCATTTCTTGCCAATACTTCTAAGTATCTGAACCAAAGTGATTTAAGATTGGAAGCGACGGGAGGGGAGTGAAGAAAATTTGCACTATTCTGAATCTGAACGCTTAAATTCTCATTCTTACAAATAAGTTTTCAGCAGTGTGTTTGGTTTTACACTTTTTTTACTATTAAAGTTTTATGATCGAGTCATGTTTGCCTTGGATTCTCTGTATTCTCTGCATTATGCAGGAATCTTTCTTGAAAAGGACAGTTGTTATGGTTGCATAACTAATATTCAGTCATGCATACTCAGTGGTATTATAAAAAATTCTAAACTGAACATGGAAAGATTAACTTCTAGTAGGGTTTCCAGCCTGGGTTAATAAAGTTTAAGAACAGGTCTTGCTATTTTGCCAAGAAAGTGGCATATAAGTATGTGTTACTGCTATGTGACTTGGGGAGGAGAACACTATTGCCATTGTCTTCCAAGATAGCAACATTCATGATTTGAAACAAAATATGGACAGTGCAGGGTAAACATACTGCTTCCTGGTGTGCTCGGTTATCTGCAGTGATGAATAGCTGTGTGAATGAGGAACGATACCGGCTTGCAAGTTGAAACAAAAAGCCTTCAGTTTTACTGTACTTAAATGTATATCTCAGGCTTCTAGAAGCTGCTGTTTTTAGTGAAAGCAGTTGAATGGCTTTGTGATCTGTCTTCATCTACTTCAGTGCAATCTTGGCTGAACTAGGAGCTGGAGCTAGGAGCTGCTTAAGCTGCTTTGGCTCAGCCAGCCTGCTTTCTGTTCAGCTTGAGTGTGTGCTCCACGCCAGCTCAGTAGTGGTTAACAGCTCCAGGCTGAGGATGGCCCCAGTCCTCTGGGTGCATTGCTTTCCTTCAGACTCTGCTCAGGTTCACAGAACGGCCCGGGTTGGAAGGGACCTCGAGGATCACGAATCTCCAGACCCCCCACCACAGGCAGGGCCACCAACCTCCCCATGTAATGCTAGACCAGGCTGACCAGGGCCCCATCCAACCTGGCCTTGAACACCTCCAGGGATGGGGCATCCACAACCTCTCTGGGCAGTCTGTGCCAGCACCTCACCACTCTCATAGTAAGGAACTTCCCCCTGACATCCAACCTAAATCTCTCCCTCAACTTAAAACCATTTCCCCTTGTTCTGCTGTTATCTACCCTTTCAAAGAGTTGACTCCCCTCCTGTTTGTAGGCTCCCTTTAGGTACTGAAAGGCTGCAATCAGGTCACCTCGCAGCCTTCTTTTCTCCAGGCTGAACAAGCTCAGCTCCTTCAGCCTGTCTTCATAAGGGAGGTGCTCCAGCCCCCTGATCATCTTTGTGGCCCTCCTCTGGACCCTCTCCAACAGCTCTCTCTCTTTCTTGTGCTGGGGCCTCCAGACCTGGACAAAGTACTGCAGATGGGGCCTCACAAGGGCAGAGTAGAGAGGGACAATCACCTCCCTGTCCCTGCTGGCCACCCCTCTTCTGATGAGCCCAAGATACCATTTGCTTTTCGAGCTGAGGTTTTGTCAGAAGGAACGAAAAGATACACAAAAGGACCTGGCATGCAACCTGATCTTGGAGATCTAGGGCATCTTACCGATGGCCTCCTCTTGAGATGGGAAGGGGCACGGTGTTTCTAAAGGAGAGAAAAGAAAAATAAAATCCCTATTAGTCTTCCCAGAAGTATGATTTGACCTGTGGATAGCATAGTTCCTGTGAACTCATTCTGTGGGTTATTCAGCCTTTGGCTTAAAGCATGGGGATTTGCAGGTGCTAAATTAGCCACAGGAGGGCCCATAGACTGTTCTCTGAATGCAACAGGAACATACTGAGATGAATAATGAAATGAAGTCTCAGTAGTCTTACTGCACATCCGAGTAGCTCCAAAATTCAGGAGAACAAAGCATTACATGCTGGACTAATTGAACAAAGACATGCCTCTAAAACAGAGATCATTAAGGACTCTGATCTTGGAAACTTGAGAGATGTGTGTGAGACCACAGCCCTTCAGCTAAGAGGCCAGAATGGTTTCTTAAAGGTGATGGGGATTTCTTTGGGTAATGAGGTACTATGTGAGTTTCCCCACACCAATGTTGTAGTCCTTTCCCTGTCCCTAAATCCTACTGTGATGTTCTATCTTTGGAGGCTACAAATGCAGGTTCTGATGACAAATTAATAAGAAAGGGATAAGGACTGCAGTTTTATTGCATAACTGTGCGTTAAGAAAGCCTGTAGGCTGTAATGGTGCTGCTAGCCCAGTCTTATTAACTTTGAAAGAGAACTCAGAGTGGATACAATCATTTCTATAAATCCCACATTTCTACCCAAGAAATCCTAAAGGATCAGAGCTGACATGAGTTCTGCTCGGTGAAGTTTTCATCCAGCTGTGAATGTGTTCTTTTACAGTAAGTCGTGTCTGCCTATTTAGGAAGTTTCAGAGTGCTATGATATGTTAAACATCAGACAAGTGCTATAGAAATTACACCAACTTGCTATGTTTCCTGTAGTAACTAAAACACCTGTTACAAATCAGCATTTTTATACAGAAGTCAAGCACACATATCCTGTTTCTCCTGAGCCAGCCTGACATGGCTTGGGGCTGAGCAGGGGAAGCCAGCTCCAGGAATGCTCCAAGCTTCCCCTTCCCAGTGTCTGTCTGGATTGGTTTTGATTTAAAAGAATGTACATATATACACATCTATAAACACAAATTATATATATGTGTGTGTGTCTGTTAGTGGTATATGTCTGTTAACTGGATGCTAATGTACAAAAATTTCATCCTATTCATGTTCCCTTTAAGTCGTTACCCCAGAATTAAAATATGATGAGCTGGAGCCAACATCACATCCTGTAAACAGGCCTGTAATGGGTTTCTGAGATGTTCATGCAGAAATGTATGTTGTTGGGATATGACTGTGCAGTTCTTCAGGGCAAGAGGCCTGGCAGCTTTTCTGGCTGCATTTTGAATTACAGCTTACCTAACAGACAAGAAAACTACAGATCAGATGGCTTGAAACAACCACAGCTTGGATGGGACCAATGTGTCCTGTAATGCAGAAAGGCCTGCAGCCAACTGGGACATGCCCAACTATACCTACAGCCTTTCCTACAGTCAGCATGGAATTTCTGGGGCATGCAGGGTTTAGCAAGGGCCCTCTGGGGACAGGGGAAGATTCCTAAACCTTGGGCATGGACACAAAGGAGATGTTGCATTTAGAACTGAGGTCATTTAGAAGCAGGATCACTGGAAGTGGTCACTCCTTTTGTGAGTGCAAGACAATATTGCAACTTGAGAAGTAAACAGCAAGCAGATTCCTTCTTGTCTGCCAGCAGTGTGTCTGAAGGGTTTTAAACCACCTCTTGCTTCACAGCTTGGATGAGACCCATGGTGCAAGGCTCTATGGGCTGACATTGCTCCTCATGATTGCAGGCTGGCATACAGGTTTCTTTTACCTAGAGCTTCTTGAGGATGAAGAAGGTCTTCCTTCCATTGATTGGGTCTTCCAGTGCCAACAGAAGTCCTCCATCAGAGCTGGCTGTGGGAGATCTGACACCGAAGGCAGTAAAACAAGACCAGCCCCTTACTTTTTTACATGAAAATAAGACATCTGAGCAGGAAGTCTGGGTCAACTTAAACATTTGTTAACATATTGAAATCTTTTGGTTTGACTCTGGTTGTTGAAAAAGGGTCCAAGTGGTCTACTACTGATAGTGGTGGTATCTAACAGGATAATCAGTCCTTGTGATTTTACTTTGTTTTTATCAGCTTTTTTGTTTCATCATGGCAGATCCCGAAGTCTTTGCTTCATTTTTACTTTGTCTTTATTCAACTGGGATGAGAGTCCTACTATGGTACAAGATAGTCCTTACTCAACAGAAACTTAAAAATACAGCTTGTGGAGTAGTAATTCTCCTGATGGGACCCAGCTGAGAAACACAGACATCTAGCACAATATTTCACACCCCAGGTTATTGAAGGTATTCCAGGGAAGCTGAAAATTTGGTGCAGGAGACACACAGCCTCCAAGAGCAGCAGCTGAAGTCTACACAGAGGATGTGAGATGTCCAAGATAGTATGAGGGTCAAGTTTTGAATCCCACCATCACCCCATATCAGGGTATCCCAAAGCCAGAAATGCACAAATATCCCTGCATTATCACTCCCACCACCAGGAGCCAGGTAAGTGAAGTCTGAGCACTGAGCTATGAGGCTGATAGAGTGAGCAGCCTCACGCAGGAGATCCCACCAGATCTGCAGTGGGACTTGGGGAAAGAACAGCTGCATTTGACTGCCTGCTCCTTGGGCATGCTCCACCTGCTTAATTGAAGGCAGGTCCAAATGAGCCATCTGTTGACCTGGTTGAGAAATCAGAGTTTCCTATTAATTTAAAGATATTTTTACATGTTATTAAAGATCTGGAAGGAAAGGAGAGATGGGTAAAAAAGGAAGGTAAGAGGCTTTGCCTTAGAGGCACAGGTAATATCTGTAACAGATGCTACACTCTGTGCTTAAACTAATTGTTAAATGAGTCACTCTGGCAAAAGAAGCACTAATAAAGGGAAGTGAAGAGTGAACATCTGGAAAATAATATGAAAGGAAAGAATTTTTGTATTTTGGAACTCCTTGCTGGGTGGGAACTGCTTCGGGAGACAGCTCTAATTGCTTGTCTGAGAGAACAAGAAGTGAGCCCATTCCAAACCTGCAGCCGGCACTCATTGCGTATTCCTCTCTGCAATCCCAGTGCCGCAGCAATGATGTGGGCCCTGACCTGCAAGGGCTGAGATGTGCTCATCATCCCCTGCACTTCAGGCAGTGAGGTGGACCTGTAAGGCCCTAGAATGTGGGTCCAGGTCAGAGAAAGCTGGGCTGAGTGCTTGATGTGCTATCAAACAAGCTAATTTGGTGTCTTGGTTGTGATGAGCTCTTGCTGGGATTCATTTCTATGCTCCCTCTGCTTGGGGTAACTTGGCCATGGTCATGGGGTGGGAGTGCAGAGCATCTGCCACCTGCTTTGTGCCTGAGATGCAGTGGCTCTTTGCTTGGGTATAAGGTGCTGAATGCATTCCTTTGGAGAAGAAGCTAAAGTTCTCCCACCTTTCCTCCATTTGATCTTAAAATCATAGAACTGCTCAGGTTGGAAAAGACCTTAAAGATCATCAAGTCCAACTGCAGCCTAATCATACTACCCTAACTCTAACAACCTTCTGCCAAGTCATGTCCCTGGGCTTCTGTCTTCTTGCTCTCTGGTTACTTTTCCCTTTCTTTCAGCCTCCTCTCTCCCTCTCAGGAGCAGTTTCTTCACCAGAAACCTACACACAGGTCAGTGCAGCCAGACGTGCCCATCTCAGTGCAACCAGATGTTTGCCCATCTTGGAGCAGCCAGATGTACACCCAGCTTGGTGCAGCCATAGGTGCACTCAGCCCTGGGGCTGACCTCTGCACCCAGCTAGGCACGGGTCAAGGGAACCAGGGCACGTGGTTCTTCCCAGCTTCCATCTAGAACATCCATGCATGGGAACCAGTCCTACCAGCAGGGAATTGTGAAGTGCTGAACAGACTTTACATGGGGATGTGTCCCCAGTGCAGGCACAGAATGCTGTGACGTCACTCAGAAGTGATGTCCAGCAAGGGGCAGGGACACAGAGAAGGTCTCGATGGCCATGGTGTGGTCACAAGGAATGAGGCTGGGGGCAAAGGGCACCCAGGCACCAGGTGACATGCGGTGGGAGGCCACCTCCAGCCCCACCAGAGCACAGAGCACCAGGGTCCCAAACATGCGTGCAAGGATCCTAAAACGTAATTATGAAATTTTAAAAAACAACTTGACGTTATAATTATAGCGGTTCCTGGAGGAGCTGCGTAATTGAATTCTGGGGTGTCTCACTCTCATCGCAGGCGCTAACGAGAGAGCAGCTCAGCTTCCCTCACAGCCTTCCCGGAGCCCAGCAAAGCTCGGGAGACTCCCAACAATTCAATTATTGTTTCCCCCTGGAAAGCAGATCATTTTAGACATGCGGCCAGCTCTAATTACAAAGGAGAGGGGGAAATTTCTTGTGTCCAAAATTATTTGACTCATTAAAAGGATTTACTTTCTGTCAGGCCTAAAGCGTGAGAGCTCTGATGGAAGAAAGGGATGGAGAGATGGATGGGGAGAAGGGATGGGGATGGGCATATGGAATGGAAGAAAGGATGGAAAGGATGGAGGGACAGAAGGGATGGATGGACAGACAGAATTGAAGGAGGGATGGAAAGGATGGAGGGACAAAAGGGATGGCTGGACAGAAGGAATGGATGGATGGATGGATGGACAGACAGAATGGAAGGAGGGGCGGAAAGGATGGAGGTACAGAAGGGATGGCTGGACAGATGGGATGGGTGGATGGATGGATGGAAGGAATGGGAATGGACAGATGGAAGGAATGGGGGGGATGGATGCATGGAGAGGATGAATGGACAGACAGAAGGGATGGGAATGGACAGATGGAAGGGATGGAGGGCATGGAGGGATGGAAAGGATGGATGGATGAATTGAAGGGACAGATGGATGGAAGGGATGGAGGGCATGGAGGGATGGAAAGGATGGATGGATGAATTGAAGGGACAGATGGATAGAAGGGATGGAGGGGATGGAAAGACAGAAGGGATGGAGGGGATGGATGGATGAATTGAAGGGACAGATGGACAGAAGGGATGGAGGGGATGGATGGATGAATTGAAGGGACAGATGGACAGAAGGGATGGAGGGGTGGAAAGACAGAAGGGATGGAGGGGATGGACAGATGGGAAGGATGGATGGATGAATTGAAGAGAGAGATGGACAAAAGGGATGGAGGGATGGAAAGACAGAAGGGATGGAGGGAAGGATGGACAGAAGACAGAGCACCTCTGCAAATAGGGAATCAGCTTGGGGACATCCCTGCTCCCCATGCCCCTCAGCAATAAGAACACAAGGTCTTTCTTTAACAATATTTGTTATGTGGGGTTTTTTTTGTATGTGTGTGTGTTTTGTTGGTTTTTTGTTTGTTTGTTTGTTTGTGTTTCCCAGATTATTTTTAAATGCTCTTTCGTGAGTAAAGACAGTTTTACACAGGAGATGTCCCTTTTCCAATTATCATTAATTAACTCATTTCTAATAGAATTCCCCATTTCTTGTGACCATGCCAGGGCAGCAGACATGAGGCTGAGGATGGATCAGGCCACCCCAAAACCCCCTGTGACACCACTTTAGAATGGCTCCATATAGATTTTTAATTTTTTACATGATATTTATAATTACAATAATCTTTTATTGGGATAAAATTGCCCAGCTCTGATAGGTGATGCTTCAGCCAGGTGTCCATCCCAGGCACGGTGGAAGCAGTACTGAGTATGAGCTCCCTCCCACTCTGTCCCCCACCCCGAACTCACCCCTTTCTCTGTCCTAAATGCAGAGCAATGAATTCTGCTGTCGTATTTCTGCTTCATTTGAAGTCTAGTCCTTGTTAGACAATCCTGTTAGTACCTTGTGATTACAAGGGACCCCTTGTATAATCAGTAATTATAACAGGCGTTCTATGTTAAATTATATCTAATAGGCAAGGCAAAAAGGAAAATTTGTTTTCTGATTGAGCCTCATCGGTCCAAAAAGAAGAGAGATGTGTGCTCTGTGCAGAGGGAAACTGTGTGTCTTGTGGGGGGATACAAGGAAATATTTGGGGATTTCTGTTCTGGGATATCTGGGGGGTGGGTCAGTGCACAT
>JACDJE010000038.1:3481008-3550944 GCA_016647715.1 Pavo muticus
AGGAAGGAAGGAAGGAAGGAAGGAAGGAAGGAAGGAAGGAAGGAAGGAAGGAAGGAAGGAGAAGGAAAAAAAAAAAAAGAAAGAGAGAAAGGAAGCAAAAGAAAAACGAGAACCAGAAGTAAAATCCATCAGACAAACGAGGGAGTGAGAAGAAGCGAGAGAAGCCGCTGTGTGCGGCCCGAGCCGGGCCGGGCCGGGGAATACCGGCACAGCCGGCACTCCCCGCCCGGGTACCGCCGGGCAGCGCCTGCCCTCCCTTCCCCCGCACGGTGTGCAGCCGGGACATTTTCTTTTCCTCTTCCTTTCTTTTTTATTTTTCCCCCTATGTGAATTTGTCACCCCAGCTAGTGTATATTTATATATGCGCGTAGTTTTTTTTTTTTTGGCTAGGAGTGCAGGCTGCACCGAGCTCCCCTGTTCTCACCGCAGTCACTCATTGCAGCATTTGGGGGCTTTGGGAGATGCTCAGCGCTGTGTTACACAGCTGCCGTTTGCTTGGCTCACTGGGGGAGTTATTTTTATTGCCATGCTCCCGTACATAATTTTGGCAGTTTCCCTGTGGCACAGCCGCCTCTCCTCCGAAAATCGTAGGGAAAAAAAAAAAAAGAAAAGAAAAAAAGAAGAGAGAAAAATATAAGCCCTGACATTTATCCCCGGCTCCTGCCGCTGCTCGGTAACGTTTAATTACAAAACTCGGCCGAGGTGCCAGCCCGCATCGGTCATTAGGAACCTTTCTTAAAACCTTGTCAGGCTGCAATGAGAACAGATTTAATGGAGGCAGCCGCATACCTCCTGCGCTGCCAGCTGAAACCGAGACCGTGCAAAGCAGGATGGAAATGCCAAATCAGCCTTCGCCATCCCTTCCTAGCAACCAACTCTTTAAATTTATTGCTTTTCCCTCTTTTCTTTCCTTTTTTTTTTTTCTTCTTTCTTTTTTTTCTTTTTCTTTTTTTCCTTCTTTCCTCCCCATCTCCCTTTGAGGAAGCAGGCAGGAGCTTCATTTTTAAAAGATGCTTTGAGGATGGGGAGGAGAAACACGTTTTGTCGAGGAGGAGGAGGGGGGTCTCTTGTGTCCCTTTGGGGTTTTGTTGGCTGAGTTTTGGAGGGGAAAGAGGCGGTGGGAAACGGAGGCAGCTGAAAGTCGCGTTCACATCCCGCATCTCTCGGGGCCCCCCCGGATCCGGACCGGGACCCGGCTGTCCTTGCAGCGAGGGGACGCCAGGGGGCAAGAGGCGTTCGCGAAGGCTGCGTCCGTCCGTTTCTCCCGCGGGGGTTTCGGTGTTCTATCCCGGCCGAAGTGGGATTTGTTTATAGAGAAAGAAAATAAAAAATAAGAAGAAAGGGTGAAAAAAAATAAAAGAAGGGGGAGAGGGAAGGAAAAAGAAAATAGTAAAGAAAAAAATAAATAGGAAAAAAAGAGCAAGCAATGCATGTAAGAACTGTGTTTGCTTGTTTTATTTTATTTATTTATTTTATTTTATTTTATTTATTTTCTGTATACCAGAAAATCTGCTTTTTTAAAATGTGGGTCCATATTCTCATAGAACTCCAGTTTATTTCTCTTTCCACCTCAGAGTAATTGCCATATTCAAGTGTCCTTTAATATTTAAATGTCCTTCAATATTTTAATAATTATCCAATACATAATAATTAAATAATTATCCAATAAAAATAATGCAGAGATACGAATAATCCTGTATGAAATTATTTCATTGTGTGAAATGTTTAATTTTCAATATAATTTTACATATGCATGCATCAAAAATTNAAGAAAGAAAGAAAGAAAGAAAGAAAGAAAGAAAGAAAATAAAAAGAAGCTGCATTCCCGACGCCCCCAACACCGCCCTCCTCTCGGGCACAGCGGAGCGGAGCGGAGCCGCCGCCGCGCAGCGCTGCCCGGAGCGCATGGAGCCGCCGCTCCCCGCTCACCTCTCTGCGTGCCGAGGACGGTGCCCGCCCGCAGCCTCCGAAGACAAACTACACGCAGCCAAACCCACGGGCAGCTTGCTGGCTGCTGCTGTCCTCCCCGGGTTATTTATTTTGGCGATGGCGCGTTCAAGAAATGAAATAACCCATCAACCCATCTCCTCGCCAGCTCCTATCATTCTATCGGGATCCCCGTGATTTTTCTACTGTTGTTATTTTGTTGTCTAAACAAACCATTCTGAGGGTTCCCGTTCCCAGCCGTGCTTGCCCACTGGTGCATCACGCGGTGCCGTGTGTTTTGCAGACAATGAGGTGCGGTGTGGATGGAGCGGACCGCACACACGGACGTGCACGTTTGGCACTACGGCCAAGCACCGCTCGCTCTCCCATCTTTCCACACCATCTCCTTTTTCAGACCTTGCCCCCAGTGCCCAAGAGTTGGCGTGCAGCTCATGGCAGAGACGAAACCTCTTAAAGGAGTCAGACGGCGGAATACGAGGCTCATCCCCGAGAGCCGCGCCTGCAACGCTCCTGCCTGGCACTTTATTCCCGGCTTTATCTCCCTGTGTCACACAAATCCACACGCCGAGTATCATCTCCCTTTGAAATGCCATGAACTTGGTGTTTTAAATCGAACCAGCCTTTCCTTTTGCTTTCTTTTTTTCCTTTTTCTTTCTCTTTCTTTCTTTCTTTCTCTCTCTCTCTCTTTTTTTTTATCTGCAAAACAATGGAGATTGTCAAAGGGCCCCGGGGTTGAGCTTTTCTGCGTGTTCATAGAGCGTTAAAGCTTTATCGAACAAACCGGCTCTGTCTGACCCCTGCCAGAAAAAAGCAACTTCCATTTCCCTCTGCAGTGGGTATGTAGGGGATGCGTGGTGCCCAGCGGTGCTGCTGCTGCTGTGCGTGGCTTGCAATGGGTGGGGGACATGGTGCCAAAGCTCCCAGGGGAGCAGCTGTGCTGCATGCTGGCACCTGTTGGCGGCTCAGCTGCGGGTGTGGGATAATGCTGGGCTGCACAAAGCTGGGATACACTCAAGATAAGCCTTGCTGCATCCACCCTGAGCAATGCTGCATCCACCCTGAGCGATGCTCTATCCATGCTGAGCAATGCTGTATCCATGCTGAGCAATGCTATATCCATGCTGAGCAACGCTGCAACTATGCTGAGCAATGCTGTATCCATGCTGAGCAACGCTGCAACTATCCTAAGCAATGCTGCACCCACCCCAGCAAAGCATGACCCACTCCAGTACTGTTGCACTGAGCCCACTGATGCTGCACCCACCCCAGGCAATACGTTGTACCCTCTCCAAGCAATATAGCTTTCCATGTCATGCAATGCTACATAGACCTACCAGCAATGCAGCATCCACCCCATGCAATTCTATGCTGACCCCTCACCAATGCAGCACCCACCCCAATAGTGCTGCACCCACTCTAACCTGCAGACACTCCGGGGTGAACCAATCAAAGTCAAAAGAATGCAAAATTCACCCTTCCAGAAAGCAGCAGAGCTGCTGAGGTGTCCATAGAGGTGCAACCCATGGAGCTGTGACATACTGAGGTGTAACCCACAAAGATGCCCAGTCCTGCTGCCAGCATTCCATCCCTCTGCTCCCTCAGCCCACAGCCAATGCCAACCTCTGAGCTCCAGGGGATGCTCCTCACTGTGACCAACCAGCCAGGTGAATGTTGGCTCCACGCAAGTGGTCCTTAACTCTTGGATCTCTACAGAGAGTAGAACTTCTTTGACTTTTCCAAGGCCCACCTTGGTGATTTATTGATACTGTGGTTTTCTTTCACTGCACTTCCAACCCATGGTTTGCCCAAAGCCCCGTCCAACCTGGCCTGAGCCCCTCCAGGGATGAGACACCCACAGCTTCTCTGGGCAGCCTGTGCTAGTGCCTCCCGACTGGAGAGTAAAGGATTTCTTCCTAATGTCTAATCTAAACCTACCCTCATTCATTGGACCTCCAGCTGTATGCTCAGAAGAGCACTGGGATCACTGGGCCCTTGGGATAGCAGCTGAACCTCCTTCCATAGGAGCAGTTGTTGTGCTGTCACCTATTGATTTCCAGTTCTGCTCCCAAAATGTATCTCCAGGACTGAGGAAATGAGCACAGTGGAGCTCTGGGCTGGTGGAGCCCCACTTTGTTGCTTGTAGAGGGAAGCTGGCACTCAGCATTGCTGTCAGCAGAGATTTGCCAGCCTGATTATATTATTGAGCATATGCTTGGAAATTAGAAGGTACTCTCTGAAGCCGGTGAGGTCGCTCTGATTTAAAATCTCAGGGCTCTGCTAGGAAAAACCTCCTCTCCTCCTCCTTGCCTTCTCTTCCCTGCTTCTGCAAGCAATGCATCTTGTATTTGGGTACCACCACCATGAGGAGGTAAAAACCCCCAAATCCACCTTTGCCATGAAAATCCTGCAGCATCAGCAAAGTGTGCTGGCATTTAAGTGTGCAGATGACAAATACCCTCCAGGTGTGTGTCTGAGTGGGCAGGCCGTGTCCCAGTATATTTTCTGGGCTATTTGGAATGTTTCGGGTCATAACAGTAGGGGAAGGAATGATTGGAGACTTGGGGTGCTCCGAACATTCTCACCAGCAGAAACTGAGGTGTTGAACGACTGTGTCCAATGCTGGGCATCAGCAGCGAGGAGTCCACAGCACCTTGCAGGAGGGTCCAGCTCTCCATAAAGCCCATCTCACCCGCTGCCAAAGCAAATCTCTCTGTAGTTCAGAACCGAATGGGAAATGACAGGAAGGACCAAAGTTTGGATGTCTCCAGCACAGGTATTCATAGCAAGCGGGAGGCCGGACCCTGCGGTGAGAGGGAAATCCCCACCCGGGAGCTGCTCCCCGCTGACTGCAGGAGAAGGGATGGGGGAGTCAGGCTGGGACTGTGTATCTGGGACAAGAGAAAATTATATTTAAGTTGTGCACCCCGTCGATGCGTCGTGCAGCAGCCTAATTTTTCTACGAAGAACGCCTTGGGCAAGGCTTGTGTGGCCCAGAAAAGGAAAAAGTTTGAGTTTCTTCCATGCTGCTTCTTTGAAACGTGCTCCTGGAGTGCGGTGAGGGTGGGAGATGCGGCTGTGCCGGGGCACGGGGAGCGAGCGCTCGCGGCACACGGGTGAGTGGGAGAGAAATCAAAAAAAAAGAATAAAAAAATTAATTGAGTAACCTCAAATTACAAATCAATTTGAGGAAATCCCAACCTGGCCGCAGACACTCTGCGAGCGGTTGAAGCTGAGCTGGTGGAGCAGACGGCTGTAATTAGCACATGGTGCCGGCGAGCGCTGCGCGGCTCTGTGCTCTCCATCCCTGCCCTGCGATGCTCAGCAGCCTGACCCACAATGCTGGAGGCCATGGTGTCATCGTCCTGCCATCATTTAGGGGCTGGAGGATGTCACATTCCACGTTTCTCACCCAGGTTCCTCAGTGCCGCTTGCCACAGGCTGGTTCCTGACCTCATTCGTGCCAGTGCAAGCCTGCAATCACTTCGTGTTAGCCACAGGCTTTATTGCAAATTGTCCTTGTGCAAAGAGACCAAAATCTGGTTTATAATGCTTCTCCCTCGTTCCCATGCAAGAAACCCTGCTGCAGCCAGAGTCAGTGGGACAGGTGGCACTGCTGACCCCTACACCACTCCCAAAACACAGCCATGAGAGCGAGGGGCAATGCAATTTCCTCCATAATAGCATTGCAGCCCTGCAGATAGAGTGGGGATAGGATGGTTTTCCTCCATCACGACCTTCTGATTTTTCTGTAATATTTCGCTTAAACCTTCCTTAAATCTTTCATCCCTCTTTAACCTTTTGCCTTCCACCAGGAGACATTTTCTGACCATCACATTGCATTCCAGTGCCAGTAACCGGTGTGAAAATCCCATTGAGCACTGGATGCAGAGTGTGTGGTGATGCACTGGGAACACACAGGTTGTCACAGTCCTGCAATTAAGGAGAGCTTGAAATCTTCCCACTCTGTTGAAAACAATGTTTCATGTTATCATCATTCCTTACAAAGCACTGAAATGAAGCAACGTTTGTGGGAAGAAATTTCATTAGAGCAGCTGGAGTGATTGCAGACAGCCCACAGCCTTTGGGGTCTGCAATTTTCAGGGTGCAGCTAATGGCAGCGCAAATGTTTTTACATTGGCACAGGCTACCCAGAGACACTGTGGCTGCCCCATCCCTGGAGGTGCTCAGGGCCAGGATGGATGGGGCCCTGGGAAGCCTGGAGCAGTGGGAGGCGTCCTTGCCCATGGCAGGGGTTGGATCCGGATGGGCGCTGTGGTCCCTTCCAACACAAACCACTCTGTAATTCTCTGATTCTATGATTTACCTTCCCAAGTCTTTCATTTTTCTGTAATCTCTGGAACAGTAAAGCCAAACCAAGCACTTGAATCACGGAAGCAGCTGCACTGGACACCCTAAATACAGACCATGTCAAAAGTGCTCCATGTCTTCCCCATGCCTGGGTACATCCCACCAGCCCCTTTGAATTGAATCAGAGAAGAATGCTCCCAGTTTTCAACTCTGGAAAGCAGTGTACTGGGGAGCAAATGTGAAAATAAATGATGGTTCTAAAATGAAAACCAGTAGGACCTAGCCTTGGGCATGGGAGGTTCGTGCAGCACACTTTGCTACGTTAACCTCAAGCTCAGCAATAAGGCATGTTTTGCAAATAGGACAGGGTGAAGCCAGCTGTTATTCCTTTTGGAAATGAGGGCATTGGGAAGAGGATTTTGCCTGTTCAGAAAGAAGAAGATGCTGACATTTTGGTATAAATTGCAATGGCTTTCCATGGAGGTTGTGTTTCTGGGTGGTCTGACTTGCACTCCCCTTGTTGGCACTGTATTTGGCTCTGACAGCAGTGGAATTACAGGGCGATGGGTTTTTTTAAAGATAATTTCTTTCTTTCTTTCTTCCTTTTTTTTTCAGATATTTTTGAAGTACAGCTTGTATTAAAGTAGGTAATAATTAGATAGTGAAAGTGCTCCGATCTAATGCTTAGATTATTACAAGTGCCTGAGGCAATTCTTGGAGGTTTATAACAGACATAGAAATCAATGTTTAATGTCAAAAGTGATCCTGGAAGCTGTTTATTGAGAGTCACTTTTTAATATAAAGTACAAAGATTAAAAAAAAAGGTTTTATTCTTAGTTTTACTTCTGGTGGCAACTTGGGGAAATATACCATACCATCAGGGAGAAGTATTATCATAAAAGCTGGTAGCAGAACTCTTTTAAGATTCTTGATCCAAAATACTAGTTAAAACTGGAAGCTGCCAGTATACTGAAAGTCAATATTCCCCCAGTTAGTGTTATGCTGTGCTGAATTCTTACAGCTACCGTAAACCAGCACCAGATACTTTAATTGTTTGAAGCTTTGGAACAGAGCCCTGTGAGATTCTGGCCTTTCAAACTAAACTTTCTTCATGTTAGAGCTAACAGCGTTATTTTGTATCTATCAGGAAATCTTGCTTTACAGCTGTGAGGCAGGAAGACTTCTTTTCTGTTTCTAGAACAATGTGCCCAGAAGCAGCCCAGACAGCTGCAGAGTCCTCTTCCACTCATCACTCTCTTCTTCCACCCTTTATCTTCCTCTTCCATCCATCACCTTCCTTTTCTTCTCTTCAGCTTCCTCTTCCACCCTACACCTTCCTCTTCCATCCATTACCCACCTCTTCCACCCTGTGCCCTCTTCTTCCACCCTTCACTCTCCTCTTCTACCCTTCACCTTCCTCTTCCATCCAACACCTTCCTATTCGACCCTTCATCTTCCTCTTCTATCACCTTCCTCTTCCATCCTTCACCTTCCTTTTCTTCTCTTCAGCTTCCTCTTCCACCCTACACCTTCCTCTTCCATCCATTACCCACCTCTTCCACCCTGTGCCCTCTTCTTCCACCCTTCACTCTCCTCTTCTACCCTTCACCTTCCTCTTCCATCCAACACCTTCCTATTCGACCCTTCATCTTCCTCTTCTATCACCTTCCTCTTCCATCCTTCACCCTTCATGCTTCTCTTCTATCCATCACCCTCATCTTCCACCCCTCAACTTCATCTTCCATCCAACCAACCACAGAAACTGATGCACACCAGCAGGAGCTGTACAAAGCATTAAACCTACATTTACAAAACATTTTGGGCCAACCCTTGAAACCCACTGAGTTTCAATAGATTCAGTCCAAATTACAAGCTGGTGAGAACAGGGCATGGCCAGGGCTGCCTCCCGTTATTCTTCACAGCAAAATCCCAAATGATAACCTCTATTTGCAGCTGCTTTTTAAGCTCACTGTGCAAAAAACTTATGCTTTTCTGATCTTCAAGGACTTTTGGTTACCACTTATAAGCACATGAAGTGCTGCAATATTAATAGGAACAGTCTGGACACCAGACCAAGTATGATGATGACTTATTGCAGGAAGAAAAATAATTTTTTCCCTCAATTATGTCGGTGAAGTACTGAAATCAGTTTGTCTCTCGTGGCACTTTTGTCATAAATCCAACAAGCAATTAGAGCTTTTTAAATCTTGCCTGGAGTAACTTCTTGATTTACAGATTTTCCTGCATAGCTCTGGTCAGGAGAATCAGTTTTACAATTCTCCAGAGGGACTGTGAGAATGCTCACTTCTGTCAAGCGTACAACAGCCCAACACAAAAACAGGACTCTCTGGTGGTACTGGACTTCAGCCTTGGTCCCACCAGCACAGCTATAGAGCCCAGGAAGAGCAGCCTCCATGCGATTGGAATGGATAATCTTGAAGATTTCTTCCAACTTAAACTGTTCCATGGTTCTATGGTATCTCAAGCGCAGACGCTCACATCCTCCTCACACACAAGAACTGTGGTAGGCAAGGTTCCTCACTGCCATGGCTTTTTATACGATCTCCTGCTCTATTCCTACGTGCATCACTGCTCCCTACCCATCTCTTGTTTTGCAGGGCTCTTGAACACAGGCAGCATTTTCCTCAGGCAGGTTGTGGGCAGGAGCCAGCTGCTGGTGAGGATCCATGCGCTGAAGAGAGACAGCAGTTTGGTCCAGAGTAAAAGAAAATCCTTAGCTTTTATCTCCCTGATGTCATCCCTCAATATCATCAGGATAATAGATGTGCTTTTTGTTACTCCTGTGTATGCATCCTACCTGTAGTTTCACATATATATCAGCTAGACAATTCATACTGCTCACTTATGGTACAAAGAGTGTGGTGCATAGAATCACAGCACAGTTTGGATTGGAAAGGACCTCAAAGCCCATCCAGATCCAATTCCTTGCCATGGACGGGGACACCTCCCACCAGACCACACTGCCCAGGGCCCCATCCAACCTGTCTTTGAGCACCTCCAGGGATGGACCCTCAGCTCCTCTGAGCAGCCTGTACCAGTGCCTCCCCACCCTCACTAAGAAGAATTTCTTCCTAGGGTCTGATCTACATCTGCACTCTTTTAGTTTACAGCCGTTACTCTTTGTCCTATCAGTACACTTCAGCCTGTGCTTGTGTTCTTACTACACCTGTTTGTAAGAACTGAATGGGTGCCATGGTAATCCATGTGCACAGAAGACGGGATGGGAGATTTGGGCTATCCAGCACTGGGCCTCCTTAGCTCACAGGTTCCTAACATGAGCTCCTTCCCTCCACGCTAGAATCCATTCTCACTATTTTGCCCTTTACCTTGCATTATCAGGGCCAGAGGTGTAAATACCGAGACAGCTGCATCAGCTTTGGGGCAATCATTGTGAATTTCTGAAAGGCCTCGGGATGTGGGATGGGGACATGTGCTGGAAATCATCCCTTGCTGCAGAGGGAGACGTGCAGCAGCATGGGGCCACCTCCTTTGGCTGCCGCGTGCCTCAGCACCGCCGCGCTTTGTGAAGGTGGCAGCAAACTGGCGGATCAAAAGTTTAGCCCGGGGGCTGCTGTCAGGTTGCTGAAGCAAATAACTTCATATGGCTTTCAGAGATCGGCAGGAGGGAAACATAAATAAATGAGGAGGTTTTTCTGTGAGGAAAGGCTGGCTCCTGGCTCCGACCTCCCAGCAGTGTCTCTGGGTATGGATGGGGAAGGGAAATGGGGGAGCGATGGGGTAGCTCTGGAGCCATGGCACTGCCTCCAGTGTGGAGCTGCTGAGCTGGGGGTGCTCCTTGCAGGGAGGAGAAGGTCACACAGGATGGAATTTGGTCATGAGGATCTTTGGTGAACCTCAGGGATCACCAAGAACTCAAACGCACAGAGCTGTACCACCACCACAGCTACAGAGCCCAGGAAGAGCAGTCGTCAATGAGGTTGGCACTGGATAAGATTTAGGGTTCCCTACAATCCAAACCGTTCCATGATCTCTTCATAACTGGATGGAGACAATCGCATACAGACACAAAAGCATCTTATTCCCCAGTGCCCATTGCAGTGACCAGCAGCTCACCACGAGAAGCACGGGGTGCTTTATCCCTGCATCCAACAGCACACTAAGCCAAGGGAAAGTTTCAAACCAAGTCTTTTGAAGTGTATTGTATTGCAATTCAGACAGGCACCTTCCCTCTGCCAGGCCACGGGCTTAATAAACACTCCCGGCTTATGCCTGAACTCAATGAGGATAACCTGTAAGCACTTTATGACAGATTTTCTACTTTTCTTTTTCTGAGACAGAGCAGAAATCCTGACGGCTGGAGCCAGCCTCAAAGCTGCTCTCCTTTAGGGCTTTGTATGTAACCTTGCAGCTCCTTGCCTTGGGAACCACATAAGGTGGGACAGAAAGGGAAAGGACTGCTGAGAGGGGACTCTAAGGAACTGTGGTTTAAGTGATGCTCTGCTTATGTGATGATTCAGAGTAAAGAGAAATCTCGACATTTCTTCCTCTCTCTCTCTCTCTATATATATATATGTATGTATTTTTTATTGTCTGCTATTGGGTGGACGTGGTTTAGGTTTTTTCTCCCATCTAACAAGGGGCAAATGCTGTCTGGGATCAAGGGCACACTTCTGATACAAATCGAGTACCACCTGTGAACACTTTCAGCCCTTTCACTAATGTGTTGAGCTGACAGCTATAGGAGGTACCTTTCCATGGGGTCTTGTCTTCAGGACATTCCCATGTGCTGGCACTGCTGGGTTGGCAGTGCCTCTATCCCATGTCACCTTCATGGGGGGACACAGACATTGAGAGGTAGGGGCTGGGGCATGGGGAGCTCCACATCCCAGTGCTGCCTGCAGCCCTCGAGGGTGTGACCTGCAAGGACGAATCTCCCCATGCTTGGCAACACCATGCTCTGCCTGGTGCCAGACTGCCGGCGGGGGGCTCATCCTTTGTGCTCAGTGCTTTATTTTTAGGAAGAAAGCAGAGACTCTCATGAGCCACTGCGATGCGTTGTGCAAGGAGGAGAGGGCAGGGCGCTCACCCTATGGAGTGGTGATGGCATGTCAAGGGGAGATTGCACGAGAGTTTGTCTTTCTGAAATTCTGTTCAGCTGGACACTTGAAAACGTGAATTCCTCATCCCTTGGATTTCCCACGCCTGGAGCAGGGTCCCACGTGGGCAGTGAATATGGAATCAAAGAATTGTTTGAGTTGGAAGGGACCCTTAAAGGCCATCTGGTCCAACTCTCCTGCAGTGAACAGGGACACCCACAGCTCCATCAGGTGCTCAGAGACCCATCCAGCCCGACCTTGAGTGTCACTGTACCAGTGCTTCACTACCCTTACTGTAGGATAAGGGTAATTCTTTTCCTTGTATCCAATCTAAATCTACCCTCCCTAGCTTGAAACCCCTTGCCCTATCACACCAGTTCCCTTTTAGGCAGCTTCCCTTTCACTGAGTTAATCTCTTGTATGAAATTTGACATTGAAACGCCTTCCTTATGAAACAGATTATCACTGTAATTAGCCACAGGACAAATAAGACGGTAGTGGATATTACACCAGATTTCTCCTTTCTTCTGCCAATGGAACAATTTTTTCCCCTATTGCTTCTCCCAAATCATCATGAGACTTTTGTGAAGAGAGTGTTTGCACAAAAAGCTGTGGGCAATTGCTCTTGAAAAGATACTTGCAGTTACTTAATACTGCAAAAGGGGAAAATGAAATGCTATTTAAGTATATTTTCATGCTAAATTAGAATAATGAAATCTCCTCTTAATGCTCTGACAATGAAACTGAGGCCAAGTCGTTTTATCCAGGTAAATTCTGCAGAATGAAATCCACTTCTGAAAAACGAAGAATGGAGCTGAGCAGTGGGTGTGTTTGCTGGAATATTTCAGATGGTTATTTATTTAAGTTTTTCATTTGCAATGATTATAACCCTGCTCACTTGAAAGCAAACGTTTAAAGCATCACAAGCTGGAGACAAGTGGATTCCTGGGTGGAAATGGAGGCAGCTCCTGCCTGCCAGTGGAGGAGAGTCATTATGAATTCAGGGTCACAGCATGAGGAGTGCTGTCCTGGAGATTGACCTTGTCCAGCAAAGAGATGGGATATTCTTTGGGCATGGTCAAGGAGGCAGAAGACTCCATGGGACTGGCATTCACAGGTAGAAAGGAAGGGGAAAATATAATCCATGGAATTGCTTTCTTCTGTATGATCATAACTAGGCTTACAATAATGAAGGAGTTTGACTCAATGATCCATATGTGTCCCTCCCAAATTGGGATATTCTGTGATCCTGTGATTCCATGAAGGAGGATACTGAATATATCAATGATGAAGTCTGCACGTTGGCAGCAGCTACAGCACTGTGCTGTCTCCCAGCCCTGGTTTGGGGTGAACATCCCCTAAAGTAGAACATCTGCAAGGTTGTGAGAGGTGAGGGCATTAGTTCCTGAATGCATCTGATTTCATAGCAGGCTATAGTCCCACAGACATAGGTTCCAAGGCATCATGCTGATTCAGCAGTCAGACTGGGGGCAGTGGGGTGTTTATCACTTCCCCCAACCCTGGTATTGTTTCTGCAGCCCAGCAGCGCACAAGAGCCATCCTCCCAGCCCCAGCATCCCACAGCCCCAAAATCACCTAAAAACCTCAGCCCTTTTGCTATTTCGCAGCAATCAGCTCATCCCCTCCTGGAGTTAATTTGATTTTCATCTCACTCAAGGCTTTAAAGAAACCCTTCCTACACTGAAAAACGTGTGCCCTTGTGCTGCCGGATGTCACGGGGCCGGAGCAGCGTGTGTCCGGGCTCGCCATATGTGCTGCGGTACTGTGGGTGGGAACGCAGCTCGTGGCTCAGTAATCATCAGCGTGTTGAAGTGAGATCTTAACTCCTCCCCCTTGACCCTGCCAACCTGCACGGAGCTCAAGGTTATGTTTGCTGAGATGTTTGTCTTGCTGGGATTTCATCTTCTGGGATTTTCTCCTTAAAATTCCCTAGCCTATCCCACAGGAAATAGTCTGGAGATGGAAGAAGAGAAATGGGGTAGGGGTAGGCAGCCCAAATACGCAAAAGCCATCCATCGTGGATGGAAATGGCATGGGTGAATCCCCTTAAAAAGGTGAACATTTCACTGAAGGACATGGTCAGTGGGCATGGTGGTGAGGGGTTGATGGTTGGAATAGATCTTAGTGGTCTTTCCAATCGTAATCATTCTGTGATTTTATTATTATGTGAATCCAAATAACTACAACAAAGGATAAATTTTTAGAAGCCCCAGGATGGGGCTCTCCCCAGGTGGTGCACATATAAATATATATATATCATAGAATCATTAAGAAAAGACAACCAAGATAAGCTAATCTAACCACCAACCCATCACCAACATGCCCACTAACCATGCCCCTAAAAACCATGTCTCTAAATATAATGCATATATATATATATACACTACAGTTTAAATGCTAATACCTTCAGTATGTGTATATATATGTATGTGTGTGTGTGCACATGGATGTGTGTGCTATATATACAGAAAAGCCACCATCATGAGCCAGGATCCTGCACTATATGACAGCACTTCTCACCCAACTCGGTAATAAACAGCCATCCTGATGATTATTTCATGTTCCAGAACGCCTAACCTCACATCAAATGTATATTTTCCTGTTGTACAGTTCACCTGAGGCTATGTAAACCTCAGCAAGCTGCCTCTGCCTGTCTCGTGCTGGGATGTAACTTAATGATTTGCTCCTCGCCTGGGCCAGCATGTCAGCCCTGTAAACGTGCCCCTCTTAGGAATAGGAGATACCCTGACACCTGATGTGTCACATAATCTATCAGGATGCCAGCGAGAGATCTGGCCTCCCCATCTCCATAAACCCTTGATCTCCATAGCAGAGCTGTCATCTCTCCCTGCAGCACGTGTAATTTCGGGTTTGCTTTGAGCCGGCTGCGGTGCACCTTGGGTTTGATGTCTCAATCTGGGGTGGGAGCTCTGCACCAGCCCCACCTGCCAGGAGGGACTTCATGTCGGGGAGAGGGCTGAGGGCTGCAAAGCCTTTGTGGTTGTTTGCTAATAAAGCTTTGTAGCAGCAGGTTGAGGGAAACGAGCATCGATATGTGCTTAGGCTGTCCCTTAATGTCACAGCTCATGCACTGAGAGAGTCTCCGCCTTGCCCCAACCTTTAGGAACCTCTTCCCTTTAACCACATTGCCCACTCTGAAGTAGCAAAGCCACCACAAGAAATGCCATTAAAGCCTCTATCCCCGTGCTGCTCTTCCGAAGGCAATAGGCAGCAGAGGTGACCCATCATGGGGCACTGAGTCATGTCCCACCGTGGGACACTGGGTCATGTCCCACTGCAGGTCTGGCCACCACCCCAGCACCTGGGGCAATCCCACTTTCTGAGCTGGGAAATGCCACTGAGGGAATATGAGATCTTTTCTCCCCTTTTTTCACCCATCCATCTTCTGTTTCCATGGAAACACGGCCAGAGCATCAGCTGTCCAGAGGCAGCTGGGGAGTGGGAACCCCCTGGGGAGGCTTTCATACCTGAAAACTACAAGTGGTGATTTGCAAAGCATGGTTTTTTTGTTGCTTTGGGGCTCCCAGGTCTCTCCAAATGTTTAAATGCATATAAAAGATGAATGTTTCCTTTACAGGATAACAAACATGCAGTTTAACAGCTCACAGTTTACACCTGTAGCTGGATAATGTGGAGAGCCCATAATGTGGACTGGGATGCTGAAGATGCTCATCTCTGGGCCTTGGGGAAGAAAGTGGGATTTTAGGGTAAGAGTTGCATCGGGTTGGTCCCTACCTTGCCCAGAAGCCCCAGAAGCTCTGCATTTAAAGTGAGCCCCCTGAGGCAGGTCAGTGACACTCATAGCTGCATTTCTAGCCGAGGGGACACTAACTTGGGACTCAGAGCAAAGAGACCATGCATCTCCATTACCGATGTCACTCTGTATCTCCAGTACTGACGTCACCCTGCATCTCATGTACCAGTGTTATGGAACCCAGCACTGAACAGATAGAGGAAAGGGATCATCCTACGGAACTGCTGGCCTCCATGCTGTGTGGGCATATGTTTTGTGACATCTAGATGTAGAGAGACATATGGCAAACGTGCATCTCCAAGTTGTAACATAAGAGACAAAAGGGATTATAACTTACAATGCTATAAATATTTAAAAATATGAATTTTCAGTGGCTGGAAGCAGCGTATTGGCAAGTGCAGCTATGAGGCACCCTTGGAGACCACAAGCCACCACTCATCCTTCAGAAAGAGGATTGAAGAACGCCAGAAGATTCAATTAAAGAGCATCCAGTCTCAAACCAGCCTATGCCATGGTGCTGCAGGAAAATCCATCCTAACACCACGCAGGTGGAATCTATGCTTTCCTTTGGACACAGCGGCAAAGACATTCCCAATGGTCCCACCTTGCCCACGCAAGCGGCTAAGGTTTAGAAATCTTGCCCCTACATGAATGCTGCTGCCAGCCTTCCTGCTGGCTGTATTTAATTCAGGAATCCAATTATACCATTTTTAAATCCCCAAATCTTGTGCTCTTTCTCCTGCACGCATCTCCTCACCAGTCCCAATAGATATCTCCAAGTCTCTGACTTGGGAGCAAACTGCAGGATTTGATCTCGCACCAATGAGGCAAAGCCCTTCCTTGCCGCTGCGATGGCTCCAGGCTCACTGTGCCAATCAGCAAACATCACCGGGGGGTGGAGGGGCCAGGCTACCCTGCTGCTGCTAGGAAATTAAAATTAACAGTCACATCTAGGTAAGAAACTCCGTGCCTAGCCGGCAGCAGCATGTGCTCCCTCTGCCGTCGCTGCCACAGCAGTGTAAAGGCCAGCAGGGGATGCACAGCCAAACATCTTCTTCTTCCCTTGTTTCTGTATTAAAGAAGGAATTGTAAGACCTGGGAGGATGCTCTGCCTGAGCAGGGGCTGCAGTGCTCACTCAGCAAATGGAAAGCAAAGCTGGAGCAAACAGCTATAAGTTAACAGTATGGCCAGGGGCATGGTACGGTGATCACCCCAGAGCCTTTCAATCACATTAACTCTTCATTTCAGAGCAATATTTTGGGGACTCAAAGAATGGACCTTCAGAAGAGAGCAGGATCAGAAAGGTACTCGCACAGTGGAATGTTTTATTTTGGAGTATTTGCGATGTGCACACCTGGAATCATGCAATTATAAAATATCCCAATTTGAAGGGACCCATATGGACCACTGACTCCAAACCCTGGCTCCACACAGCACCACCCAAACACCAGACCCTATGTCTGAGAGTGGTGCCCAAACACCCCTTGAACTCTGGCATCTCAGGGCTGTGCACCCTGCCCTGGGGAGCCTGTTCCATGCCCACCACACTCTGGTGCAGAATCTCTTCCTCGATATCCAACCTGAACCTTCCCTGTTGCATCTCCATGCCATTCCTTGGGTTCTATTGGCACATCTACTTGTATCAGCATCATTGACCATGAGATGACCTAATCTAAGAGGTGCATGTTCTGGCTGAGGAAGTTGCGCACAGCCAGGGAGGAAAGCAGCAGCCTTTGCCTTTCCCACCACCAGTCTCCATAAGCAGTATCTCCTTCAGCTATAAGCCAAAGTCTTTTGCTCCCCAAATCTGCTGCTGTTGAATTTGCAAGTTGGCTGTCGTCGGAGGTGTTGGCACATGGAATAGACATCCAGAAATCCACTCAAATTCCTCACTCATTCTTTGGTCTGTGCCATGCTCACTCTTCCTTTTCCCCATGGGAAGCTCCAGCTGTGCAGCCCCATGGCACTGCATGAAAGCAGCTTTGTCCTGCAGCAGGTCTGCTCCCTCCTTTGCGTCCCATCCAGGCTGCACAGGGGATCCTGCTCCCCTTGTGCCCATGGACAGGGCAAGAGCCCATGAGTCCCACCAGCGAGCACCCAGAGGACATGGCTGGGTACAGACCCGCGTGTTTTCTCCAAGTGCTGAGGATGTTAAACTTGGAAGCGGGCCAGCAGCAAGTATTTGTAAACACGTTGTAAATGATCCAATTTTCCCGAGCATCTGTTCACCGAGCACTTGCCAACTTGGCGGAGCGGGTGCGGGCTGCTCAAATGGCGAAGGCTGGGAGCAGCAGCCTGTCTGGGTCTTAGATCCCGCGCTGACAGCAATTAATTCTCATCAGCTCAGCTCTGACAGTGCAGGATCTTTCAAATCTGTCACCACGGAAGTGCCCATGTTGTTGCTTTTCGGGTCACAGATGCCATCAGCCGCCCTGACTCAGCATCAGTCACCCTGCTGAGAGTATCCTACTGGGGATGGAGCGGGCGTGAGAGCAGCCAGGCATGCACAGGAACTGCAGCAAAACTCCAGATCCTGTCTGCAAGAGACATGGGGACATGTCCCCTGCTTCCCTCCAGCAATGCATCCTGCAGGGAGATGCCTGTGGAAGGTCCAATTCGTGCCTTGCTGGAGCTGGGGTTAAAACCTGCGTTCATCCTCACTAAGCCAACAGCAGTGGAATGAGAGGTTTTTGTAGAGGGTTACACATTGCAGTGATGCTGGCACGGTTTCTAGGTCTTTGGATAAAGATAGAGCTCAGGAATTGGCCACAGCCTGTCAAGACAAAGTGACCTCGTGTGATCTCCAGATTTCTGTGTCCTGCTTTGTCCTTTCCCATCTGAAGTTACTAACTCCTCCAAATAAATGCAATGAAGAGTTTCTCCATGCTATGAGACCAGAAAGGAAAGCACAAGGGCATCGATCTCACCAGGCCTGAGCAAACAGTGATGGACCAGTAGATGGCTGCTGGTTCTGCCATCCCAACTACATCTTCATCTGCTTTATTTCTTATCTCTCAGCTGGGTTGGAAATCAAAACTCAGTGCATCCTTTTTCATCTGGTTGGATTTCAGGAAAATATTATTCTCGGAAAGAGTGATAGAATGCTGGCACAGGCTGCCCAAGGAGGTGGAGGAGTCAGCATCCTGGAGGTGTTCAAGAGCCATGGAGATATGGCTCTGAGGGATTTGGTCGGTGGGCATGGTGGGATGGATTGGGGTTGGACTTGGCGGTCTTGGTAGTCTTTTCCAACCTTTATGATTCTATGATTCTATAATTCTATGGTTGGATGACTCTATGAATAGGAAGTCCTCCTGTCTTTGGAAAGTGAGGTAAGGGAAGAGAAGAACTTGGGGCAAAGCTTCCCAGTGAGGCAATCTGTGGAGGTGTTCAGCACCCACTTCTCCTGGGAACGCCAGCACACCTGTGAACTAAGCCACTACCTTGCTGTTTCTGGGTGCATCTGTTAATGGGTGCACCTGTTAATCCAGGCAGGTCCTGGATAGCTGCAGCAGCCCCCAGCTCATGCCCATTTCCCACGGTGCCCTTGATCCCCCTTTGGGGCTCAGGTATTGCCCTGGGGCCAGCAGCAGCATGCACGCTGCCTTCATCCCACTGCCCTCCCACCTCTTGGCCTGGTGGTTTCAGATCTGATCTATAATTTTTTTTTTAGTTTTAGGTTTTTTTTTTTNGAAGGAAGGAAGGAAGGAAGGAAGGAAGGAAGGAAGGAAGGAAGGAAGGAAGGAAGGAAGGAAGGAAGGAAGGAAGGAAGGAAGGAAGGAAGGAAAGCGCCCATTCCATCTCCTCTCCCCCCGGACACACACACCGCCGCACACCACACACCCCGCGCACAGCTCCCTCTCTGCCGCCCCCGCCTGCAGCCGCCAGACCCTGAGGGCTCCCGGGGGGGTAGGTGCCGGCCGCCCCCAGCAGCGGACGGGGAGAGGCCCGACGGGCAGTGCGGGACTCGGGGCCGGCCGACTTCCCGAGAAACTTTTCCTCGGAGCAGAGGGAGGACGAGCATTCTCCACCGTCCTCCACACCCAGCCTGGATCCTGCCTTCCAAACGGAAAGGGAATCCCCTGCAACAACAACAACTTTTTTTTCCCCCATTGGAAATCACGAAAAAAAATGAATCGTGTGTGTTTGTGTGCGAGCGTACGAGGGCCGATGTTCCCGGAACAGCTGGAAAATCGCCTTCGAGACAGCAGCAGACCTGATGCCGGGTGGAGCTGGGGCAGCACCCGGTTCATTAGCGCGGTGGCTTTCTGGCAGCCGGGCCCACGCCGAGGTGTAAATCCGGGGCAGTCCGAGGAATTCAAGTCCGCGTGGGGCAGCCCAGGTCCCGGCCGAGCCCGGCTCGGTGTAGGGTTGCCGAACTCCGCCGTCACAACACGAGCTGTTGTGTCTACGCGGATTAACTCCTCCGAGCCACGGGGAAAGCGGGGAAACGCCACACAGCACCACGGCCACGAGCGTCTGCGGTGCGCGGGGGGGGAGGTAGGGGGCAGCGGGACACGCGGTGCGTGGAAAATTCAATATAAACGTCGTCGAGGGTTCTTTTGCTGCACCTCTCCGAATCCCTTCTGCCTCTGCGGGTGGGCGAGGGGAGAAGGGAGAGGGGAGAAGGGAGAAGGGAGAGGGGAGAGGAGTCGCTGCTCGCCGGGAGGGGCCGGGGGGGTCGGGGGCTGCCGGGGCCGCTCCCACCCCGCAGCGCTCAGGAACCGTTCTCGTCGCTCTTCGCAAAGTTATTCGCAATGCTTCTGCGGCTCGAAGACAGGAGTAGAAGTTTCACTCCCAGCTTTATTGCGCTTATTAACTTCCTTTTCCTTTATTATGATGATTTTATTTCTTTTCTGGGGGGAGGTACACTTTATTTATTTGCCCGAACCAAGAAACTTTCCCACGATGCTGGGAAAAGGCTGCAAGATCGGCCCTGGCTGCCCCTCGGGCCGGTGGGTTCGTCAGGTGCAGCCTCGCCTGAACAAAGAGCGGGCACCCGGGCAGGGAAATGCAGCCCAGTGCCACCCGGTCCCACCCGGTGCCACCCAGGGCCACCCACAGCCCCGGCCGGGCCACGCTTGAACCAGGCGAGTGCTCAGCGCTCCGCCGGAGCAGGCAGCGGGCTGCGGGCCGGGCTGCTCTGCCTCCGCCCTGAGAAATCGTTGGCCCTCTCTTTTTTTCCTTTCTTTTTCCCTTTCCCCTTTTTCTTTTCTTTTATTTTTCTTTCTTCTCTCTTTCCTCTTTTTCTTTTCTTTTCTTCTGTTCTTTTTCTTCTCTTTTCCTTCATTACTCCTTCTTTTCCTTTTCTTTTATTTTCCTCTTCTCCTCTCTTCTCTTCCATCCTTTCCTTTCCTTTCCTTTCCTTTCCTTTCCTTTCCTTTCCTTTCCTTTCCTTTCCTTTCCTTTCCTTTCCTTTCCTTTCCTTTCCTTTCCTTTCCNGACCCCATTCGTGGCTCCTTGCCTGCTTGTCCCTGTGCTGGTAATTAGAGCAGTGCGAGGCTGGGGAGCACGCCTGGCAAGGCCTCTTCCTGGGGAAGCAAAACTCTCCTGCCTCGGGCAGCCAATGGATAAACTGCCAAAAAAATAAAGATAAAGAAAAAGGCCTGCAGCCCAAAGCCAGGCTGTGTCTGTCACAAGGACACGAGGTCTCTCTGCAGAGTTCTCAATACAGAGGGAAAACAATGTCTCCATTGGGAAACAACCACAGAAAAGGCATGGAAGGAATGAGTTAAGGCAAGGTGAGTCACTCTGGGGCTTCCTATTAGAAATAGGATGTTTCAGAGTTTCTGACACCACTCTTCTGCCCCACCACCATCAGGAATCATTTACTTGGTTTTACCAGGTTGATGTTGGTACGTAGCTGGTTGAAATGAGAGGGAAAACCTATTCCTGTTTCCAGACAAATTGCTCAGAAACTCCATGGGTTTTTCCATGCAGGCTCCTAAGTAAATTAATGTTGGGGTTAAAATCTCCACCCAGCCATCAGCCTGGCCTTGAATGAGGCACTACTTTAATTATGGCACTGCTGTCTTGTCATCTCCCATTAGGAGTGGTGGTGAGTTAAGGAAGTTGGGTTTGTTTCCTTCTTTTCCTGATCTTTCCATCACTTCATCCACCATTTCCAAGTTCATTTTCCTCATGCTGGACAAATGAACGTGAAAACATTTTGTTGATTACAGATCAGCCCATTGCCATGGAAAAGTAGGAGTGTGTCAGTGCAAATGCACCAGCAAGACGTGCCCAAATCAAATCTTCTCACCTGAATAGGAGCCCATTTCCAGCACTCATTTCCTGTCTGAGGGGTCATGGAGTGGCCATGGTAGGACCAAGCCTGCCCAAACCTAGGGATGGGCTTGCAGGGGAGAGGATGCTCAGCTCCTCAGAGAGCACTAGGGGACACCTCAGGTGCCCAAGCAGGTGGAGCAGCTGCTGGAAAGGACAAAAAGAGGATTCTGGTCCCTTGGACCTAGCTCATAGCTCTGTCATTGAGTGAAGAAATGCAATTTGCACCCTGCGGTGCTGGAGGGAACAGGACCTCCTTGCTTACCTTAAGCAAAAGGGAAAGTTCATGTCCATTCCTACGTGAACCATGCAACCCAAGCCACTGTGCCTTGCTGTGCAGAAACGTGACTGACTCCATGATGGAAATATGCCCTTTCCTCACACGATCCAGCACAAATCTCCTTAGCAGCATCATTGCAACTGGGTGTTTTCCTTTGTCAAGGCACTGCAGCCTGTTCTTGAGGTTTCTCACAGCTTTGGCTGCTCAGGGCAGATCTGTGACCCTCTAGATACAGCAATTTGCATGAAAGATTTGAAGCTATTCTGCCTTGGAAGATGCCAATGTAAATTTTTCTGTGCCACGGGTAAGAATGAAAGCAATCCTGTTTGAGTTGCATATTCTAGGCACTGGAAAGGTTTTCCTTGAGAGTTTGCATTGCTGAAGATTGGAAAAAATGAGTCTTGTGGTTAATGTACCTTGGGGCCTTTTGGGCTCATCAGTGCAATTTTTTTCTTCTAGTTGTCATTAACCTGCCTATAGATGGTTTGTGATCTTGATTTAAAACCAATGAAGTCTCAAGTGGAAAGCCTGGGTTAATTTTCTTAGGAGCTTACAGACACAACTCAGGTTCCCAGTAGCATATTCTATTGTTGGGAATTAACTGGAGTGCTTTTCCTGGTACCCAAGCAAGCAAAAGTGTGGACTCAACTTAATGTGTAATAAAACCAGAATGATACCTATGGGATAAAAGGCAATACACACCTTGAGCCAGAACGTGCATGTATCTGTGACTGAAGGGAAATGATTCAAATGCCTTGAACTGGAAAAAAAATCTGTTCTTGTGTTTATGGAAATGGAGATAGGAGGAGCTCTTATCTGGGCAGGTTTCTGTGAAACAGAAGAATAGCCTTGAGTTTTGTAAAGTTACAAGAGGAGATGTTGGCTGTGGGCAGCAGAACTAGGATGCAGAGCAGGGCCAGGCAACGTGGCATAGCAAAAAGCTGTCCCTTCCCTCCATGCTTCCTCAGTCCCTCTTTCCATTATTTCTTCCACCCCTTCCTCCATCTTTCTATCTCCCCCTACATCCCACCATCCTTCCCTCCATCTCTACCCATCTTTCTCTCCATTCTCACATCCTTTCTTTCATCCCTCTATCACTCCATCCATCCCTCTTTCCACCCCCCTATCCTACCCCCTCTATCCCTCTTTCCACCCCTCTCTCCATCCCTCTATCCTACTCCACTCCTCCATTCCTCCTTCCCTCCCTCTCTGCCTACCTCCAGCTCTCCCAGCCTTCTTGGGTCTTTTCAAACCGGCTCCCCCATTCAGAAAGGATTTCTCTATGCCAGGCCGATCAGGGGGAGTAAAGAGCAATTAAAACTGATAAATTACCTGCCTGAAATAATTTTTCAAAGCAACCACTGTGCTGGAACAAAGTCCCTGTCACTTCATTTCCCTATGATGGGAGAACAGGGCACAGGGACTCATGGAACCCCACCTCTGTTTGTGTGTACAACAATCAGAGAACCCCACAGCAGCACTGTGCTGCCCTGCCCGCACTGCATGTCACACAAAATATATCTTTTCCTCCTCTTTTGGTATAGATTTTGCCATTTGAAATCATAGAATCATAAAGGTTGGGAAAGACCACTAAGATCATCTATTCCAACCCAAACTCATCCCCATCATGTCCACTAAACCACATCCCTCAGTGCCCCATCTCCACAGTTCTGGAACACCTCCAGGGACACTGACTGCACCACCTCCCTGGGCAGCCTGTGCTACTGCATCACCACTCTTTCTGAGAAGAAATTCTTCCTGATATCCAACTTGACCCTCCCCTGGTGCAACTTATGGTCTTTCCATCCTATCCTATCCTATCGCTGCTACCTGGGTGATGAGACCCAACCCCACCTCACCACAATCTCCTTTCAGGGATCTGTACAGAGACATAAGCCTCCTCTTCTCCAGACTGAACAATCCCGGTTCCCTCAGCTGCTCCTCGCAAGACTTGTGCTCCAGACCCTTCATCCACATGACACAATCATTAGTTCCAAAAGGGAAGCTTGCATGAGGCACAACCACACCACTGGCCTTTGCACTTCACTATTTTCCTCTCCTACACCTTCCAGTCCATTAATTAGAACAGGAAAGGATGCAAAAATAAATAAATAAAAATCATCTGACTATATTTATGTGCCTCATATCGATGGATATTTATAGGCCATGTTAATGCTGAGCTTCGTGGTTAAGTCAGCCCACTCAAAAGCTCATGCAAACCACACTGCTCTGTGCACAATACAGCACCAGGTGTGCAGCCACACAAACCTCTGGGAAGAGAGGCAGCAGGGACAGAAATAGTGCCTAATAGTCTAATTAATTGAAAATAATGGTGAGGTCAAGTACCAGGCTGCTAAAATGTGCTTTTAGAGATGTTAAATGTGTTTCTGCGTAGTGCACGGATTGCTAGTGTGAGGAGCAGGCAAACAAACACTGCTGTCCACACAGCTGAGTGAGGCACTTAGAGGTCACACTGTGCACATCCCATTGACCTCTACAAGGAGCAGCTGTCATCATCATCACTGTCATCATCATCATCATTGTTGTCATCATCGCCATCATTGTCGTCATCACTCCAATCATCATCATCATCATTATCATCATTGTCGTCATCGCTCTAATCATCACCGTCGTCATCATCACCACCTTCCCAAAGGCACAAATGGCCTAAATAACTGAGCTGGCTCTGGCAGTGCTGCAGGGATATTTAGCGTTCATTTTCAGGGCTTTTTTGTAGAACTCAGACACTCTGTGTCCCCTGCTCCCTCCAGCTGGGTTTGCTGGTGGTGTGCAGGGGGTGCAGTCCTGCAGCAGGTGATGGGGACACACAAGGCTCATGCCTGCACTGGGGTCTGTGGTAGAAGCCTAGCTCTCACTTCTCCAGCCCAGTTATTCACAAAGCAGTCTGGCCGCAAACTTGGTCACCCATCGCTTCTGACAACACAGCCAATGCATCTCTTTTGCCCTTCTGCTTAACCAGCAGCCTCTGCATGGAGTTCCATGGGTTGCAATACTCCTGAGCTCACAAACACAGACTCTGCACAGGGAGAAGTTCTGCAAGGATTGCTAATTGTTTGTCTGGGGCAAACCTGTGAGGAGAAAGCTGTAAGCAAATATATCCAAAAATGTGAAGGGGTTCTGATGGTACCACGCACGCATTCAGGGTAGAACAGCACTAACACAACTCATACCTCCAGCACTGTGGGTCAAAACATGAAATGCTGAACTGCTTTGGAATAATCTATAGGCTGAGAACAATTTTAGGAATAAGCCCACAGTCACATCCATGTATAACCCCATCCCCTGTGCTGTGTCTCTGCATTAAGGTACGCACAGCACTTCTCATCCTAGATGCCCAAAAGCAAGAAGAGTCTTTTGCAGCACCATCACTTTTTCTCAAACAATAAGAGAACGAGTTGTGATCCACTTTATCCACTTTACAAAAGACCTTTGATCACTGACTGTGGGAGTGGTGTGGGGCAGAGGCTGCTGTGCTGCAGGGCTCCCAGCACGACTCAGTGAAGATGGGGCTGGGAAGGGCAGTGCTTGGTTGGGAGGCATCACTCCACCGCAGACAGTGTGAAGAGAAGTGTTGGGTGATTCACACACAGGCACTGGGAAGCCTGTTGAGAGGGGGAGATTTCAACCCAGAAATTTTTCTTGGCTTCATGAAGCCTCCTTTACCCAGGAGAAAAGCACAAGACATCCATGTCACAGAACCGTAGAGTTATTTGAGTTGGAAGGGACATCCAAAAGTCATCTAGTCCAACTCCCCTGCAAAGAACAGGGACACCTACAGCTCCATCAGGCTGCATGCCCTAGGAGCTTTGGCAGTGCTGGTTAGTACCATGGGCTGACACACAGATATTTAGAGGCTGAAAGCACTTACAAAAAATAATTCTTCTCAAGAGATGCTTGACATCTTAGTGTACAGCATCAGTTCCCACCTAAGCCCATCCATTTTCAGCTCAGAAAGCCTTTCCTCTCCCATCCCAAATGGCCATCCAGGGCCACCATCACATCTAACACCATATAACATCCAGGAAAACACATTTCTGTCTCATTTCTTCTCGTTTCTGCCACCTGCACCCACATTTCTCCACCACATTTCTGGTGGCACGGTGGGGGGGGATCATCCTTCCCCTGTCCCCACACACAGCCCAGCACCACCTCTGCGCTCCCACTTTTGGGCACTGCTATGCCATCCCTGGCACTGTAACTGATTCATAACATCGATTTCATGACGACACGCTCTTCCCACGCACAGCACAGCCCGCAGCAGCTCAGCGTATACAGCATTATTTACATTGGCGTTAGCCCCTACCGCAGCCGACTGTACCTCCATGAATATTTATGGCCGCGGTGTGTATCTACGACACCCAGTCAGTTCCCAGCGAGTTGTGTGTGCCGGGCTTTATGCTCCGTCGTTCTGTTTTATATAAAAGCAGAGATGCAGAAAAGGAAGGAAGGATGAGCTCCCAGCTCAGGGGCTCAGCACTGGGGCACAGAGCCCTTCCCCATCCCAAGAAGCGAGGAGGCCGTGTTCAATAAGTGTCCATAAACACAGTGTAACGCGAACAGGACGTGCTGCTCCCTGGCAGGTGAGCCGGTAGCACGAAGGATGCTCTCAGGGCACAGACTGTGAGGAATGGTGTGGATTTATTTATCTCCAGGATGAGCGCTGAGCAGCACCTCTGGCGGGCACAGCCGGGCATTGGCTGCCCAGCGTGCGGATGGAGGTGTGCTGAGTGACACTAATAGCGCCCGAAAACAAAGCGGGCGAATGTCAGCAATTCCCTCGGACAATCTAAATGCACATATTTAGGAGCAGCCTCCCCGACACAGCCCTTCTCCAAATATCAAGGACAACACGCTGCCTCGCTCCGGAGGAGGACACGGGGAGTGGAGGTGCCAAGCAGAGGCTGGAGCGTGCCAGTGCCTTGTGTTGCAAATGTCACAAATGTCACTCAGCCCCGGGGGACTTCAGGGGGCTCTGAAGGGCTACGATCGATGCAGCGTTGGGAAAGATCTGGAGGTGAACGTGGGGCAAGGGACAGCTTCGGCTGCACTGCCGGGGTGCCTGGAGCTGGAGGTGCAGCTATGTGTCCCCTATGGGACAGACCCATGGGGCAGTGGGAAAATGTCACAGCCGCTTCCCTGTGCTGGCAGTGCCCCAGCAGCATGGCCAGCATCACTGTTGGCATCTGGATGCAGGAGAACAGATAGGAGGATTGGGGCCAATCTCCTGAATGACTCCATCCCCATGGGCACAGAGCGTCCCACAGCCCTCTGTGTCCCCCAGAGCTCTGAGGGGGCTCAACCTTCCCCCCATCCCCCCAGATATCATGGGGGTATTTCCTGCAGCACTGAGGAGAGGGAAGGATTTGAGGTGGACACAAAAATATCACTTGCCACCATCCTCTCCCTTCCTGGACAGCTGCGAGGTGCCCATGTGGGACCCGACACGGCCCTGAGCCCAGCGCCAGCCCCCAGCCCCCAGCATCTCCCCCCTCCCGCCGCTCCCCCAGGGCCAGGCAGGCTCCGCACTGCTCTCCCTGCGAGGTGGAGGGTTCGCTCCTTTAATCTCTCCCCTAACCCCATGACCTTCCTCCTTAAGGAGCTTTTCCCCTTCATGTCACTGCTTTTTAAAGCCTCCTTTACAAATAAAAGCAATTTCCTTTTGGAACTGTAACTATGACATGGGGAGAGATGCGCTTTTCTTTTTTTAAAGGGGTAAGAATGGGGGCCCGGCTCCCCTTTGGTGTTTGTGTTCTCCTGAAGCTGTTTATTTTGATGCTTTACATAAGACAGTAAACACCGGGCGAGTTAAAGGCTTTAATTAAAAAAGGTGGTGAGCTGGGAAGGGTGGGAGGGGGAAGCTTTCAATTTACACAGCGATTTAGAGAAGCGGCCCCAGACAGACAACATAAACCATAGGGACAAAGCTACCGGGGACGGCGGTGCCCACCTCGGGGTGCGCAGCTCAGGGCAGAAGCCGTTGTGTCCCCTCCTGCCCCTCCGGCGCNCCTTTCCTTTCCTTTCCTTTCCTTTCCTTTCCTTTCCTTTCCTTTCCTTTCCTTTCCTTTCCTTTCCTTTCCTTTCCTTTCCTTTCCTTTCCTTTCCTTTCCTTTCCTTTCCTTTCCTTTCCTTTCCTTTCCTTTCCTTTCCTTTCCTTTCCTTTCCTTTCCTTTCCTTTCCTTTCCTTTCCTTTCCTTTCCTTTCCTTTCCTTTCCTTTCCTTTCCTTTCCTTTCCTTTCCTTTCCTTTCCTTTCCTTTCCTTTCCTTTCCTTTCCTTTCCTTTCCTTTCCTTTCCTTTCCTTTCCTTTCCTTTCCTTTCCTTTCCTTTCCTTTCCTTTCCTTTCCTTTCCTTTCCTTTCCTTTCCTTTCCTTTCCTTTCCTTTCCTTTCCTTTCCTTTCCTTTCCTTTCCTTTCCTTTCCTTTCCTTTCCTTTCCTTTCCTTTCCTTTCCTTTCCTTTCCTTTCCTTTCCTTTCCTTTCCTTTCCTTTCCTTTCCTTTCCTTTCCTTTCCTTTCCTTTCCTTTCCTTTCCTTTCCTTTCCTTTCCTTTCCTTTCCTTTCCTTTCCTTTCCTTTCCTTTCCTTTCCTTTCCTTTCCTTTCCTTTCCTTTCCTTTCCTTTCCTTTCCTTTCCTTTCCTTTCCTTTCCTTTCCTTTCCTTTCCTTTCCTTTCCTTTCCTTTCCTTTCCTTTCCTTTCCTTTCCTTTCCTTTCCTTTCCTTTCCTTTCCTTTCCTTTCCTTTCCTTTCCTTTCCTTTCCTTTCCTTTCCTTTCCTTTCCTTTCCTTTCCTTTCCTTTCCTTTCCTTTCCTTTCCTTTCCTTTCCTTTCCTTTCCTTTCCTTTCCTTTCCTTTCCTTTCCTTTCCTTTCCTTTCCTTTCCTTTCCTTTCCTTTCCTTTCCTTTCCTTTCCTTTCCTTTCCTTTCCTTTCCTTTCCTTTCCTTTCCTTTCCTTTCCTTTCCTTTCCTTTCCTTTCCTTTCCTTTCCTTTCCTTTCCTTTCCTTTCCTTTCCTTTCCTTTCCTTTCCTTTCCTTTCCTTTCCTTTCCTTTCCTTTCCTTTCCTTTCCTTTCCTTTCCTTTCCTTTCCTTTCCTTTCCTTTCCTTTCCTTTCCTTTCCTTTCCTTTCCTTTCCTTTCCTTTCCTTTCCTTTCCTTTCCTTTCCTTTCCTTTCCTTTCCTTTCCTTTCCTTTCCTTTCCTTTCCTTTCCTTTCCTTTCCTTTCCTTTCCTTTCCTTTCCTTTCCTTTCCTTTCCTTTCCTTTCCTTTCCTTTCCTTTCCTTTCCTTTCCTTTCCTTTCCTTTCCTTTCCTTTCCTTTCCTTTCCTTTCCTTTCCTTTCCTTTCCTTTCCTTTCCTTTCCTTTCCTTTCCTTTCCTTTCCTTTCCTTTCCTTTCCTTTCCTTTCCTTTCCTTTCCTTTCCTTTCCTTTCCTTTCCTTTCCTTTCCTTTCCTTTCCTTTCCTTTCCTTTCCTTTCCTTTCCTTTCCTTTCCTTTCCTTTCCTTTCCTTTCCTTTCCTTTCCTTTCCTTTCCTTTCCTTTCCTTTCCTTTCCTTTCCTTTCCTTTCCTTTCCTTTCCTTTCCTTTCCTTTCCTTTCCTTTCCTTTCCTTTCCTTTCCTTTCCTTTCCTTTCCTTTCCTTTCCTTTCCTTTCCTTTCCTTTCCTTTCCTTTCCTTTCCTTTCCTTTCCTTTCCTTTCCTTTCCTTTCCTTTCCTTTCCTTTCCTTTCCTTTCCTTTCCTTTCCTTTCCTTTCCTTTCCTTTCCTTTCCTTTCCTTTCCTTTCCTTTCCTTTCCTTTCCTTTCCTTTCCTTTCCTTTCCTTTCCTTTCCTTTCCTTTCCTTTCCTTTCCTTTCCTTTCCTTTCCTTTCCTTTCCTTTCCTTTCCTTTCCTTTCCTTTCCTTTCCTTTCCTTTCCTTTCCTTTCCTTTCCTTTCCTTTCCTTTCCTTTCCTTTCCTTTCCTTTCCTTTCCTTTCCTTTCCTTTCCTTTCCTTTCCTTTCCTTTCCTTTCCTTTCCTTTCCTTTCCTTTCCTTTCCTTTCCTTTCCTTTCCTTTCCTTTCCTTTCCTTTCCTTTCCTTTCCTTTCCTTTCCTTTCCTTTCCTTTCCTTTCCTTTCCTTTCCTTTCCTTTCCTTTCCTTTCCTTTCCTTTCCTTTCCTTTCCTTTCCTTTCCTTTCCTTTCCTTTCCTTTCCTTTCCTTTCCTTTCCTTTCCTTTCCTTTCCTTTCCTTTCCTTTCCTTTCCTTTCCTTTCCTTTCCTTTCCTTTCCTTTCCTTTCCTTTCCTTTCCTTTCCTTTCCTTTCCTTTCCTTTCCTTTCCTTTCCTTTCCTTTCCTTTCCTTTCCTTTCCTTTCCTTTCCTTTCCTTTCCTTTCCTTTCCTTTCCTTTCCTTTCCTTTCCTTTCCTTTCCTTTCCTTTCCTTTCCTTTCCTTTCCTTTCCTTTCCTTTCCTTTCCTTTCCTTTCCTTTCCTTTCCTTTCCTTTCCTTTCCTTTCCTTTCCTTTCCTTTCCTTTCCTTTCCTTTCCTTTCCTTTCCTTTCCTTTCCTTTCCTTTCCTTTCCTTTCCTTTCCTTTCCTTTCCTTTCCTTTCCTTTCCTTTCCTTTCCTTTCCTTTCCTTTCCTTTCCTTTCCTTTCCTTTCCTTTCCTTTCCTTTCCTTTCCTTTCCTTTCCTTTCCTTTCCTTTCCTTTCCTTTCCTTTCCTTTCCTTTCCTTTCCTTTCCTTTCCTTTCCTTTCCTTTCCTTTCCTTTCCTTTCCTTTCCTTTCCTTTCCTTTCCTTTCCTTTCCTTTCCTTTCCTTTCCTTTCCTTTCCTTTCCTTTCCTTTCCTTTCCTTTCCTTTCCTTTCCTTTCCTTTCCTTTCCTTTCCTTTCCTTTCCTTTCCTTTCCTTTCCTTTCCTTTCCTTTCCTTTCCTTTCCTTTCCTTTCCTTTCCTTTCCTTTCCTTTCCTTTCCTTTCCTTTCCTTTCCTTTCCTTTCCTTTCCTTTCCTTTCCTTTCCTTTCCTTTCCTTTCCTTTCCTTTCCTTTCCTTTCCTTTCCTTTCCTTTCCTTTCCTTTCCTTTCCTTTCCTTTCCTTTCCTTTCCTTTCCTTTCCTTTCCTTTCCTTTCCTTTCCTTTCCCTTTCCTTTCCCTTTCCCTTTCCCTTTCCCTTTCCTTTCCCTTTCCTTTCCTTTCCCTTTCCTTTCCTTTCCCTTTCCTCCTTTCTTTTCCATTCTTTCACTTTCTTACTTTTCCCTTTTCCTTTCCCCTTTTTCCTTTTACTTTTTCCGTTTCCTTTCTCATTTCCATTTTTCCTTTTCGTTTTTTTTCCATTCCTGACCTTCTTTCACTCTTTTTTCCTTCGTTTTATTTTGTTTTATTTTTCTTCTTTCCCCTTCTGTTTTCTTTTTTTTTCCCTTTCCTTCCATTATCTGTCTTCTATTTCATTTTATTTCATTTCTTGTTCAATTCTTTCTTTTACCTTCCGTCTTTTCCTCTTCCCCGTGCCAACACCATACAATCGGGCACTAAGCTCGTATTTACCTCGTGGATCTCCGCTATGTTTTCCAAAAAATATCTTTTTATTATCATTATTTCCTTATTTTCGATGTTGGCTTCCACGGCCGCCAGCAGAGAGGGTCCAGAAGATGCACAGAGGTGCGGGGACGTGCACAGGGGTGCCATGTGCGCTGCCTGGCAGGGGCAAGGAAAGGAACAGGGGCAGGGACGGGGATGGGAGCAGGGTATGGGCAGGGGAAGGGATAGGGACGGAGACGGGGACAGAGACAGAGGCAGGAACAGGGACGAGGACGGGGACGGGGCAGGGACAGGGCAGGGCCGGGCCAGGCCAGGGGCCGGGCAGGGGGCAGGGCGGGGAAGGGGCCGGCTCCCCCCTCTCGCTCCTCCGCCCCGGGGGGGTCTGTCCCCCGCCCGTGGGTGGAATCGCGGCTATGCCCGTCGGCCCCATCCCGAGCCGGGACGCTGCCACCGAGCCTCATTCGATCGCTCCCCGGGGAGCGGCTGGGATAAAGCCGGCGGCGTCCCGCGAGTCAGCGGCAGCCGAGCCCTTACCCGCGGCCATGGGAAAATCTCCGTAACGCTGCTGGGGAGATGCCACCGACAACCCGGCCCGGCCCTGAGCAGAAGCACCAACCGCCCTGGATGTGTCGCATCGCGCCTGGCACGGGAGCAACCTGACAGATGTGGTGATTTTAAATAATAGTAATAATAAAAACCTATTTTTGGTTGTAGATAATACGGTGAAAACCCGGCTGCGGAGGGCAAGGGCAGCCGAGAGGCCGGGCTCTGCCCGCCGGCGCCGCTCCCAGGAAAGCTGCCGGGGTTCGGCGGGGGCTGCGGTCTCTTTGCCTATCCTGAATTTCAGTGGGGACCTCGGGCGGCCGAGGGGACGGGAGGCGGCGCGCTGTGCCCTGTCCTCAGCCCTCAGCCCCCAACACCGGATGTCAGAGGGAGGAAACGGGGAGCAGGAAGGGAAAAAAAGGATTTCTTTAAAGGGGTGACCCCTACATGAGCCCCGTTGGAATACACGAGGTTGAACTGAGGGGAGAGCGGGGACCGGGAACAAGCGGCCCCAATCCTTGTTCTTAAAGCGCCTCTCCAAGTGCCCCGCAGTGATTTTCTCCCCAGGATAAAGCCCTGCCCGCCGGGGAGCCGCTGGCGGAGCTCCCGCAGCCCGGCGAGGAAAGGCGGTGCTGGAACCCTTCGGGAGAGAGGGAGATAAAAATAACCTCAGGGAGGGGGAGAAAAAAAAAATCATTAAAATAATAATTACAATAAATAAAGCTCATCCCGGTCTCCTCGGTTCGGTGTCAGCTCAGCCCTTCGCCCTCCGCCGCCCCCCGCATACCTGCAGTGCTGCCCCGCGCGGGGTGACTGCCGGGGGAAAGAAGCGCAATGATTTGTTGCGTGTGTCTGCGATGGGGTTTTGGGGTGTGGGGGGCGCGGGGGGCCGGAGCTCGCGGCTCCCGGCAGCGGCCCCGGGAGCGAAATATTTGAAGTGCAGCACCTTGAAGACGTTTAATTATGGGGTAGCAGCAGAGCGAGGGTTTGCACGTAATTAGAAAATACTTCTCGGGAGCCAGGCTAATCGCTTTTCATGGGGCACTTCAAGAAATTAACCTCTAGGTGCTTGTCGGAGCAAAACAACTTCGGATCGGCGACAGCTGTTGGACCCAGAACTGTGAGAGATGAGATGCGGAGGGAAAAATTGGGGGGAAAATGGGGGAAAGAGGGAAAAAAGAGAAATAGAAGAGAGACAAAAGGGGGAGGAAGGGGGGAAGGAAAGAAGAGAAGAGAGACGGGCGGCGCGAGGCAGGCAAACACAAACGGCACTTAGCGGGCAGAGCTGCGCTGTGCGGCGGCCCCGGCCCGGCCCGGTCCGGCTCGGGCAGCCCCGGGCGGTGCGCGCCGTCGGGGCAGAGGGACCCAGAGCGCCCGCGGGGAAAAGCGCAGCCCCGGTCGCCTCTCCGCAGCCTCAGCCCCTCCAGCCCGACCCGTGCACAGCCCACTTCGCTCCCTAATTTTGTTCCGAGGGAATTCTTCCTAAAGACAAAAGNGCCGCCGCGCTTCCCCCACGCCTCCCCGCCAGATGTGGCACCGCTGGGCGCGTCCCCGGAGCCCTCAACCCGAGGGGTGCCGCGTTGTTGCGGCCCTGGCACCGCGCTCTCACCCAGGTGGGAACACCCGACGGCACCGAGAGCTCGCTGTCTCTCTCAGCAACGATTTCAAGCATCCTGCCCCTTCCCCCCACGGGGTTATTTCATCCATACTTTTTTTTTTTCTTTAAATGCTTCCTAGTCAAACTTGAATATGCAATGAAGCTCCAGAGCTTTGTGGCGGAAATATAATTAAACTGGTGAAAGATGTAAAAGATGAAGAATGGGGATGACATCAGGCCGATTTCACACTTGGCACTCGGATGGCTGGGCCCAAGCCGTGCTCTTGCCACGCAACACAGATCAAAGTGCACTGCCACTGCTAAAAAGGCAAAAGGGGACTTAAGTATGCTAATCCCCAGGACAAATATATTTTAATCTTGTTAGAATACAAGTTAATGCTGCAGCTCAGTGGCTGAACTTTGTCAGAGTGTAGAGATCCACTTTTACTTTAGCTATGAATGAGGTAGACCTCCTGGTTTATTCATACTTCATAAAAGTAAATTTGCTAAATGAGCCTCCTCAGAGCTCACCTAGAGGCTCCTTTGAGCCAACCAACAAAACCCAGCGGCTGAAACGTCCGGAAGCGATCTGTGACCTGAACGTCCCAACAAAAGCCTGGGGAGGACCCGAGCATCAGCTCTTTTAGGCAGGGACTCCCTCAATCAGCGCTTCCGAAAATGCTCTCAGAGCCTTTTGAAAATTCCATCCGGAAGTGGCAAACAAATTCTGATGTGAAGCGAAAATGGTTCGTGGGAGGAATGCTGCCCCGGGTAAGAGTTTGGGGCCACAGCCTGCACAGAGCCAGGCCGTGAACTGGGGGGTATGCAGCAGTCCCCCTGGCTGCAGCACCCTTCCTCCCATCCCTTTCCCAGAGCAGGGACTCAGCAGTCAGAAGGGGGTTCTTCCTTGGGGAGCAGTGTGGTTACGCGTCTCCCTGCACAGCCGCTGCGGTGCCCGGTGATCCTGGAGCCTGGAAACTTCTGCTGCTGTTTCTGCAGCTTTTGGGATTTGTGCTCACAAAACTCAGTCTGAGCTGTGGCTGCTTTGGCAGAAACGGGTTTTACTGAAGGCAAAAAAAAACCCAAAACGAGCAGTGATGGAAACAGCCAGCACAGGGTTTGAGCCCGTGGTGGGTCTCATTTCTCTCTAATTCAAGCTTTTCCTAATTCATTCCCGTGTTACCAACAGGGCAGCACTGGGGACAGCTCCCACTGCACCCTGCCCGGCCCGGAGGCTTTGGGTCAACCCCAGACCTTCAGCACTCCGAAATGCCAGAGCAGCGCAGGGCTGAATGAGCCTACAACCACGAGAGCCCTTCTGCAAAGCCTTTCCTCCCCATCGCAGGCGAACCTCCAGCTGCAACTTTCAGAAATCAATTTACATTTTTCAATTCCTTTATGAGTCCTTGGTATTCAACGTCGTTCTCCTCGCTCACAGGGATCTGGCACGGCTTTGTTTCCAGATATTTTTAATATTTAGAACATTGAAGAGATATTTAAAATATCAATTATCTTGTTTGGATAAGTAGCCATTAAACATGCAGAGCAACTTCCTCCAACCGAACGTCTGCAGGCTAAAAGTGCCACGCATTTTATATGACATTCTTAATCTCTGGCTTTCAAATCATTTTACAAGTACTAATGAATAAAGTTTATTAGCAATCCAGCGAAGGAGGCGAGAGCTGTTATCCTCTTTCTATTGCATGGAAATTGGGAGATATTTGTGTGCGTAATCTCATTTCTCTCACCGGATGCCAAATGAACTCACCCGCTTCCCCTGCACCTCCCCAGCAGCACAAGAACTCAGTGCAAGGATTCAGAACATTGCCTAAACCCCTTTATGTTGTTTGGGATAAGGGACAAGGGGTGAACCCAGAATGGTGTATTTAGTCCAAGTTTGGATGAGTATCCAACTTTAAAGCATCTGTCGCAACGATGCTTTTCCTCCATCGCAAGCGCACGTATCTCTGTCACTAATTGCAGCCCCAATTATTCCTTCTCCTCCCGTGTGAGCAGACGGGTGCAGGAGCTGACCCAGTAGTGTGCACACCTGGGAGAACCTTTAGTGTGGGACCCGGGGGACGTTCAGTTCCCCCTGGATGCTGCTCCTGCAGTGCTGTGCCAAGGGAGTTCTGCTACCTCCCATTGGATGCAGGGTTCACCCCACCTGAAGGACAACTGTCACTGGGTTAAATAGTGACATCAGCCACCGGCTGCCTGGCAATAGCTATTCCTTGCTTCGTGGCTCTGCATTCAGAAATCTGAGCATCTTCTGATCGAAAAGACCACTTTTGCAATCTCAGCCCACACGTTTTTGCATGCAGTAATACCTCCCAGTGAGACTATTAGACAAATAGGTTCTTAAAATCTTATCTCAGATCTTGCTCAAACATGAGATTTTTGTAATCATAAATGCTAAAAATACTGTTCCCATGTAAGGATGCTAGCTGCAAGCAGGATGCAGGCTTGCCTGAAAATGCTGCAGCGTGGGAAAGCCATTGTTAGGGCATCACTCTCCTGACAAACAGCTTGTAGGGTAAGATGCCAGTCCTCCACCTGTAATTACATCTGATCATGTCACAGGAGGAATGAAAAGGTGATGCTCTGAGTGCAGGGGCATATAGCTGTTTTGATAAAGGCACTGAAGCACGGGCACAAGTTGCCCAGAGAGCTGGTGGATGCCCCATCCTTGGAAATACTCAAGGTCAGGCTGGACAGGACTCTGAGAACCTGATGGAGCTGTAGGTTCATTGCAGGGGAGTTGGATCAGATGGCCTTTAAAGGTCCCTTCCAACTCAAATGATTCCATGGCTCTGTGACCCTAACTTATATCTCCCACCAAGGTGATGTGTCTGCTTTTCATTACTTGGTCCCAAGCAAGGTTACTGGCTGCTATGCTGTCAGTATTATTACCAGTGCATTTGCCAGACCCAGGGGGTATGATCCCGTGGCCAAAAAGTCTGGTGTTTGATGTGGAGAATGGAGAGTGGCCACAGGGTTGGGGAGTCACAGAATCATTGGATCGTAAAACCATATTGGTTAGAAAAGACCCTCACGATCATCCAACACAGTCAGGAGTGGCTCCGGAAATCGCCAGGGTGATGCCATCCCCTAATGTGTCCTGCATCCTAAGGGCCCATGCTGCCCATCCTGTGGGGCTGCTGCACTTGGCTTAGCCCAGCCCTTCCAATCTGAGCCGATGCCCAGGGATGGGGATTTGCCCTTCTCTGGTTCTGGACCTTCTGTGCAATCCTGAAGATGGAAACAGCCTCCAGAGCTGAGTGAGTCTTCGGCTACACCCATTTCCTGGGGCCTGACCTTGAAAAGCAAAATATGCACACCACTTTTGGTAGACGGGGATGATCAGCATCATTCTGTATTTACGATGCTACCGTAAGTATGAAGCTGCCCTTCTCCTCGTGTTCAACCTAGATGCTCTCTTGTCTCCCAGGGTGAACGTTCCTCTTACACAGTTTTCCAACTTTTTTTTTTTTTTGGCTCACATAGCAACGTTTATTAATGAGTAAATTGCTTTTTTTTTTGCTTCTTTTCTACACGTGAGCCCTAAACACTCTCAATAACTGATTGCTGTGTGTCTAAGACAAAGCGCAATCAGCAGCCGGGGTGGAGGAGCTGTGTGAAATGACAGAGGGACATTCTATGCTTAAACAAATGAACTACACCCAAATCTAACAACGGATTGGAAATATTTCCATAATACGGGTGCACAAATTACCCCCATTATTGGAAAGCTCTTCCTTGCACCTTACCAGTGTTCTGCAAAAAAACCCACAGGCAGTGGATCCCAGTGGAGCGACAGCATTTCAGAAAGGTGCACTGGTGTTTTCCAGCATACGATCTGTGTTGGTTACACATTTAGGTGTAAATACGAGCCGTAAAGATGAGATGTAAATATGTACGTGTGCTCTGAGCTGGACCCAGAGCGTGGCTCAGCTCTGGGCTTGTGTTCTGAGGACTTGCTGGCCAGCTCCAAGGTGTGCAATGACCTTTTTTATCTTATGAGCTCCTACAGTCTGAAAAACAGCAACGTCTCTTTTTTTTCTTTCCTTTAAAGGGAAATCATGACACAGTTTTGCTAAAAATAGAGCCCTTGTCATTTTTTTTCCCTAAGACAATAAATTCCATCACATTTTGTCTTTTTTTTTTTCCTTAAATATTTTGTTTTGGTTGAATACAACCAGCAATGTAAAGCTATACACAGTCAGCTTAGAATTAGTCTGGAAAACGATGATATTGATAACTGAAAATGAAGATAAAAAGATCAAGAAATGCAAGGAGATACGTTTTGCTCTAAATTTCATGGCTGGATTTCTCATTTTGCCAAGGGAACATAACCTGCTCCTTGTTACATTTGCTGGGTTCATGTAAAACATTGGGTTAAATTTATTTTAGTAGTACAGGATTCTTGAAGAGGTATTTCCAAAATCAGTCAACACAAATCAGCGACTTGGAGATGCCTTAAAGGATTGTTACAAATTGATTTTAACATGTGACAGGACAATGAATTTGCACGGTATTATTTTTATTATAAACACATGTGCGGAGCAAGTTTGGAAATCATCCACAGGCAGTGAAGTACAAATGGTAGAACAGCAGTGTAAGCCGTAACCAACCTTAGTTTTCCAAATTCTGTTCCATTTTAATGAGCCACGTGGTTCTGAATGAACAAAGGGCATTGCTCGTATTTCAAATTAACCACAGAAGGTCCTTCCTCTCACCTGAAAACCTGACCCATACGCAGTGATTCTGGATGGTAATTTGTACTGCGGAGTTCTTAACATCTGACAGTGGCTGTAACATTACAGGTTTGGGTATGACTTTATTAAGGCGCTATTTCCAAAGCCCTAAAGAATACTTATGATGTTGTAATATGTATTTCAAAAGAGGATTATGTCTGTGATGCTAAAACCTAGACATTTTAAAAGCGAGTTTACTGAAACGAAAAAGATTACATACGTTCATTTGTGTGGCACCAGGTAGAGATTTTTCACCTTCTTTTCAACTGTGTCGCAAACCTCAGCTGTGTCACAGCAGAGAAATGCATTTAAAATCCATCAGAGTGTCATTACCAAAATGCGATTCCGTAGCAGTATTCCAGTGAAGGAGCCGGGGTTTGCACTGAACCACAAATGATGGGTAAAAGAATGGGGAAAGAGGAGAAAGCCCTTCCTGCAGTGTGATCATTAGAGAGCTGGGTCAGGTTGATCGGCAGTGGGGAGCCGGGTTTCAAGGGCTGTGCCCCATTTTGGATGCTGAACTTCAAAAAGGATGGAGAAAAGTTTGAAGAAGGGCAAGAACAAGGAAGAAGTTTAGAAACTTTAACCTAGGAGAATAGACCGATGAAACTGGGTTTGTTTAATTTAGGAAAGAGGAGGTGGTAACGGTATTCCAAGATGTAAAAGGCTGTTGCAGAGAAAAACACGATGAGTTGTTCTCTGGATCCACTGGGGGTAGAACGAGAAATAATCAGCTTAATTTGCAGCATAAAAAAAAAAAAAGAAATGTAGGTTAGATATGAGCTAAAATGTCAAACTATAAAGAGAGTTCAGCGCCGGGAGAGGTTACCTGGGGGTTTTGTAAAAAATCTGGCACTGGAGGTTTCTGAGGCTGGGATGGGCGCGAGCGCTCCATATATCGCAGTGTGGCCCCAACACTGTCACCTAGCATGAGTCAGGTGATGCGACTTCATTGCGGAATGTTCTGGTGGCTTCGGGGTTTTCAGACCATGACATTTTGCTTGAAATAGCCCATTTTTCGGCTGTCGGCGTCATAAGAAATGCTTGTCTTTCAGCAATCTAGGCAATCTTCTTTGATATTTCCCCACTCAAGTCAGCCCATACTTTCATACTGACATATATGTCCATCCATACAGATACAGCAAGGTCCCTGCATGTTCTTGGAATGAGGAAATATTGGGTATTGGTCAGTACTGGGAAGGGAAGGGAAGGGAAGGGAAGGGAAGGGAAGGGAAGGGAAAGGAAGGGAAGGGAAGGGAAGGGAAGGGAAGGCAAGGCAAGGCAAGGCAAGGCAAGGCAAGGCAAGGCAAGGCAAGGCAAGGCAAGGCAAGGCAAGGCAAGGCAATATTTTTTTTTCTGATCGCATCAAAGACTATCTCAATCACGTATACAACAGAAGCATTTGTTAATGTTCACTAAGACAGCATCAAGTGATAACTTCAATAAAAGACTGCAAGGTATCAAGAACAAAGATTCCACTTCCAGGTTTAGCCTGACCCCGTAGCCTGACCCCTATTCTCTGCTATGACCACCCTTCATAGCTTTCTGCTCCCTTCCACACATGGTTTGTCACTGTCATGGGCAGTGTGCCCAGGAGCTCACAGCCCCATGGACAGAGCTGTCAGACAGGTCCTGCTCCTTGCATCGACTCTGGGTTTCAATAAACCAGTGCTGAGTCCAACTGGGGAAGCCTAGAAGAGGGACAGTGCCTTGGCTAGCAGTGAAGGCTCCTTGGTGGCAATGCTGGGTGTTGGCTTCTTGCTGTGATAATGGGCTCAGTCCATTGCATCCAGTTTTCTAACTGCAGGAGCACATGCCTTTGTCCTTATCATGGCTGCAGAAAACCTGTACGCATTCTAAATGTGTTTTAAATTACGAGATGAAAAATAAAGGTGGGGGGAATGCGAATGGAGCACATTTGCACAGTGGCTCAACTTGAGAAGAAGTGTGTAAATCTGCACTCTTTTCATCCAGCTCTGTTCTGTTCTCAAAGAAAATCCCCTGTGAGATACTATTCAGAAAAGAGTCACTTTCAAATACGGGAAATGACAGTGCTTTTAAAGTGACATCTACATGCTCCAAATCCTTGGAAATCTTAAAGATACAACATCAATCTTCTCTCCAGCTCTGACGTGATCATATCTTCAGAGACATCATAAAACTGCATCTGATCCAAAAGTCGCCTGCTAGGGTCTATGTGCCAAATGGACCATGATTGTATCCTGTCCACGAAACCAAATACTTCTCTTGCATGGTCAAAATGCAGCATAGACAAACAAGAACAGATGTATGTTGAAATAAGCAAGCAGAGGTGCTACTGGGAACTGAGGTTGCCACTTGTGGGCTATGTGCTATCATCTCACAGGAGCTCATCTGAACACATACGACACTGTTGGGTCCCTCATAGATGGAGGATAGCTTCCTTCTGCCTGTTTTCAAGTTCTACTCCTTGCTCATTGTTTTCAAACTACTCATTTCTTTGAATCGTGCTTTTTATCATTCCTGTTGACAAAGAGCATCAAAGGATGATTTAACAGATGAGGAAGAATTTGCAGTTGAGCATCTATGTTTGCTCTTGCTAGCAGAAAGACAAAGTTCAGAACTGTACCCCATTACCTTGTCTTGTTGTTCCCCAGTGTTGTTAATATTTGCCAAATTTTCAGTGTCGGATTTTTCCATAGTGCTCCTTACTGTAACAAAGGGCTTTCATTATAGTCCTTTCTTATTATTCCTACCCAGCAAATTTTGTTTTTCAGAAGTAAAGCAAAATGAGGCATGAATTTGCCTCCTCTTCCCCTCCACAAACCCTTTTATTAACTCACAACATCATCTGGGTACGTCTGTCCTGGCTCCTCCTCCAATCTCATGGCTCCTCCTGCCTTATGTGAAGGACCTTCTTTCCACATTCTCCAGCCTCAATAAATACACATGTATCCTGCCAAAAAGAAAAGAAAAATCCAAGCAGGTGCTACAGCATCATTTTTTCCAGCTTTCCCATTGTGTTGGATATTAGAGCTGCAAAGACTTTGCTCTCCCATCCCTTCATCCTACAGTCTTACCCCAGTGGGGTGTGAGCAAACTCCGTGCCCACGTCACTCGGCCTTTGTTCATAACTCAATCCTACCAGGCTCTGAACTATTTTTATTGCTCTCCTCTGAATAATTCTCAATCTGTCACTATCTTTCAGGTAATGTGGTGCCCATAATTAAATACTGCAGGCGCTACCGCACCAGAGCCATATGCAGACGGACTATTACCTCCTCGCGCTGTGATGTGATGTCTTCAGCCCCAAATCAAATTGGCCTTTTTTGCTGCCATATCTCAAGGCAAACTCATGTCTAATTTACTCCACACTATCATCTCCAGATCTCTTGCAGCATTACTGCTTCTCGGGTTTTTATCACTGATTGAATATCTGGGTTTTAGATTATTTTTTCCACGAATGTAGTAGCTTCTATTTTCAATGTTGAATCTCATTTTATTCCTCACTCATTTTTCCAGTCTTTTCAGATTCCTCTACATTATTTTTCTCACACTGCCGGGCTTTCTAAATCCACGCAGCTTAGTTTAGTTTGCACATTGCATCAACAAACCACTCACTTCTTTCAGATCATTAAAATAGCTGGCAAAGAAGCTCCTCATTCAGCAAGTCATTTAAGCACATGCTTATAACCTTCAGGAGTCAATAGGATTCTGCCATGTGATGAAGTGCGTGCTGGCATGCTCATTAGTTAGGTCATAATTACAAAAAATGTTGTGTCACCAGCAATACTTGGTGCAGTCTTTTGGTTCAGATCTGTGCCCCTCAGCATCCCACCCCAAATTGGCCTCCAGGCTGTGGCCCCACCACAAGGATCTGCAGCACTCACACTGTGGGGATGCTCTCCCCATGGAAAGATTCCCAATGTCTTCAAATTTGGGTGCGGGGATCAAGAATTTGGCTGCTGGAGGAAACTGCCTGGGATATCCATAGGGAAACAGTACATCCTTTGGGTGATCTGCTCTAAAATAAAAGGTGTTTGGTTCTGAAAACTCCACAAGATGATCCAGTGACTATTCTGAACCCCAATGATCTGGGGATATAGCCTATGTGGGAGGTGCTCNAAAAAAAAAAAAAGAGAAAAAAAAAAGAAAAATTGTGAACGTTCTCCCCGCGTTTTTGTGTGTCTCAATTCTCGAGGATTTGCGTTCAATAATAAAAAAAAATCAGAGAGAGAGAGAGAAAAAAAATCATTTGATGATGACCTTCCAAAATGTGTCGCTGAGCTGTAGGGGACCCTCCCAGGGCTGCGTGTCCCCGTGCGGCGCTCCGGGTGCGCAGCGGACACCGCAGTGCGGAGCTCCGCGGTTCCTCCGCCCGGGGTCCGTTCCGCGGCAGTGGAGGAGGGAGAGGCGGTCGGGAGCGGCCCCGGCGCTGGGGATGGAGAAGAAAGTTTGGAGGATTCGTTTGGAGCCGAAGGAGGGGGAGAGCGGCGGCGACCCGTCGGGTAAAAACCGTCATCGTCATCATCAGACTAATAAAAAGGATCTGCAAACGGAAAAGAAAAAGAGTTGGAGCCTCACGTCCCTGCAACAGGTTTCTCCTTTTGCAGACTTAATGCTCAGCGCTGGGGAAGGGACCTCGGGAATGTCCCCGGAGCGCAGGAACGGGGCTGTGCGACGGGAGGGAGCGCCCACGGAGCCCGACCCCATAGGGGAGGGGGCAGCGGGCAGAGCCCGGCTCGGGGCTGCCGCAGGAGATGCGCTCCGAAATACATCTGAATTTCTCGTTATTTATCCTCCTCCTCCTTTTTCGGAGCTGCTTTGGGCGATGGCGTGCGAGGGGCGCGCAGCGTGCAGCGCTCCGAGGGACGGGATGCGGGGACCTCCTGAAGTCCCACCGATATTTTTGCGGCTTTTCGGGTGTGCGTGTGCCCGCCAGGAGCTTCGCCACCTCCGCCGTGGGAGCGGTGGGCCCCCACCCGAAGGGAGGGCGGCGGGGGCAGCCGGCACTGAAAGCCCGCTGCGAGTCGGGACGGGGCGAGGCGGCCCCGAGGTCCTTACAGGGGGATTTTGGAGGAAGGCACTCAGCCCTCCGTGTGCCACGGGCAGAGCTCCCACCTGTCCTCACCCGCGGCGAGCGCAGCGGGAGCAGAACGCAGCTGTGCGGACGGAGAAATGAGCTCAATTTTAGGTTAAAAAAAAAAAGTACGGAAACTTATCCAAGCGCTTCGTCTTCTGGTGGCGACAGCCTGAATGTCCAGCAAAATATCCGAGAGAAGCGAAGCCTGCAGCTCGGAGCAGCGCACGGACGTGCTGGCTGCACTCAGCAGCTGCCCTCGAGATTTTGGGGGCGAGTTTTATGGGGAGAGGCACAGCTCCGGGACACCGACCCACTCTCCCCATAGCCGGGGTTGTGCAGCTCCGGGCAGCGCTCCCCCCGGCCGAGCAGCGGCTCCCCGCTGGTTGGGGACGGACGGCCCAACGAAATTAGCCCTCGTTAATTTAAAATTGAAAATTAATTTAACAGAAATAGCTGCCGCCCCAGCCGCCTCCTGCCATTTTTAGCAAAGAGACGCCACGTTGCCAGAGCAGGAAAAAAACATCAATCAGCTGAGCTGTTCCTAAAGCCCGACAGCGGCGGGGCAGGGGAAAAACAGACAGGGACAGGGACGGAGATAGGGACAGGGACGGAGATAGGGACAGGGACAGGGATAAGGACAGGGATAGGGAAAGGGACAGGGTTGGATGGGGATACGGATACGGATACGGATATGGATAGGGATAAGAATGGGGATGGGGACAGGGACAGAGACAGGGACAGGGTTAGGGAAAGGGATAGAGACAGGAATAGGGATAGGGATGGGATAGGGATAAGGACAGGGACAGGGACAGGGATAGGGACAGGGACAGGGGCAGGCCCACGGCCTGGCAGCATTTCCCTGGCACGCAGCTCTCTGCCAGCTGGACAGGCTCCCTCCTTTCCAACCAAAGCAGCGAAGTCCTATTAAAAAATAAATAAAATATCAAGCAAAGGAATGAAAAATAAATCCAACAGCCTGGGGCCGAGTGGAAATATATCCGCACTGCACTTGTGCGGCCCCTCCGTGTAATTAATTAAGCATATTTTTTTTGCCATAAGTATGTTCAGCGAGCATCTGAGCAGTAGGGTTAGTGAAGATGTTACTGCGCTCCGCTGTACCTGAATGCAGCGAATGGCACATGCGATGCACACACACGCAGCCAGGCACTATATATGCAAATACCCGCGCCATTTATAGTGAAATGCATATCAGAGGTAGAGGGGGAAACTATTTAGCCAGCTCGGGTTTGTGGAAAAAAGTAATTCTGCATCCCGCTGATTTAATATCCGACCTCCGCATTCAATCCCCGCCCATGCAGCTATCAAAAGTACCCCTGGGATGTTGGGATATCATCTCCAAACTAACATCTGTGATTATGAAACGCTCAGAAGGGGAAGGTTAATAACAATTTGTTTCAGAGGGGCACGAGTCAATTTTATAAACAAATCCGCGTTGTTATTTATTTATTTTTGTGAAAACAAACAAACAGAGTGGAAGGCACAGCCCGGGGCGGGGGGGTCCTGTCCTCACCCTCCCCATCCCTCCCCCCCGGAGCAGTGCGGGGATGGGTGAACGCTCGGTGGCACCGCTGGCTCCGGCACAAACATCCACCGGCGAGTTGGGGAGTTCAGGGCAGTCCCCGTTTTTTAGACTTGTTTTTTTTTCTTTCTTTTTCTTTTTCCCTTTTATCTTTTTTGTTGTTGTTTATTTGTTTCTTTATTTTTGTTATTTTTTATTTCGTCTTTTCTGTTTGTTTGTTTGGTTTGTTTTCTCTTGTTTTGAGGATGTCAGGCAGAGGGGGATGACACTCCCAGGGCTTCCCTGAGCCGTTCTGTGACACATCGGGGACCCCCGACCAACGCCGGCAGGGATTCCGAGCACGGCCCCAGCCTCGAGAATTAGACCGGAGCAACCTCCGGCCCAGTCTGAGCACCTCACCCCCCCAGCACCACCTCCTCGGCCTGGAAAGAAATGTAAATTTGGTGTTTGGCACATTTTAATGCNCCGGGGAACTTCTGGGCCACGGTCGATGCCTGGGGGGAAAACCCTGAATTTATTCCCCCCCCTCTCCCCTCCAAAACGACAACAACAAAAAAGAGTTATATATATATATATTTAAAAACCAAACCAAAACGCTCCGGGCTGACACGTCCGTGTGATGCCACGGGGAGAGCGCGGTCCCGGCCGCTCCGAGACAACATCGCTCAAAAAGGAGCCGAGAGCGCTGGGGAAGCGCGTGGGGAGCTCCGAGCAGGGCCAGAGCTCCGGAACGGGGCTGTGACAAAGCGGTGGTCGCTCCGAGAGCGGAACGGCCGAAGGAGGATCGGAGGGAGAGTTTGGGAAGGAGTTGGGTGAGGCTGAAAACAGAACTCTTTTTCGGTCCGAAATAATATTCCGGGCCGAGCTGGAATTTACCCCATTGTTCTCCGGTGCTCTCCTTTGTTAATATTTAATTAACATTCATCCGCACAATGGCTCGGCCCGGGCGGAGAGCAGCATCCGTGGGTCGGGGAGCGAACCGGGCCGCGAGGGAAGCGGGGGGCCGAGCTTCACCTTTCGTATCCATCTATATCTGTCGGTACCGACGGTATTTTATAAGAAGTAAAGAAGGCAGAGGTTAATTCTGAAATACGGTCAAAAGAAACGCTGTTAGGGGAAGAGGGGGAGGTATGGGCTGATCCCGGCGGGCCCCTTCCAGCTCGGGATGCTGAGTGGGGCCGGGGGGGGTCGGGGCGGCGCGCTGTCGGTGCTCTCGTCTCGCCCGGCCGTAGGTCCCCGCTCCCGCAAACCAAAGAAGAAGAACCCCAACAAGGAGGACAAGCGGCCCCGCACCGCCTTCACGGCCGAGCAGCTGCAGAGACTCAAGGCCGAGTTCCAGACGAACCGCTACCTGACGGAGCAGCGCCGGCAGAGCCTGGCCCAGGAGCTCGGCCTCAACGAGTCCCAGATCAAGATCTGGTTCCAGAACAAGAGAGCCAAGATCAAGAAGGCGACGGGCAGCAAGAACTCGCTGGCGGTGCACCTCATGGCCCAGGGGCTCTACAACCACTCCACCACGGCGAAAGACGGCAAGTCGGACAGCGAATAGCCGGGGGGGNTCCCTCTTTTCCTCCGCCTCGGACCCGCGGCGGCCCCCGCATGTGCGGGCGCGGGGCGAGGCGCGGCCGGAGCCCCGCGGGGAGCGCCGGCTGCGGGGATCCCTCCTCCTACCCCCACCCCGACGGCGGCCGCATATATTTTTTTAATATTTTTAACCCCAATTATTTTTAATTGTTTATTTTATTTTCTGCGACGGGGGCGGCGGATGAAGCGCGGCGGCGGCGGCCGCGGGACGCGGCGAGCGGCGGCGGCGGCGGGAGGAGCGGAACGGAGCGCGCATTTTTGCAAAGTTGGAACTCGTGGAGCTTCGGCTGCTGCCTTCTGCGTCTCCGTGGCGTTATTTCAAAACAACCGTAATTAATTACGATTTTTGTTTTTTTATTTTTATTTTTTTTTTTTTGGACGAACTCTGGATTTTGAATGCCGGGCGCGGCCAGAAGAAGCGCAAACCAATAGACACCTGTGCGTGTGTATATAGAAAAATATATATATATCGATCTATATATTAAAAAAGAAATTAAAATAAGGACCGAACGACCGCGGCAGCCGCCCCCAGGCAGCGCCCGGCGGGGCGGGCAGGAGCCGCTGCGGGGCCGCGCACGATGGAGGAGGGCGGCCGCAGCCCCCGGGAGGAGGCGGCCGAACCGCAGGAGTCCGGCGGGGACGCGGAACCCGGCGGAGGGCGTCGGGCTCTGCTGCTGCCCCCCGGCGACCCCCCGCACCCCCACCCGCACCCTCACCGCATCACCAACTTCTTCATCGACAACATCCTGAGGCCCGAGTTCGGTCGGAGGAAGGAGACGGGAGGAACCGCCGGAGAACTCCGCAGGCCCGGAGCGGAGAGCAGGAGGAGCCCCGCGGCCGCCGCGCCCGCTCCCGGAGCTCCGGTGCCCGGCGGAGGAGGCGGCGGCGGCGGGGGGGGATCGCCGGGCCGAGGGGAGGGCGGCCCCGCCGCTCTGGCCCTGCACGGAGCGGCCAAGAAGGGGGGAGACCCCGCGGCGCTGGAGGCGGCCCTGAAAGCGCGGGGGCTGAGCGGCGCGGAGCTGTCGGTGAGCTCGGACTCGGATAGCTCCCAGGCCGGCTCCAACGCCGGGAACCAACCCATGCTTTGGCCCGCTTGGGTGTACTGCACGCGGTACTCGGAACGACCGTCTTCAGGTAAGAGCTGCTTCCTAGCAGCCCCGAATTGGCTTCCGCGCGGTCCGGGAGGGAGGCAGGAAAAAATCCCCCGGCCCCGTTTCGCCCGTCTGCTTTTGTGGGAGCTGAAAACACGAGGAGAAAAGGAGGAGAGGGGCCGAGAGTAGAGGGGCTCCCTTCATCCCCGCCCGGAGCCGGGGAGCGGGGCGGCAGCGGAGCGTCACCCCGGCCGCGGGGTTTGGGCCGAGAACGGGGAAAAATCCACTTCGGACCTCTCCTGCTTCTCCCCCCCTCGACTCCCCGGGCTGTTCTTTGGGGACGTGGGGGCTCCCTATCCCCTCCTCCCCTCCCCCCGACTTTGCTTTGATTTATTTATTTTTACCCCCCCGCAACCCCGAGGATTTTATTTCTCCTAAAGAGGCCCCGGAGCGGCCGCCGCATCCTTCCTTTCTTTTAATTCCCCCCCCCCCGCTCAGTTCTATGGGGGCCGGGAGAGATCTCCGAGAGCCGGGGAACTTCTGGGCCACGGTCGATGCCTGGGGGGAAAACCCTGAATTTATTCCCCCCCCTCTCCCCTCCAAAACGACAACAACAAAAAAGAGTTATATATATATATATTTAAAAACCAAACCAAAACGCTCCGGGCTGACACGTCCGTGTGATGCCACGGGGAGAGCGCGGTCCCGGCCGCTCCGAGACAACATCGCTCAAAAAGGAGCCGAGNCACACACAGCCGAGAGGGGCTGGGGACGTGGATGTACCGCTGTGTGGGAACGGGGGCCGGCCCCGCGCGTCCCGGGAACGAGTTCGGTGCAGGGAGGGGTTGGAGGGAGGGGGGACGGGGGGACACAGATCTCGCCCCTTCCCATCCTCTTGAAGCTCCTGGGCTTTACCACCTTGGGGGCAGCTGCACCCGCTCTGTGTTTCTCGAGGAAAAAGCCAAAAGCGGAGTTTCTCCTCCTCGAGGAGCTGCGATTTCCTCCCCCTCCGCCCTAGTACTGCTTTCACCCTACGAGCTCTCACGGTTCCAACCTCGGCGGAGCCCTCCCTCCCCCTCCTCCATCCCTTCGCCCCCTGCCCCTTCCCGCGCTGTCCCCGTGTCCGCGAATATCCCTACGTTTGAGGACAGCATCCACCAACCCACCGCCCTCATTTCGTGGGTACGGAGCTCAGGGAGGGCACGGGGTTAGAGCGAGAACCCGCACCCCGCACCGTACACCCAGCCCTTCGCCGCTCCCGCCCCTTACTCTCCCCCTCGCAGAGCTGGGATCCCAACTTCTCAGCCACGCACCTCTAGTGGAAACCCCCCGAGTTTCACTCTCTTTTCGTTGTTTTTCTTTATTTCTTTCTTTTTCTTCCTAGGGTGCTGTAAAGCCACCCTGAGCTCTTCCCCACCCCGCCTTCCCGAACGGAGCCGGGTCTAAGTAACCCTTTTAAATTAATTGGTGTTCCTATAGCTAAAACATAATAGGCTTTGATTACATGCTAAATAGAATCAAACGTAATCCTTGAGTTAATTATGTGGAGATAATTTTATAATTATATCAATTCAATTTAAAAAGCAATGCATTGTAACTCCACATTCTGAACGGGAGTAATGATTCCAAATAAAATTCTCATTAATTTGGAGTATCTCAAACTCGCATCGGGTCTCTCCCCTCCCTCCCGCCTCCCCTCTCCCTTAACAGCAAATGGGACCGTACATTTATCTCCCCATTGTCGCATTACCTGTCTCCGCTCATATCTAGAAAGTGGAAAACACTGGAAAATCACAGACAAAAGCGGCTGTCTGAGAAGAGCATTTCCCAGCATTGACCTGCTCTCAAATGCTAAAGAAGCTGATCTGCATTTCTATTCTGCCCAGCTTGTATGTGGAAGTAACGCCCAACGGCCAGTGACTTGATGCGCCGGGGGGGCAGCGGGCGTTTGTGTCTCCCAGACGCTCCAGCTCGCCCTGAAAGGGGCTGCGGCCGGAGCCGGGGTGAAGGTCAAAGCCTCTGTCACAGCTGCAGGTGCCTCGTTTCCTCTCCCCCCGCCTCCCCCGGGCCGCCCCCGCNCATTTTCCTCCTCATTTTCCTACAGCTCTTCAGTTTTTCATTAAGAAAAGAAAAGAAATTGGCAGTGCTTTAGGAAATTTGTTAGCTAATTCCCTTAGCAGCAGAGAAATCCAGGTTAGTTAGTTGATCTATATGGGTGTATTTGTAGGATGGCTCTGGATTGCCTTATTTGTTGCACGTAGCCTTAAGAAATTCTTGTTTAGATCCTACAGACTGTTGGGAAAACTGGTTTGTGGTAGGAATGCTTTGTGAGAAGCTGGTGTTAAAAGAGTGTTTTTGGAAAACGAAGCGTGCAGGTGAGCAGGCTGGCGGGTGGCAAGCTGTGCCTGGTGGGGAGGTGACACATGCGTAGGTGGGGAGCAACCCAGCACCAAGGCATGCCCATTCCAAAACCCAGGAATATTGCGTGATGGGCAGCTCAGGGACTGGGCACACCCTTGGAGAGCCTGTGACAAAAAAGATTTTGTCTATAATCCAATGGATAATTTGCCGTGTGGTTTTTTTTCTATTGTTTGTACATTTTGTTTTACTGAGCTTTCTGACCTCCCTACAAAATTTGTCCTAATAACTTCTTTTATTTTTCTTATTAAGGATAGATCTAAAAAAAAAAAAGTTCGACAGCCCAGCCATTTTTGATTCACCCTTAATTTAATGCCCTTCTAATTAATTAATGGGCCTACTATCTCTCCAGAATGCCTTTTCCCTTTGATACAGGTTTTAAAGCCCTTTTTAAGTTCTTTGGTTAGCTCTACATTCTTCCCCCCCCTTATCCTTATTATTTCCCCTATAATCCCTAACTGAACCTGAGCGTGCTTGTTTGATTCCTTCCCCGCCCCCTCCTGCTTTCTAATTTTGAGTACAGCTTTTTTTTTTAATTAAAAAAAAATTAAAGCCTCAGATCTTTGCGCGGTCCCACATGAAGCTGCGTTGGCCGCTCCTCGTTCTCTCCGCTCTTCGTTTCGAGGGGAGCAGCCATCTCTTGCAGCTTAATTACGGCTTCTTGCAGGAGTCCCCCTGCTTCCCTGCCTGTACAGCGCTCGTCGCCTGCAGTCTGCTGACTTTTGTTAAATACAGTACGTGGCGTACACCTTCCATCCACCGTGCATGCTGCAGAACATGCTGCTCTCCTACTGAATCTAATAATGCTTCTCTACGCTCGGGTTTTTTGCTTTTTTTTTTTATATAGCTGCCTGCCTCTTGCCTTTGTCATATTTCTGGAATTAAGAAATAAAGGAGTGGGGAACCTTACTCCTTTTATTAGATTCCCTGCTCATTATTTAATTGTTTCCCGGCAAACGCAGAGAATAGGTTACTGCTGCTCCAATATTTTGGCACCTTTTCCAGCTCTCACTGCTCAAGAGCTGAAAGCGGGGCTAGACTGTGGGCAGGGGTGAATTTGTGAAGCCCTCTCTTTCTGGAGACCTTTCTGCAGTCCAAGTTCCCCCATACACTTGGGACAACCCTCAGAGCCCTTCCCGTTTTCCTGCTAATATTGGCACTCCTGGGTGACTGTTTCCCAGTAGCTGAATTCATTTTCTCCCCTCTATGTATAAACCTGCAAATGTTGATAGCTTGAGCTTCTGGAAGCAACTCTCAGTCCTCGTGAATCTATTTTAATTAGAATGGGAGGACTCTGTTAACTAAAAGTGGAGGAAATAGCAGTGTGAGGATACTCTGAATGCAGCACAAGGATACCAGGGCCAGGCAGCATCATGTAACTCTTTGTGAACACTGAGCCACAACACATTTTACATACAGTTTGAGGGGGGTGCTTTTATTTTTCTTCTTTTCCATCACCTGCTATTACTACCTAAATCTTTTTTTCTCCCCTCTGTGAAACATCCTGATGCCAACCACCCTTTTTACACCCTACATTTGAAACGAGCAGCTCTGCAATATCTTCCCCATCCCCTAGCCCATCTCAGCTGCCTTGCAGCCTTGTCACATTTGTTTACATCCACTTGCTTCTGCTTCCCCACCATCAGAGCTTTGCTCCCATTTCCTCACAGCTGCCTCTCCTTCCCCATGCCCTCAGGATGGCCCAGGGCTGAGAGGGCTGGGGTTCGCCTCCTCATATCATGGCTGTTACTGGGGCTGCTCTCTGCTGCACGCCTGGCTGAGTTTCCTCCCGCCTGGCTCGGCGCTGGCTCTTTGGCACAGACGTGCTCTGCTCACTTACCCTTTGCTCAGGATTTCCTCTGTGTTACAGCAGATTTTCTACCGTTCAGGCCTGGGTTTTTTCACAATCCTCCACCATGGCTGCGAGTTTTGTCATGGAATTGGCACTACATGGGCTGCCCCAGTATTGACTTCCAGTCCTCCCAGACTTTTATTTCATTTCACTCCATGTTGGCACCATATGGCAACTATGGCAACTGAATATATAACCCCATTCACTTTCTGACTCGAGTCTGGCCTGTTAAAGGGCTCCATGCTCTGGATAAATGGATCCATCCATGGTCTGGATAAAAATAGTGATTCAAGTAGGACACTGGGGTGGCAAAGTTAAAATAACACCCAATTGGGGTAGAAGTGCCCCTTTTTTGATATAACAAACACACAAAAAAGCAAACATATTTAACAAGGTTTCAGGTGGAGCAGACCTGTAGTATATGATGGGGATAGCAAATGAATCTGTAAAGAAATACAGCATGCATAAAATCGCAGTGTATGGAAGTCATGTCAACAGCATACTTGTATTTATTTTTGTGCTGCTTGATTTGCAAAGCTGGGAGCCCCTCCCAGTTGCCTTATTAGCAGCCAGCTGATAAAGGGCAGAAATAGATGGCTGAGGGAAATACGGGGAAGCATCCCAATGACCCACAGACATGTGCCAGTCGGGACGCATCATTTATTTGGGAATTTTCAGAAGTTGTGAGTGATTCCACTCACACCCTCTCTGTGAATCCAAGTGAAGGTTGCTCATGTGCACAGCTCTGCCAGGACTGGGCCCTACGGCTGTTTCTTCTAACTGAGCAGATACTGAGGGAACTAATTTTTCTGATGATTAATCTCAAACACTGCACCTGCAGTGCCTGTTTTCACTTGAATGAGAAGAGATTGATTTATCTGTCTATCTTTCTGTCTGTCTCATTATACATCTCCCGTAGCATCTCAGGACCTCAAAAAACGATGACAAACTTATCTTCCCAATAGCCTGATGAGGCAGAGAGGTATTATCTCCTCTTGCCAGATGGGGAGACCAAGGCAGGAAAGAGAAAAGTGCTACGCCTAAGGTTATGGGAGAAGTTGTTGGCAGAGCCATGCAATGTGAAGAGCTGTCTGGATCACTGTATCTGTGCCATAAATCCTGAGCCATGCAGATCGCTTTTTGGATCATTCAGAAAGGATCAGTGAATCCTGCTGCTCACATCCCTGTGCCTGCTCCTGGAGTAGCAAACCTTGCTCTGGTTCAGCACACTTACCCTACCATGCTGGTAGCCAACAGGAGCAGTTCCTCTGGATGCATTTTAGGAATAAAAAAAATACTGACATCTGAGATTCAATAAAAAGAAGTTCCCTGACGTTCCTTCACTCAATAACCATGGCCACGGGCTCATCCCTTGTGTGCTCCAGAAGCAGCATGAGACAAACTAAGGTTAGGGGCTTCTCCAGTCCCCCTCTAGGATGGGGGCACCCACTCAAGAGGGTGTATTCCTATAACATACCTGACTCCAAATTGCAGCGTGAACCCATGCTCCTTGTAGGACCCTGCTCTTGTGCCTGACCTGCTGGGACGCAGCTCTAGAGAGGACCTGGTTTCACAGTGGTGCCACCCTGAATCCAAGGCCATTTGATCAGCTCTCCCACGGTTGGTGGAGGGAATGCTTTTGGTGACATCAATAAAGGCAGATACAAACCAGAACACCAAGGCTCCTTGCAGAGCTGTTCTCCTGATATGGTGGCAGCAGAACTCAGTTCAAGCAGGTGAGACTATGCCATTGCACTGCTGGTTGGGCTGAAATCCTACAGCTAATGGGCAAACAGTGTTAATTAAATTCCCAAAGCACCATCTTTAATTAACCTCTCTGCTGTTCCTGTGCCTAGAATCAGTTCCTGCCCAGCACCAGGAAGACTATGTTGCTGGTGGCCACCAGATGACAGAGGTGGCAATGGAGCTGTCTGGGTGCAGGACCTGGCTGGCCATCTCACTCTCAGTGCCAGGCAGTCCCTGCTGAAAGCATTTTTGGGGTGTACCAGAGAAACTGTCTCACTGCAAGTTAGCTTTTCCATACACACCAGACCCATTGCCTCCAGTAGAGCTATGAATATGGAGAATCTCATTTTCCCTGTATTCCTTAATGTATATCTACAATGTATTACAGCCCTGCATCCAGTACAAATAAATTGGTAAGGTTTAGGATGGACATCAGAAAAAAAATTCTTCATTGAAAGAGCTGTGAAGCATTAGAACAAGCTGCCCAGGGAAGGAGTTGAGTCACCACCCTGGAGGAATTTAAAAGATGAGTAGATGTGGTGCTTAGATACATGATTTAGTGATAGACTTGGCAGCTCTAGGTTAATGGTTGGACTTGATGATCTTAAGAGGTCTTTTCCAACCTAAATGATTCCAGGGAATAATTATGTGCATGACCCAGGGCAAGAACACAAAGACTTGGAGCTACGGCAAGAATGACTAAGCAGCAGGCCTCTGAGACACAGTGCATGCCTGCAGTGTGGGGCTGTCTGTAGGCTTCCTACAGCCATCATCTGTATCCAATGCCCTGGGCAGTCCGTTCCATGCCCACTACCCTCTGGGGCAGAGCCTTTACTTCACTTGTTTTCAACAATTTCAGTGTTGCAAACCTCAGGGCACCCATTGCTGAATGTGGTATTTAGTGCAGAACCATGACCTAGCCCTACTTTAGGTACTTATCTTTCCTTTGCCTTAGTCCAGAAGCCTCCGTATGGTGGAGAACATCAGGTTCCAAGGCTGGAAATCAGCAGGTATCTCCAGTGTGGTATGCAAAGATCTCTGCATCACTCCTTTCCCATTGGGTTCCAATGTCCCACAAGCTCTGGAACACTTGGACAGAATGACCAGAATCCAAGACACTCCAAGCAGAGTTCAGTCTTTGTTCGTGAGTCCTGCCTTGCTCTCCTTCAGTTTATTCAAGTTTTGACCAGTAAAACTTGCTGTTTCTGGTGACTTGCCTAAGAAAGCACTTACCCCAAACACGTGTCCTCCTGTGTGTAGTGTATGGCAAGATAGTGGGAGGCTGATGGGTTAATGGAGGTAAGAAATTGTCTTATCCAGAAATTGTGGGAGCAAAGATGAAGCTATTTCTCATTCGAATACCAAATCAAATCGTATCAAGCGCTACAAATGGATCTTGTGAGAGTTGTTTCAGGCACTAATTAGGAGCCTATACCTATACTTGGCATAAACATATTCCCTTAAAAAGTTTATATCAGGTGCTAGAATCATTGTTTTTAAGGTCTGAGGAAATAATAAGTAATAGGTATGTGAGACTTAACCCCACATGAATGTAAGTGCTGGATAGCAGTACAGTGATTCAACACGCCCCCAGTGTGTCATGGTCTAGACTCCATATAAGAGAATTGGTGCCAGCGTTGCTCTTCCATTGCCAGACACCTTTGTCTGACACTTCTCCATCTTAAAGACCCAAAGCTTTTTTTAAAAAAGCACCCACGTCTCCTGAATCTAGAAATGTCTGGAGATAAACTACTTCTGATATGAATGCATTTTTTGGCGTAGAAGAAGCAGAAGAGTTGGCTGCTGAGTTGGAGGTTTGTGGTGTCAAGGCTCAGAGGTGCAAAAGAAACAGAACTAAAGCTCAGACATTCCATTCTTATTGATTTCTGCAAGGTTCTGAAATAGTAAAGACCTCAGGAAACAACTTCCATCCAGAAGGACAGTGTCTGTGAGGAAGTTGGAGCCTTCTTATCCTGGAGCAGAGCTAAAAGAACTTTGTGTTTTCCTTCATAAAACAGAGATTTTTGCAATTCCTTCCCCTTTGTAGGAGAAAGAAGTGGGAAGGCACTCTCAGAAATAGAAGACTCAAGCTATTATGCATCAGCTCATTCATCATATGAGACGCAATCCTGAAAAAGAGCTAACAGAGGTGGGAGCTGGTGCTGAGAAGACTGTTCCTAGGTCTGGGTCTTGCAGACAAAGAGAAAGAAATTTATGTCAATATGGACAATCTCCATGAAGAATTAGTTAAAATTTCTGCTGATTTGTTCATAAACTGAACAAGAAAAGCTCCCAATATGAACTGAGTTACCTTGATTTGGTAATTCTGCAGCATTTAGGAGAAGAGTCTTGATACGTTCTGGAGGTGTTCCCATAAACCTTAACCAAACGAGGCCTTTCATGCAGACCTGTGGCTTACAAAGAGTCTAAAAACCCTGAAAGAATTGCTGGAAACTGACTTATTTTGAGCATTTGAAGAACATCTCAGAACAACACCAGCTGCTCCAGACCACACTTCAATGCTCTAAGCTACAAACACATCATACCCAAGGTACTGCTGATCTCTATCTGGATGCTTCTCTTTAGTTATCTGGCAAAAAAACAACAACAACAACAACAAAAAAAAACCAACCAACCAAACAAAAAAACCAACATCAAAACAAAACTAAAAACATTAGCAGGATGAATCTGCCACCAGATCATACTCTCTCCTTACAGCTTTTTACTTGTGGAAAGTGTCTGGAGAATGTTCCCCCCATTGTGTTTCAATACATAGATGACAGTCTTCATGATTTCTCACATAGACAAGACCTGTTCTTGATCTCTATCAAGGTAACAATAGGGGCAGGTAACAATACTGTCCATCCAAACACCAACTTTTTGCTGCTCAAGCGGTGTAACCATCTGCCTTCTTGACTACAGCCATGAAAAATCAGCTTCCTATCCAGTTAAATACAATTTTTATTAAGAACAGTTGTCATCTAGAACTAAATCCCGTAGCTGTGAAGTATAAAAGAGGCTTTCTGGCTGACTTTCCTTGAACTGTGGCAGCTTAAGCCTTGTTGCCATTGCTGAAGCTCATCAGGAAATCATTTGAAGGGCTCAAAGGTTAAGAATCTGTGTTTTCATCTGGGCACAAAGGTGAAAGATCAGATGGCTGATCTCAGCTACTTGTGTTTTGTCTTTTTATCATCATCTTCAAATGAATCACGGAGCTGTTCATTCAGTTTCATGAGGACAGGGCTTTCTTAGACGTATCCAAGATTGTTTACAGGCTTTTTGGAGGAGATGAAAGATCTTTCCTGAAGAGAAATGGCCGGAGCTGTTGATACTCTTTGTTATTTCTATCACAGCAATACTTCTGGAGACATCTGAAATGAGACAGGTAGGTTTTGTACCAATGTGTAATAAAAAAATTGAGCTCTGCCCTTATGATCAGAAAAAAGGGAACAGGTGGATAAAAATAAGCAGATTAGGGTAAAAAAATGAAAAATGGTGAAAAAATATAAAAACCAACAGGGAAGTAAAGCCCACATGGCAATCAAGGGCTTTGATGGGAGAAACCAAGTCTTTGGTGTAGACTTTGAATGCAAAGTTTTATCATAGAATCATAGAATCACTTGAGTTGGAAGGGACCTTCAAAGGCCATCTATTCAACTCCCTGCAATGAATGGGGACGTTACAGCTACACCAGGTTGCTCAGAGCCCCATTCAACCTGATAGTCCCAACCATGGAAAATTAGAGATAAAGATCATGAACATAACTGACTATAAAATCAAGGTATATCTGCATGCTGGTGCCTATGTCTGATTAAATAATGCCATGCAGCAAGTCATGTATCAGATAAGGAATGAGGACGTGTTCCATTGCTGCCAAATTATGTCACTGTGTCTTGTTATTTTAAGCTCAGGGCAAAGATGCTCAGTTACCCCAATGAAGTGTTTTGGCATTGCTCTGATGAAAAGCACAGGGAAAGACCCCATGAAGATGACTCAGACCCAGAAAACACCAAAATCTCAAAATTCCTTTTGTGGTCTCACTTGGTTGTGCAAGGCAAAACTTTTTGAAGACAAAACAAAATTACCCTGAGAAAAACAGCCCTGAGATTCCAGTACAACCTCTGTCACAGGCCCCAGGTGGCCAAGACTGCCTCTTCTCACAGGCAGGCACATGGCACGGCCTGAACCTGCTTCAGTGGGTGAGCCTTAAAGCATCAGGTTGTGCTGCAGTTTACTTAATTATACATGGGAAGCTTCTTTAGGAAAGACAGCATTGCTGTCTGGGGGCTGAGGGCTGGCAACGCCGACTGCGCTGGAATTAAGCCCAGGGGACTGGAAGGAAGGAAGATATTTGAAACTCTAAGATCTACCAAACCTAGAAAGCTCAGTTTTCTATTCTGAAATTCAGTGGTAATGGGGGAATTAGGAGGAAAGAACCCACATGGGGGTATATAGGTAACCAAAGCTTAATCCCAGGCACAGCTCCATCTCCCCTGCCTTTAGCTGTGTAGGCACAAGGCACCTGGAGGCTCACAGGGCTCTCGGGTGCTTTCTTTGCACACATCACTTTAGACATAAAATCTGCCCACGCTCTGCTTCTTTTGTCAGGTGCAGCTTTGTCTGAGCCTTACGGGATAAGCGCGAGGCTGCTCCTTGAGGACCCACAGTGGCTGCACAGAGAGGGGACAGTCCCGTCCCGGAAACAGGATGGCAGCACAGTGCTCAACAAATGGAAAACAGTTGTTACCTACCGAGGTGCATCTCCCGTGGTGGAAGAAGTTAAAACACTCCTGACGAGCACCAGGGCATCCTGAGCTCTCACCTTTAATACATCAGGGAAAATTTTTTATTTTTAGCATTTGAGAAACACTGCCATATTGGAATCTTTTCTTTCTTCCTTCATTAACGTCTGTGCCACCTCGAGGGTTGTTATAATTCCTCACTGGTTGCTCCTCCAGAATTTGCTTTAAGAAAACTTCAGCCGGTTTTGAATGCGGCTGCGAGGTTAACTAGAAATATAAAATGTCACAGGCATGCTGCATATGTATCCCTTCTGCTTCCCTGCCACTAAGCCAGCTTTCATAAAGTTTGAAACTGATATTAATATTTAGCTTTTAACTCACAAGATCCTTCATGGTCTCAGCTCTGCTTAATTAGCTGACATTTAGCTCCCTCTATTCCACGGCACACACCTAGGAGTCCTTGGGTACCCGTTTATTAACATTCCCCAAAGTAGATTGGAGCAGGCGGTTACCAGAACCTTTATCAATTGCTCCCGAAGGCTATGAAATTTATTGCTGAATGCCATTAAACCAGCCAGGTCTGTAAATACGTCGAAAGGCACGGAGACACCCGTGCGTTCCAGCACTCCTCGGCCGCTTTAAATGAGCTTTGTGAATTGGTAGCTCTCTTTCTCTTCCTCCTGCAAGCAGCCTTGTTGAGGCGCTCCTACAGAAAGACTCTGCATTAACCTGAGTTGTATTAAGCACAGTTCTGCTGTTAATCAACGCTCCAACAGCACTACGTGCTGCTGCAGCACATGTATGTCTGCGTGGAAGGCGTCGGTGTTGCAACTCCACCTTATGCTTGCTTGCAAACCTGTCATGCTCTTTGCTTACCAAGAGCTTTCTTCCTTTTCGTACTTGGCATGCAGCCTCGGAAACCCCCTGATATACTGGGGTTAGATGTACATCATGCCCGTGGTAGCACATCAAGAGCATCACTGATGCTCCCGGCTGCCATCCCCTTCCCCAGGTGGCACAGGGTTCCCCCAGACCCAGAGCTCATCCCCACTGCCAGCACTACAAGCACAGGCAGTGTGCAGAGGCTGACATCATGTGGGATAGCGCACAACTCCAGAACCGCAATGCCAATTACCTACTTAAGCCTCCATAACAAAGTACGCCGTACATGGATGTGTACGCTGTAATTACGAGGTATTCCTCACCGTTCCCGCTGGAAGAGCCATTAATAGTATTTCATTAAAGGCGTATCTGGCTCTCCTCATTTCGAGTAAACTTAATATGCATTAGGAATACCATACAAGTCAAAGTTTTGTTCATAAAATTCTAACATGATTGTTCTCTGCGTCAATGAAACAGTGACAAGCAATATGCTTTTTCTAAAAAATGTATTTTGATGAAGCTGTCACAGCACGAGCAAATGTCAGACCACAGAGACAAACACAAACAGAAAATACGACTAGTTAGTGATAAAACTGGGTTTAGGGTTTATTGTAGTAAATAAAACGTTGGTCTTTCCCTTTTAGGATCTTGCTTCATCCACTTTCTGCTCCTCAGTGGCCCCAACTCATTCAGCATAGGACCAATCTCAAACGAAATGTGGTGCCAGGAAAGCACTCTTTGCTTGGCATATTTGGCACGAAAGGGAAAACAAAGCAGTTTAAACAAAATACATTAACAGCCATCATGAACGGGGACCCCTTGTCTCCCCAAGTCAAGCATAACAGCTCAATACTGAGTCAACACATTGGGCAAGGGTCTGGCCCTGCTATCTTACAAACAACCTTATGCTGCTGTTGTGTTGATAAAAGGCTAGACTGTGCCTTTGGTGCCTCTCTGCCATTCTCTGAGCTCATCAGAGCAAAGTGAGATAAGCAGAGGAGCAAAGACAGGAGCAGGAGTCGGGACACGTTTCTTTTACTTCCATATAGATCTGAACTGCTCGGCTCTTGGAGGATGCCGAGGAGACTGGGCGTATAAAGGTCATGATAGACGGGATCCCAAGCAGTTCATGTCTTGTAGCATATTGTATCATATCATATCACATCACTGCATCGTTTACCCATTCTGCTAATTCACAGAAGACAATGTGCACGAATCTTCTTTGAGACACTCACTTCTTACTGAACCATCACAAATGACCTCATAAAATTTATTCCTCAGTATTTGTTTCAAAGAGGCAATAATGAAACAACCCAAACATTACCCTGCACATTATAGAAAGACTCAACCCACAGTAACTCCAGCACTTGGACGTGTGCACTGAACATGGCACCAGGGGACTGGGTGATCAGTGAAACAACACAGTCAGGTGCTCAGGAGCTCTTTTGTATCATGACTGTGATAAATTCTGAGGGCATATCTAATAAAGTATAAAGGCAGCACTAAAATTTAAAAAGACAGATAAAAAAACTCCAACATATCTATCTGAAATAATTTACCAGTCATTACAGAGAGCATCTAAAGAGAAAAACAAAACTAAGAAGGAATACAATAAATGAGAAACAAAGGAAGAAAGTAAGAGGGAAAAAAAAAGGAAAAAAAAAAAGAAAAAAAGAAAAAAGGAAAAGAAAAAAAATGCCCACAATTACTCTCTATTGCTGTCCTGGTTTGTTTGTTTTGATCACTGGATAATGCTTCGTTGCTCTCATGATGCTGTTGTCCTGGATAATCAATTGTCTTTGTTGCTTCTATGAGTCTTTCACGTTGAACAGTAAAAAGATGATACTAGGGAGAGGGGAAATATTTTTAAATTTGGAGAAAAAATGTAATTAAAAATAAGGTGATTGCAACATTCTGAAAATTAGCTCGCCTTTGCAATCTGTTTGCGGATTCCCAGCACCTCCGTTCCTTTTTCCACGATCTCATGGCATACGTTTTTATAAACAAACTTTAGATCAAATCTGGCTGTTCTGCCCACTCACAAAATCAACAGATACCACAGAGTGGAATCCAAAGCTTTCAATTTAGTTTTACATTAAAGCGTGGATCAGAAACATTTTCCTGCTCATGGGATTTAAATGGAGTAAAATGAAGTTTTAGGTTTTCTCCTTTGGGGTGAGTTTAATGTCAGTAGTGAAGCCCTCACCTCGGTGTAAATCGGGCATTCCAGCCCCACACTGTGGCAAGAGTTAAAATATTTAAAGCTACTTTAAAAGTCAGCGTTCACATATGCTTGAGAGATGCTTTGAATCAGAGTAAGTGTGAAGACATGGAAGGTGTTCCCACTTTGCATGGCATCGTGCCCTGTGGTTCTCAGCCTACAGTTGGTTGAAGTATTCAGCAAAACTGGTCTGTGGGTAGGAAGGGGCAGAAATAATCCACACTGGGGAAAATCTTCAGAGTCATTTTAGACGTATTCACCAATGGCCAACAAGTCCTTGTGTGACAAACATAGGGATGCTCTAAATCAGTATTGCCTCAGTGAAGATGTAACAATTCACGCAGATGGGCAGGCAGTGTTGTCGTTTGAAAATTTAATTTTATAGATGTTGTAAAATTCTATATATAAAATTTACAATGTGTGGCATACATTAAGAGATTTTAAACTCATGTTGTGTTTATTCTATTGTGCAGCCCATTGTTTTACATTCTTCAGTGGTTACTAAATCTGCAGGAAATATGACATAAACCAATTTAGAAAATACATTTTGGCTACAAATCTTACTTTTCCTCTGAACATTTTACCAACCCATCACACTGCTTTGCATGACCGTTCCTCACTACCTCCAAGCCCCAGTTCAGAAGTTTGAGTCTTTTCAAATGGCGTTTTTGCAGAGCCTGCAGCCCTTAATCTCACATTTCGCCTTCTGCGGACACAGATACACTCCGAATTGAGCCACAGCTCTGCAGGGATTTATGAACTCATGTTTTACCCTGATTAATAAATATTTTGGACCAAAAAAACCCACCCGGTGATGAAAAGGCAGAACCCCTTTCAGGAATATTTTCTTTTTCTTTCTTTCTTTCTTTCTTTTTTTTTTTTTTTTGACATTTCTTCAGCAAGAAAGCTCTAATTTAAAAAAGTTATTATTCCAGTCCTGCTCAGGTTCAGTGAACGCTTATATTGGGCTCGGTAGCACTTTGATATGGAAATTGTAAAGGAATGGCTTGTTTAAAGGAAACTGCACGCATGCCTTCAAGTTACCTCACCTTTAAAAGGATAAATATTTGGAAAGTTTCCCATCCCCATCTCCACAGCAGCAATATATAATTAGCAGCTCTCAGCTATAAACTCGTTTTTGGGACAGAAGTACACACAAAGTGATCGTCTGCTTAAGGAAACGAATGAACCCAAGGAAATAAGATGTTTACTGAGACCAGGCTTCAGATTTAGGGGCTCTGGTTCTGCTACAATCAGATGTTGTAAAAATTGACACAACTGAGACAAATACCTTAGGGTTAAAAAATCCCCTGACCACAGAAATAAGGCTGATGGGCAATGCCATGTTAAACTTCACATTCTCACCAAAACTCTGCAGATTTCACTCAAAATATTTTAATAGAATGTTGCTTAAAATGACAAAAATAAGACAGGGAAATGCGTGCACATTTATAGATGGAAGTAGAAAGTACAGAAGGTTTTACAGGAAAAAAAACAATCAATAAGTGGTTACATATGAAAACAAATGTTGTTGCCATCTTACTTTGCTCTGCAAAATGAGCAGCTGATCCCTTCTGGGCCCTGGGTGAGCAGCGGGCACATGGGCACCTAAGGAAGGAAGAGTTATATCTGATTTAGTGGTGTCCTAAGCAGCAGTACCAAGCTACTTTCTGTTAACAAAAATACATGTCCTCTAATTAGAAAAGCACAAGTTTTCTTCTGGAGGCAACAACGTCACTGCAAGTGTTCAGGTAAAAATAAAGTGCGTAACAATGCTTTTGCCTGATAAATCAGTGCTGAATGTGAGGCATAGCCATGACACTCCGACATTGAGTCAGGACTCTAAACATACCCTTTGAAATAGAGCAAGGCGAATTTTTTAAAATATAGAAGTAAATCAATCCATTTTCAACCCCTTTCCTCAAATGTATGGAATATTTTGGAGTTCGACTCTTCACTCAGGGGCACTGACCATAACCCTCCCATAATCATAACCATAACCATAACCATAACCATAACCATAACCCCATATGAAGTGGTTGTTTTTTTTTGCAAAACTCTTAAAACCCTACAAAGTAAACCCAGTTCTCTCTGTGACCAAAAAGGAGCTGCACAGTGCCATGGTCCCATCACCAAAATGTGGCCGAGGAGCCACTGAGGAGTTCCCAGCCCCACTGCTGCTGCCCCTTGACTTGGCCATGGCTCGGCCCCAAGCACGTTGTGACCGTGGAAACATATAACCGCGCTCACAAACACACAAAGCACCCTGCATCTCTCCTGTGGGGCTCAAGTTAGGGCTCACATGCACGTTTCTGTGTCATTTTCCCATCAAGTTGCTACACTTAAAATCTATTTTTTAAAATAAAACTTGAGATTTTCAAACAAGAAGCCTTACAGCCCGGTTGTTTCATAAGAGCTGCCAACACGGAGACTTTAGACCCTGGTAGCGCTCCCCGAAACCGTCTTCACCAGCTCCTATTGCAGGGCAGGGGTCCCTAGCATAATCTCCCTATGAACTGCTCTCGTTCTGAGCAGCTCAGTGAGAAAAACATGACAAAATGTGTAATTCCAGAGTCCTTCAGCCCCTCTAAATCACAGCTTCGCCCCCCATACACTCCCTTTCTTTTCCATAATTGTGCAGATGGCATTAAGGTAAATGGTGACTGGTTTAATGGCAGTTTAATATTCTGCACATACACATAGCAGACATTTTAGCTGCTTTTAATTGATGTAGCTGCGAGCTTTGTTAAGCTCTCCAGGAGAGTGGTTCTTGCTGGGAATGAGCCTCCTAGAAAGTATCACTTTGCAAAAACACAATAGTTTGGGCGATAATTGTGCAGAAAGAGACTTCTATATTTCCTTGCGGCTGAATGAGAGCGTTTTGTTTCACTTTTGTATAACCCAGCCTTGGGCGCCCAAATCATATTCAAACTTTCCAAACAGCTACATAAAGAAATACACGGGTTGTCACTTGTTGGATAAAATGGGGACTGGAAAATTTTAGTTCAACAGCACATTTTTATAGATGTGAGCACTGTAAAAAATAATAGTAATAAAAAATAAAGAAGTAGCAGAAGTGCTGGTGTTACTTAAACAGCTTTAAGATCCCTTTCAACTCAACCTGTTCTACGATTCTACGATTCTATGATTCTTTCAGCACTCCTGAGTGATGCAATATTAAATTATTTTCCATGTGTAAATCAGTCAGCCATGGCCTGCACATCAGCACAAGGCTTTGCCGGTGCTTGGCCTCCTATGGGTTGGCCCCATGGCCAGGCAGGCTCGTAGCCACCACGGACAGAGGCACTCAGAGCCAGGACAGAGCCAGGAATGCCATTTTGACTAATTTTAAATAAGCAATGGAAATTTGAGGAGTGAAGGATGAAAACAAAGCTCAATTATTCCATTGGTCCAAGTGGCCTCACGCTTTCTGTGCCAGGGAGAAATAAAGGCAATCTCCTCGAAAATGAACTTTTTGGTTTTTGAGCTGGGAAGGAGCGCGGCGGATCTGAAGGTGTGTCTCAGCAGGTGCTGCCTGCCCGTCTGGCACGCAGACTTTTTGCCTGATCAAAGAATACATGACAGAAAACGGATCCCTGCTTGTAAATATCAAACGATTTGATCTTTCTAAAAGACTTTATTGAAGTTTGCTGCTTTTTAATGAAACGCGAAGCATTCACCTACGTCTGCCATACAGAAAGGTCTGGGAGGATGTTAGAATAAAACAAGCGCTACCCATGACTTATGGATAAGGGTTTCTCCTCATACATGCATATGGCTTCCAAGGAAACTGCATCCCTCATTATTTTCCTATCACACAGCATAAAGAGGATTTGATTACGGCAATACTAATAACTCCGCAATGGGCACAAGAAATAAGCCATGCTCACCTACGCAGACTTTTAAAGCAAATTAAAAGCATCACAAGGAAATGAATACATCATACATCGCTGACTTTTTTTTTTCCCCTTGCATTATGGTGAAATCCACAGCATCAAAATCTGCGACTGGCCCACGGAGGGGTTTTATCCACGATTCCTGTCGCTTAGTATGATAATTCGCCAAAAAAAAGTTTCAGATGGCATTCTGGCCGAGCACGCGGAGCTCTGAATCAAAGGAACCAATAATTTACAGCCGGGCGATAAGAGCGCGATATTGCTTTCATAGGACGTATTAATGAAAATTGCCATTGTGAGGCAGATAAGGCTTAATAACAGCACTCTCATTGTGCTCTGTGAGCCGGGCGCGCTGTGCGGAGGATGCAGAGCTTGGTGCTGGCGCTCAGCCCGACACCACTCCCAGTGCCACCAGAGCCCCAGTTTGCTTTCCCTGGCAAAGCCTGGGCAGGCATTGCTACTCCGCCAGGTATCCCTGCTCCCGAGCACCCAGGCCTCCTGCCGCCTTGCTTATCATGCAATTTAATACTTTTATTTTCTCTCCAGGTATCGGTTCAAAAAAACAGCTCTGACTTTTTAGAGCCTGTTTATCCTCCAGTATACTGCATTTTGTAAAAGGGCAACGGGATGGCATGGGAAGGGAGGTTTAATTTCTTGCCCTTGTTTATTTTTCCTGGGTGTATCGGTGTTCCTGTTCTGCAAGCATTGCACTGCTGAGGGCTTGCACTACTTAATGGCCGTGCATCCATCTGTGCCCATGGCCCAGAGAAGGAATGGAGCTGCTCATACGAGTGCAGCCTGAAGGAACTGGCCCATGGTGTGAGCACAGCCAGAAGGGAACCAGGCTTTAAACCCAAAATGGGACTTCAAAGGGGAAAAGAAGCTTTCAAACAGCATGTCCATGAAAAAATAAATTGGGAAGAAAAAAAAAAAAAAGAAAAATATTCAGAAAGTGTGATCTGTGATATCATTATTTGGTGCACATCCTTAGCGAGCGCTTTTGTAGCATTACCGAAGATGCACAAAAGTGCAAACTGTTCCCCAAAGCAGTAACGCTGTGGTCAAGGGAGAGAGGGGCTCTATCCCACTCTGCCCTCAGAAAATGCTCACCCACAGATGGTGAGCACTGCCACACACACATCTGCGTTTCGCCTACAAAGTTTTGCTCCCAGGAATGGCGCGTCCATGTTGGACTGCGTGTCCGCTGCTCGGCGTGCAGGGAGCTGCTCCATAAGGACACACAGGACAAATGAGAGATGTTTTTAAAACATGAAAACTGTCCTGAAAAGTGTATTTTCTACAGATATGTGCAGATTCCAATGGTAACTCGGTGTCCTTGAAGAGCTTTCCTGCACTCTGGGCTATGCTGTTCCAATAAGCACTACAAATGCTCTGGTGCTTCAAAGTGCTCCAACTCATTTCTATGAGTGCCGTCTTGGAGCTCGTTTGTGGGCCCCATTTATCACATCACCAACAATCATCACAGCCCTTAAATCCCCCCAAAACACACACCAATATTTACAGGAATTCATTCTGGGATCAATACGTCCGTGAATATTCTATCACTAAAGGCAGCACGTTGAGAAAGGGTAATGCGACTTCATTTATAGCCTGAAAGCACTTTTAGTAGCTTAAGCAACATGCTTCCAGATTGAGGACTGAATGTAAAAGTTACAAACAAAACCACAACGAAAGACTAAAGCCAAGGGCAACAAACAGTGGAATGAGAGAAGCATTGTAAGGAGCTGAAATTAATTTCTGACAGCGTTCTCCCAGTCTGCCAGCAGTTAAAAGAGGCCTTGCTCATCTGGATGCTGCATTTTACAGCCATTTCTGAACCCGTTCTCCCTACAGCTCAGGCAGAGCAGTGCTGAGTGTGAGTCTGCACCACTGTGTTCCTCTGCTCTCAGCTCTGCAACAAACCAGGAGGATCATCCCCAGCCCTCTGCTGCTTTCATTCCTGGCTTTGCAAAGACGGCACAGACACACAGGGAGCGACGCTCACACGGCACCAGGAGGTAAAACACACTGTGTTCGCTGCGATGCTAAAATTACACTGCATTAATATGCACGAAAAGAATTAAGAACGGCGGTTAAACCTTCAGAAAGGGCCGTTTCTTAAAAGTCGTGTCGTGTCATTGCTTATTCACAACAGAACTCCTCCGGAGCGCTTTGCTGCACCAAAGCAGTATGCTGGGTTTGGGAAAAAAAAAAAAAGAAAAAAAAAAAAAAGCCACGCTGCAGAGAGAGCACATGTTACATCAGACACAGTACCTGGTTTTTCACCGCACAGCTTGTCAGCTAGATAGTCTGCCTCTGGGGCGATAAGTGGGGATGGTGCGTCTTCAGGCTCCTCGAGCAGACTTTCGCCCTGCGAGAAGGAGAAAAGGAGGATGCTCACACTGGGGTTGTGTTTTCTGTGTGTGTTTTTTTTTTTTTTTTTTTTTTTTTGGGGGGGGGAGGGGGAGAGGATCCCGACAGTGTGCAGAGCATCATTTCAATGGGACTTCACGACCACCACAATACATGGGGGGGGGGTCCCTTCCACCCGGCTGGGCACCCCTGTTCACATCTGCAGTGGAAACGGTGGCTGCTCCCGGCACAGCCCTGCACCCGCCGAGGCCGCTGCCTGCATCCCAACACCACGCCAGGCTGGGGGATGCTCAGGGAGTGGCACAGCTCCTTTTGGGGATCCCTGAGGAAGGCTGCGTGTGTGCTAGGAGGGAACCCAGCAAAAAAAAATACCCAAAAACAACAACACAAAACAACAGGGTAAAATAAAACGGGCCGTGCAGAATTCACTCCCAGAACGAACGGAAGGCCCTGCGGGACTGCGTTGCATTTTTCCAAACAAAAGCACTCCGGGCTGGAGGGCAGCAGGACTGTGGCCACACTACCATGGCTGAGCCGGCACTGACCCAGGGCCACATCCCGCACTGTCCTGCAGCCAACAGCACAGCAATCGCATCACAAACCCATCTGTGCTGGGGGAGCTGCAGGGCACCCTGCACCCGGGGCAGAAACGGCTGAGAAAATCAGTCTGCGCACAGCAAGGCCTTGGGAAAAAAACATGACATTCCTCTCTCCTCCCATAACAGGTCCATAAATATTTGAAACTGCTTCAGCAGTAATTTGGGGCTTGGGCCAATGCCGATTCCCTGATTTCCTATACATAAATCAACAGAGATATTTGCTGGGCAGTGCTGAGTTGTATTTAATCGCGGGTAAAAATGCCCCCGGTTAAATGGAGTTCAGAACAGTTTAGGAAATTTGTAACGTGTAAACTGCGAGCAGCTGGCATAATCCGCGGTTACTTCTGCGGTGACGTGCCTTTTGTAAACGCTTTATTCATATTTATGAAGCACTAAATAGATCCGAGCACGTCTCTAAACAACATTATAAAGCATCTGACAAAACGCAGTGTTATCTTGGAGCACTCAGCTTGTTCCTGTGAGCAGCCAACACGGCAGAGGTTAAAATATGGCAAGAATTCCAAACAATGCCCGATCCGCACGGGCTCCATCGGGATGTTACCACCGCACAGTTCTCACTTTAAAGCAAAGGTTACTCATTGCTTCCCTCGGCTTACCGCAGGCTGCAAAGGTTTGGAAGCGTCACATTACACTCTGAGCGTTTTAAGGCTGCCCAGGTTTTCTCTCCTCGCCTGGCAATGCTCGCCGGTGGGAGGCTCCGCTCGCGGCCGGCCGTCCTCAGTCCAGCACAGCGCTCCCAACCGCTCTGCTACGCTGCTCTTTGCAAAGGAACCTAGTGGAGGCAAAGATTGATTTTTTCCCCCTTCCTTCCATCCCCCGAACCCTACAGCCAGCACCCAGCCAGCCAGACGTCACCGACAGCCAGACCCAGCGCCCGCGTCCCGGCGTTGTGTCCCGCGGCAGCCACGTTACATTACACCCATCATAGGCGAGGGGCTGCGGGGCCGGGGGTGCTCCGCCTGCGGCCGTGCGCTGAGCCACGCGCCCGCTGCTCGACGGCGAGGCGGTGGGATCCCGGCCTTTGGGTCGCTCCGTCGTTTGGATGCAGCTGTTTAATACCTCCCGAGGGTTTGCGGCGAAAATAATAGCTCCCTCAAGCTAACTTCTCTCCCAGGTTCTACTATTTCAGATTTATTCCCGAACAGCTGCTCCGTGTCTTTGTCCGCATCCCGGCGCGGATCCGGCTTTCCCGACAAAACCGGGCTCCCCGACCAACCCGAAGGTCAAAGAGCGGCGCCCGCCCCCGGTACCGGAGCCGCCCCGGCCCGGCCCGCCCGGTGCCGCCGGTCAAGGTGCGGAGCGCCGCGCTCCGGGTGCCCCGCGGAGGGGGCGGACCGGCCGCCAAGTGCACGGCGCGCCCGGCCCCCTCGCCACCCTCTGCTGATCAAAGCAGGAAGTTTTCATGACAACCGCAGTCAAAGGGCCTGCATCGCGAATGAACTCGATTTCGGCGATGTTGATATATCCCGGCTCCATTGTCTCTTTTCAGACACAGTATGAACCCTTCCGGTCTCAATGATTACATTACAGAAGCACTTTCACATGTGTGCTTCGTGGGCACAAAGGGTTTCCTTGCTTCACCACCATCTGGCCACAAATCAGATAAATAAAGGCAGGAGAATTAAAATTAAAGCTTAGGGGTTTTTTTCCCTTTCTTTCTTTCTTTTTTTTTTTTCTTTTCCTCTCTTCGTCTTCTTGAAGCATTATGAAACCCCTCTCTCCCCCCGTCCCATTCGGGATGTGGAGGCGGCTTCTTAGGAGAGCTGGGAAAAGAGAAAAAAAAAAGGCTATGAAGCAAATAGAAGTGGGG
>JACDJE010000038.1:3551220-3720604 GCA_016647715.1 Pavo muticus
AGAAAGAAAGAAAGAAAGAAAGAAAGAAAGAAAGAAAGAAAGAAAGAAAGAAAGAAAGAAAGAGAAAGAGAGAAAAAGAGAAAGGGAAATAAAGAAAAAAGAAAGAAAGAGAAGGAGAAAGAGAAAGAGAAAGAGAAAGAGAAAGAGAAAGAAAGAAGGGAAGAAAAAGAAAGAAAGAAAGAAAGAAAGAAAGAAAGAAAGAAAGAAAAAGAAAAAGAAAGAAAGAAAGGAAGGAAGGAAGGAAGGAAGGAAGGAAGGAAGGAAGGAAGAAGGAAAGGAAGAAAGGAAGAATGGGAAAGAAAGAAAGAATGGGAAAGAATGAAAGAGAAAGGAAGAAAGGGAAAGAAAGAGAAAGAAAAAAGGAAAACAGTAAAAAGAAAAGAAAAAAGTGGATAAAAGGAAAAGAGTAAGAGAAAGAGAATAATCTTTATCATTCTATGATTTTGTGAAAAAAGGAGAAAGAGAAGGGAGGAAGGGAGGGAGGAGGGAAGGAAGGAAAGAAGGAAAAGGAAGAAGAAAAAAAGAAAGAAAGAGAAATAAGAGAAAAAGAGAGAGAGAAAAAGAAAAAGAAAAGAAAAATGGAGACAAGAAGAAAAGAAAAAGAAGGAAAGAAAAATTAGGAAAAAAAAACAGGAAACAAACAAACAAAAGAATATTTCAGTGTTTCACTCCCAAATCCATTTGTAGGGCAGCGTAACCTATTTTCCAGTAAAGATCCCACGAACCACATTTTGCTATTAAAAGTCTGTTTCATCCTCTGGGATGCAAACACTTTGTGCAGGAAAACACCACATCCCCCGGCTGAGGAGGGCTGGCTGCTGCGGGTGGGAGTTGTGCTCCAAGTTGTGCTGCGAACCGCGCGGAGCCGTCCGGCCGCTGTGGGGATGGATGGGGCCGGCACCCCAACGGAGTGTGAGTTTAGCAAGTGAGAGCCCCGGCAAACGCAGAAGGAAGGCTCTGCAGCCCTTACGACAGAAGGTGAGACTCAACCTCACAATCTAATTTCAGCCCTGGCATCCTTCTATTGAGGTCAGTGTTGCTCCGGGAGGGATTTTTTTTTTTTGCAATCTGATTGCTGTAGCAATGCGTTGCACTAAATTTAATCCCCCTTCTAAGCTTCTGCTGCAAGAGTAACTTTAGTGAGATGAGGGGGGAAAGCACTTTTTTTAGTGCCCTCGGTTCTTTACACATAGAGAAACCCTGTTCCATAGGAAGAAGGGTTTCACCCTTTAACTCCTGGAAAATAAAGGGTTTTCCATGTTGGTATTCCAAGCGATATTCAGGTGTGCAGCACAGCCCTCAGCCCTTCCCTGGCTTCCCATCCACTCTTGGCCAAGGCCCACACATGCCCAAACACAGGGCTTGCACATCGCCATGTGCAGGGATGTGAAGTGCCAAGCCCTTCAAAAAAAGCTTCAAACATCTGAAAAAAAGAAATGAATGAGCCCTCACAGTGCGTATTTGCAGAAATGCTGGAGCTGTGTGTGCTTCCTTCTGGGGGCACGAGAAAGTTTTTGCACCAACTGCTACGTGATAGGGCTCAGGCAGAGCTCATCTTGCATTTACCCCCAGGTTTAGGTTTGGGATGCATCCCCTACTTGCCATAATGAAAAGTGTTATAGTGGTAGCATACACAACGGGACTAATAAAAACTTGGAGCACGACTTGCCAGCAGTTGGATTTGCTCATTTTTCATTTCTCTTTGCTGAGGTTTTCGTTGGCTGTGGGATCCCTGAATAAACTTTCTCTCTCCCTGTTGTTGGGAGGCAGGCTCCAATCATTAGCAACTGTTATTCCGTCGGCACACTCCTTGTAAACTGCCAGTGCAACCTCATGATTTTTGCTGGCTGTTTGTCGGGCTTTGCCTAGCGAGTTTTCTGCAGAAATAAATGCAGTTGGAATTGAAAGGCGTTGGGGCTGAGCTGCGCTCTGCCCCGCCGTGCGGAGCTCTACACAGTCGAGAGTGCTCTTTCTGAAAGTGTTTTAATAGTAAGAGAGGAATAAGTATTTGGACAAGTGGTGGAAAACTAAAGCCTTTCTTTCTATACTGTGAAGATTTTGAATAGTACTTGTCAATAAAGCAACTCCTATTGTAATCGTACCGGAGACATGGGCCTCCACCCCGAAAAAGCTGTCTCAGAGATACTAACCTCATTAAAATATGAATGAAAAGGCAGCCATCATTGTAATGGGAGAAAACCATTTACTCTGCAACAAACTTTATCTGCTATCTTTTGTAAAGATAGAAATATGATGCCAAGCAAATTTCTCATTACGTTTGGCGAGGAGCTTGACAGGGAGGCAATTTATTGTAAGTTTTCTGCCGAGTGGCAAAATCGGATCCCTATGTCCCTGCTTTTTCCACTGGGCATTTGAAACTGGGAGAACCTTCAGCGCATCTGAAATCTTTAAAGAGAGAGAGGGAGAGGAAAAAAAAAAAGCAGGCTTTGTTTCTGCTGGCCTTTTCCTGAGGTCTGAGGAAACTTTGGCATCCAGTTTTGCTTTTCTAGAATATCTCATCAGACTTCGAAACAAAACAAGAGAATTAATTACAGAGTGCTGTGACGACACCGTAATAACAGTCAATTACAGGGAGCCCGAATGCCTGTTTATTACTGTGTCTCTGTTAATCTAGCCCTAAATTTCTTCCTTGATAGATACCGCGACCGGCCGAGAATACAATCGCGTTACAGAGCGCAGTGAGAAATATACAAAATGTAACTGCAGGAAGTGGGCAGTTTCCAAATAACCAAGCTGTCAATCAGCCGTTTGTCAAAACAATTCGCCATATCTGGTCATTTTGTAAGGGTACAGCCGGGCGCGGGGTGGGTAACAGGGGAGGCTTGATGTGGAAATAGAAATTGTTCCAAAGACTTTTAAAGTAAGTCTTCTAAAATGTTTTCTGTAGTTTAATCATTGTCTTTTCATCCACAAAAGTGCTCCAATCGTTTTTGATATTAGTTAAAAGTCAATATTTAGAAGCGAACGTTCAAATCTCCTTTGCTCTAGGCTAAAACAGGAGCAACATGAATGCTGAGCTGCTCGAAAGGCTGATGGGATATATAATTAGCTATTATGTTAATTGAATCCATTGTGAGTTTGTTGTATGAGATTTCTTCATATAATATGCAAATCGCTTCGAAGGTTTAGTTTTATTAGACAATATAATTAGAAATCTTCTAAAGGAGTGAATCCTAATGAGGCGTAATAAAGCTTTGTAAAATATCTGTTTGCTGTGTGAGCAGACCACCTGGGCTTAATCAATAACGGGAACTTCATTTTGTGCCAGACCCTTCTAGAGAAAGTTGAAGAATTTACCTTTCCGGCTCCGTTCATAAACGTTTTTATATTCAGAGTAGGGAGGTTCATTCTGGCAAGGAAGGAGGTGAAATTCTGGTCGTCTGAGGGGAAAATAAACAATTTGAATTCTGTTTATTTAAAATAAAATAGAAATGAATTTAAACCAAACCAAAACAAAAACAAAAAATCCAGCCTCCCAGCTGTAGTGGAGACGCTTGAAGTGAAATGTTCCATGAGCAAAGTTAGCCGTTGCTCCTGCTATTAAACGCCAGATTCAAGCAGATGTACATACTTTAGCTTCTGCAGTGTAACTAATCGGCGTAACTTCACTTTTAGCGAGATAGCCCGACATGTTAATAGGTGGAATTGAGCGCTCTCTTATAAAGGAAGAAATTCACACCAGGGTATTCCGGAGCTAGTTCCAAATTCCACACTCACATTCCTCTTGCTTTAGGACCACCACCAAAGACAAAGCTGAAACTATTTCAGCTAATGCCAGAATGCAAAAAATGTGTAATCTCTTGCCTGATTTGGCTTGTTCGCACTTTCGGCGGTGCCAAAACTCTACCAGACAGCTCTTCGTATTAATTGAACATACTAAGGGTGGTAGATTTTGTGCCAGTGGGGGAAAGTGATGCATGCTTTCCCCCCCTACAACAATAATCAGCAGCAACATATTAATAAGCTGCCCCGACCTCTGTCCCCTCCTTTGTTCTGCGACCGCAGAACCGAAAATACTTCCTCCGGCAAACCCACGCCTAAAGAAGGCGATGTTGGGAACGCAATGCAAATGCAGAGTGCCTGCTGTGGTTTATAATACAGCCATCGTACCTGGGTCTCAGCGGAGACCGCACTGAGAAAGCGTATGTCTAGAGTTCATTAACACCTCCTGGATCCATTGACTTAAAATCTGCAGATCTTTCCTCGGAACAGTACAAGGATGACACTGCACGCATCATCTAAAGCTGAAAAACCGCTCGGTTTATTTTCCTGACTTCTTCTCTGAACTGCTCAGAAGTTGCTTACAGCCTCTCGGAAACTTCCCCCTCCTTGGGGAAGCCATCAGTAAGGCCAAGACAACCACCCTCTCAAAATGCACACTTCCTTTGCACTATGGTTTTTAATTTCTTCCTTAGGTTCAAAGTGTCTTGAGAAGGCAGCCAGGAGCTGCCTTCAGAAGTCAGGACTGTGCCCTGGAGAACTCGTGCCAGAAGAGGATGTTACCTGCTTGCCTTTCCTGCTCTCCTCCGCTTACCCCCTAAGGGAACAAAGCTGCAAGGATTCTGCCTAATGTTAATTAAATCACTCTGTTAATGAGAAGTAAGGTGCTTTAGCAACAAGCAAACAAAGGGCCTTATTCAGCCCTTGGAGTAAAATCCTGACCAGATGCAAAAAGGATGCAAAAGAAGCAAGGAGAGAGAAATTTGGAACAACTCATATACAGCACTAAGTCTCAATCAAATGAGAGAAAATATGAAGAAAAAATATTTTTTATTCTCTGCTGTGCTCGAAGAGGCTTAACCTGATGGCCACAGCTGGGTTGTAGTCTTATGACTGCTGCACGGTTGTTTGTTGGCACGGACTGGGCTTGGGGCAACTCTTTGCTGGGGACAGCTGGGAAGGTCTGCAGGGTGAGTGACTGAGGGGTCAGATGGGCTGAGCACCCTGTTTTGGGGTGTTGGATGGATGTCATTGCTCACCTGGAATTCTTGGTGCTGGAGAGCAGTGCAAGGTGCGTCAGTCCCAAGGGACTCCAGTTTGTGTTGAGTTTGGTGCATCCCAGAGCTGGAAGTGAACCTTGTTAGGCACGGAGGCATCACCAGCCCTGCTGCCACCAGCTGTGACCTTCCTTTCCCAGATCTCTGTTCTATCCTCAGGATTGGAGCAGTGGAAAGGAATGCTATTCCCTTGCGTTCAGCATAAAACAGCGAGTCCTTCTCATTGCTCTATGAAAGTCATAATTTTAAAGCAGCAATATGTCTGCTGAGGGACAGGCTGGGACTGCAGCCCAGGAAATAACACTGATAAAAGGAAAACCCACTGTAAATTTTTAACTAGTCTTATACATAGCAATAGATAAGTTTTCCTAATCCATTGACATGTTGGTGCTTCATAGATCTCCTTCCTAAAAGCTCAGAATTTCTCAGAAGTCTTCTGCCTTCCTCCACTCAGAAGCAGAGCTCTGCAACCTCTCACACACCCCTGGGTGCATCCTGACTGTCTCTGGCAAGGCTAACATTTACTTGGGTTCAGCTTTAGTTTTTGGGTTTTTAATTAACTGAGGGCTCTGAAGCTAGTCTCTGCCCTGTGGGACAGAAGACATCCCAGAAAAGTTGTAGATGTCCCATTCCTGGAGGTGCCCAAGGCCAGGTTGGATGGGGCCCTGGGTAGCCTTATCTGGTGGGAGGTGTCCCTGCCCACAGCAGGGGTTGGATCTGGATGAGCATATAGTCCCTTCCAACCCAAACCATTCTATGATCCTATAGTTCTGACCCTCAGAGGTCATCCCAACACCAGATGACAGCAGTGGCCGGGACTGCAGAATGGACCACGCGTCCCCACCTCAGCTCCTCCAGCCTGCAGAAGCAGCAAACATCCATTGCCTTCAGATACCAGTCAGCAATGTCTGTGATAACTTACATGACAATTATTTCCACCTCCACAGAAGAAAACTCACCTGATCCTGCCAAGGCAGAGCCTCAGGTTGCAGTGGGGCCAGGCCATGCATGAAGCAGTTCTGATGCTGCACACAGCACTATGTTTTGTTACTGAGTGTCCCTGTGCTGCCTGAAAGCTTTAAAGTGCTGCTTGCACGCTCCCAGGGCAAATCAAAGGTGGAGATTTCAGCTACTGGACTGCAGCCTGCTGAGACCACCTATAGACTTAAGCCTGTTAAATTAACCTTAATTCCACCATTATTCCTCTGCTGGATGGCAACCATCTGGCTGCGACTTTGTGTTGCAGTTTACCTAAGCTCTTGGCTAGGTTTTAGCTGAAATCCCTTTATTTTTGCACATGCTGGAACAGCGGTGCTGAGGCTGGGGCAGACTTTAAGCAGGACTACTTTCCATTTACAGCCCATATACTGTGCCCTTCCCAATCCCGCAGCCTGGATCGCCTGCACTGGGATTGGGACGTCCCTAAGCCAGAGCTGTTGCTCTCCTTATGGTTCTGTGTATGCACATCCTCACAACTGAGGTGCATTTTGAAGCACTGCACAGCACTGTGTCATCTCCTCCTTGCAGGGGAGCACTTCAGCACACTGATGCTTTGACCTCAGTGGGACACAACCCATACCTATATGCTTGGTGTACAGGAGGAATCAAAGCGCACTGGAACCAGGATGTCCCAGAAGATCCTGAGAAGCATCAGCCAGGGGTGGACCCAGATGGGATCTTGACGGCTGTTGCAGGAGCTCAGTGCACCCCTTCAGAGCAGGACCCGTGGGAAGCAGGCTGTTCCCAGGGGCATCTCTGGGATAATGCTGCTCTGCACAGTCAGCAGGGCACAGGGCTTTGAAATCTCAGCCCCTGCTTGAGGTTCCCCTCAGTGAGCTTGGGGTAATTTAACTCACAAAGCTGCGATGCTTGGGATGTGGAAAGGTGCACAACAGCTGTGGGAATGCTGTTGGTGCTCCACATGCCCCGGCGAGTGGCAGCACAGCTCAGCACCCATGAGAAAGCCAGGTACAGCCTGCCTGGGCTGAAGTAAAACAATGGCTACAGTTTCACATTTAGGAGGGTATTTCAGGAATGTTTAACTTTTGGTATTTTTTGCTTCTTCTTTCTTAAAAAAGTAATGGAACCTTTTCAAGCTTCTCTGCATCAAGTCTATCTATATACCTGCTGAGGGCAAGCCAGCAGAAATTAATAATGTTACATAGGAACCACACAAACTGAGACTCTCCATCCAAAAAGTCAACTCCGTGTAACTTAGCGCTGGTGCAAAGAGCCCTGGTTGATAAATAAACATCACAAACTACTCCTACCCAGACTTATCAGCTATCGCTGAGCAGAGACAAGGAGGATTATCGCCCCAGCTGCCAGGAAAGGCAACCTGCCCACTGCGCTCGCTGCTACCAAAGGTCAGCAGCTCTCTGCAGCCCCCGGGACCAGGCAGGGCAGTTCGCACACATTCTGCGGAGAGCTGAGAGCTGATGGCATTGAAATGCTGGGAAATGTTTGTGCATGAGGGGAAATCAGCAGTAAAAAGTGTCTTACAGTTGTAACTTTAGGGAGTGGTTGCTGCTAAAGCATCCTTTTTTTGCAAAGGCAAAATGCAAGGCTGGCTGCTTCCCAGCTCAGTGCGAGTGCATTTCAGTTTTAGTTGAAAGTTGAGAGCGGTTGATTTCCAGAATTAAGGCCAGTTTTCAAGAAGGAAGCATTTCTGATTTCTAGTTTGGTTTATCACGGGGTCATAGAATCATAGAATTGTTTGAGTTGAAAGGGATCGTTAAAGGTCACCTAGTCCAGCTCCCATGGAACATTGCTGGGGGTGGTTGTGCTGAATATTCACAGCACATGCACAACGTGATGAGCCATCTAGTTTAAGATATTTGATAATGCCTTAGCTGCAGCTGTCTCACCATTCCAGGCTACTGTAAGTATTCGTGGTTGTTTTCTACAGTAAAACCACGTGCAAATCTACAAACACCAGTCATGTATTTTCAAAGCAAATGTAAATGAATGAGGATGACTGCATACATAAAACTGCAGTATATCCAGGCATAAACGAATGCCATGAGCTGAATGCCATGAGCACAAACCTGTGCTGAGCCTCAGGCACCGTACCCCCAAACATCCATCCATAACCAATTCCCAACCAGCAGCAGCAGACCCTGTGCGCTGCTTAAGAGATGATTGTGAGAGCATTCACCCCACTCAGCACTGCTGAAGAAGGGCTCCCACGCTGAAGGGAGTCACAAATAATTAAATGTTTCAAAACACAATGGGTATGACATGCTTTCAAAATAGCATCTCTAGAATCGCTTCCACTAGGGCGAGGAGCTCTCGGGAGGGAAAGCCCTTTCACTCACTTCACTTGATTACCTGTATTAAAGGGCTTAATTTCTCCGGTGCATTTCCTTCCCAAATCACCTCTTTTTGCCAACATCACTGTGGCAGATGCTCTCTCAGCCCCACACACAGCCATGAGGATATGAGTGCTGGGTAGGTTTATTTTTCTAATGTGCAATTAAACAACAAAAAAAGGCAAAATATTTGTCATTACTAGGCTTAAAGTTTATCATTAAAATGCTCCATTTCTTAACCAAAAGAAATCTGACAATAGCTCAAGACTTCAACTCAAGATGTGTCAGAGCTGTCTGTGAGCTTTTGCAGGGAAATTGTTTTTCTTCTCCCAATCTTGCTGACCAAGACCTGCCAAGCGATGGCCTTCCCTCTCCCAGATGGATGGGCAGCCAGTTCCTGAAGGGTTTTGACACCTCCAGGGTGGGAGCCAGCTCGTCTTCTGTGGGTTGAACTTGATGATCTCCAGAGGTCCCTTCCAACCCTCATGATTCTGTGATTCTGCAATCCTCAGTGCCCATTTGAGAGGAAGGGGCTGCCCAGCCATGCACATGACAGTATAAAGCAGAATAAAACAATGAAGTACTAAAAAACAGCCAATAAATCAGTGCAGAATGCACAAACAAATCTAATCCCAGCTTTTTACACCTGCAGGCAGCTGCTACTGGCTTTCTGTGATCCACATTCAGAACAACTTCATCTCCAACCCTGACGTCCTGGAGCTAATTCAGGATCCGTATCCCATTGACAGCAGTAGTACTCTCAGTTTTGCCTGGTGGGAGTCAGGTCAGGTCATCAGATTGTTCTGTATATATCTACACAATATGCTTATGATTCTTCAGTAGTGAACGTTTATAACCAAAACTCCTGTTTTGTTTTTTTACACTCTTATGTTCTATAAATACACTCTCAGCTCTGACCTTCTATTTAGACAGATGCTTTGTCTGGGATTTCTCATTAAATAACTGACTAACTAAATAAAAATACATATGCAAAGAAGCCATAGTAAGAAATACAAAGGTTTTGGGTCAGTATTGCTGAAACGTTAGTAGCATTGTGGACTTTCCACTTGGATTTAGTATGATATAAACAGTTTTACAAGGTACAGCATGCATCGTTTCTAGAGATAATGCAGCCAATCTCAAGTTTATCATTGCCACCGTTATATTCCAGGTGGAAGCTCATAAGAATAGGCTGCCAGTGGCTGTGTGCATGTGCAGGCTGGGGCTGGAGTGTGACTGTGGGGACACGCTCAGCTCGCAGTGACTGCCCGCTGTTTGTCCCCACCCACAGTGCCCTCTCTTGGAAAGTGAAAACTGGAGCCACCCAGCAACCAAACAGCTGAAAGCTCAGGGAGGGACAGAGATAGGAACAAAAGAAGAATAATTAATCATTGAAAATCCTATGTGAAAATGACTTCATTCTCAAGTGGGTATAAAACTAATATACGTGTGGGACATTTGAAGAGCACCAAAGGCTCATGAGATGCTGCAGTGAAATTTAGACCACAGCTAATTTTATCTTCTCTGATGGAATGGTTTTTCCTTTTATCCTCTGCTTTCCAAAGTTTCAGGGCAAACTATTATTTCAACTAGTTCAAAAACATCCATTCCAGCTGTCATCTGACCAAATTATTTGGATTAGTAACAGCTTTGGGCTAGTTTTCTGCAGCTTTACACTGGGTGGTGTAAAGCTGGTTGCTCCGTGGTTAAGGCAATTGGTACAACTTTTTGGTACAACAGTTAGTGAAATCGGGGGAAGCAGACCACGAGGATGCTCTCTACCTACAATTTGCCATATCAGGAGCATATCCAAGGTGTTGGTCCATGCCTTTATCTTCTCCTCTTTGCATTGCAGAAAGATGGGTGGCTCCCAGGGTGGGGGATTAGACCTGTTCCCACCCCGGGGGATATTGGAAGTGATAAGAATATCTAAAAAGAGCTTTAGAAGTGCAGCTTATTCTCCTTATATTGCAAATCTGCCTTTCACTGAGCGCTGCCCGGGAAGGGATTTCCCTCTGGATTAATTAATTCCAATTATGACCTCCCATCATCTATCCATAAATTGGCTTGGTGTGGACATAGGTGAGATTTCAAACACAGGCTGCACATTAAATATAAATATATATGAATGTGTGTATATTTCTGCGTGCGTACATACATACACAAGCAAGTCTCTATCTGGGGCTGCAAGGCAGCTCCCATCACCAAAGGATACTCTTGTCTCCATCAAATAACAGAAGCCAAGCAGGCTGACTGATAGGTGGAAAGAGACCTGTATATTCAATAACAGGTGCTGGGTTTGGGCCAGATTTCTTTCTCCTTGATCTGCTTTTTAGCAAATTGGCCTCAGCTTTCTTCTGTCATTGGTTTTGTCTGTGGGTTAAATTTCTCCTCTCACCTGTGTTTTCTTGCTTCCAATGTGCTGTAGCATCTCGGTGAGCTCTCCTGGGGCCACAGCAGTGCCTTGGAGGCTGTCCCCAGGGCTGTTGTACGGGACTGCTAAAAGCACATGTAGCCTCCACTTCCATTACACCACACAGCATTAAACACATGGATATAGATCAGACACTGACATATGAATTAATATTAAGGTTGCTGCTTAAAATAATGCGCTGGATAGGGCCTAAGGGGCACTGAGTCAAGAAAATGACTTCAAACCTCCCATCTGCAACTCACACTGTTGAATGAGGGCTGTGCAATGTATCCACATCTGGAGATTCCTGCTTCCCAGACTGGATCAAGGTGGGGCTGCCCCTGGTCTTGCTGTTGCCCTCAGCAGCATCGAGCAGGCTACACTCTCCCTGCTAAAAGGCATCAACCTCATAGTCTCAGCAGTGAGCATAGGTTTAGCACATCTGGATTGCTTGGGTGACATGTGGCACTGTCTAGTATTATCTAATATTTTGTTGTTTGGTCCAGTATTTTTTTCTTTCCACAGCTGATGGGACCTCTGTGCATTGGACTGGAGAGCCCCAAAGGGAACCCAATTTTCCATCTGATCTTGGAGACAAGGAGATGAGGGTGCAGAGGGAAGAGCCTGCTCTTCCAACATCTCTGGGAGGAAGGGATGCTCCACACAAGAGCAGAAGTTTCTTTCAGAGGTCGTGACATTAATATCTCCCAAAATGCCTGCATAAACTTCTGGGGACATCTGCATAGTTTAAGCAGAGTCATTGCTTCCAGCAAGTTCTTGTTGCACCGGAGCTTGTCGTTTGAGGCACTGAAATGGAGGTCTCCTCTCACCTAGGATGAGTGGAGGGAGGAGTTGTGGCTGTATGTGGGCATCTGGGCCAAATAGATGGGTCAACAGCTGAGTTTGTCAGATGTAATTCCAGATGAGATGAACCTTTAAGTCAGAGCAGATATTGGATGAGTATCTCATTGTGGAGCCCTCACAGAATATTGAAGGCTCTCAGTTCCCATTCCCCGAGGTTAGACAAAGAAATACAAAGCAGAAAACCTGGGTGTCCCTGACAGAGGACGTGTGGGTTAGGTAAAAAAGAAAGGCCATCAGTATATGGACTATGTGTTAAAGCAGCCCAATACTCCTCGGAAACATATCTGTACAAGAAACTGAGCATTGTCCGTGCAGCATTGGGGTAAAAGTAACTGCAAGTGATACTCATTAAAGAAAAACAAGAGGCTCATGGGCTGAATGCACACTGCTGAAATGATGAGGGCAAAGTTTTTCTCCTTTTGCTGCCACCATTAAGACCTGTTTGTGGAAGGCTGTAAGCAACATCACTGATCTACACGTAAATGAGAGGGCTCTAATGAGTGCCAAGTATCCTGGATTATTTGGCTTCTAAGGCTTGAAAGGGCCTGAGACTGCTGATAGATGAGAGCAGAATTATTTTATTCCTTGAAAGCAAATTGAAGCCTCTCCAAAGTGTTAAGTACCACCATAGGGTTAACCATAGGGTTAAAAAGAAAACCTGTCTAGGAAGTCAGTCTGCAGATTTTTGCCATGGAAGACAGAAAGCGTGAGCTTCAGTGCTGCAAAGCCAGGTTTCACATGCCAAGGCTGTAAGAGCATTTTACAGCTCCAGTGAGCAAACAGCACTACACCTGATGACACAGGAGGTGATGTCTGTACTTACACACCGAAGCCTGATTCAGTCCTTCAGGGGAACTCAGGCTGGGAAATATGGAATGCTGGGGACTGAAAGGTAGCCAGGAGAAACAGGCAGTGCTTGTGCCAGAGTAGGCAGGGCAGGGCTCGCAGCAGGGCTGCACAGAGTGTTGGATTCCTCTCTGTAAGCACTGACATCCAGGCAATCCTCACTGCCTTCTGTTTGAAGTACACAGATAAATCTTGGGCAGCTAGATAGTAAATGACAGAGATAAGGAAGACACGCATATAAAGGAACTAACAAACTTGTTACGCTACTGAGCTCATCACACTGAGATGTGGCCAGGACTTCTCTGATTGAATCGCAGAAACATAGAATTGTCGTAGAACTATTTGTGTTGGAAGAGACCCTTAAAGGCCATCTGGTCCAACTCCCTGCAATGAACAGGGACACCTACAGCTCCATCAGGTGCTCAGTGCCCTGTCCAGCCTGACCTTGGGTGTCTCCAGGGACGGGGCATCCACCACCTCTGGGCAACCTGTGCGAGTGCTTCATCACACTTATTGTAAAAAAGGCTTCTTCCTTATATGCAGTCTTAATCTCCCCTCTTTTAGTTTGCAACCATTTCTCCTTGTCCTATCACAGAGACCCTGCTGAAGAGTCTGTCCCCTTCCTTCTTACAGCCCCTTTAGATACTGAAAGGCCACTATCAGGTCTCCCCAGAGACATCTCCAGGAACCTTTTATTTTTATTAAAACAACTTTCTCTATATATTATTTGACCCTGCAGTGTGACAGTGCCCAATCCATGGCAGAACTCAGGCTGTAAGGTGTTTGCTGTGGGGTAATGAGATCAAGCTGGCCTACAGGCAGAAAACCTTATGGAGAGCTGCACATTGCACAGGAATTGCAAGGTACAGACTGGAACAGAGAACTGCAAAGCACACCTGCCCATGGCTTATGGAAGTGATTTCATGATACCTGTCCAGTTCAAATAAAGTTGCACTGTGCAAAGGAAGGGAAGACTGAAAGTGGGAAGCCTGTAAATATAATTTTACTTCCAATTTCACCTCCCGTGAGGCATTTGCCTCTATGAACAACTTCCTTTGAAGCCAAAGTGGTAATTCCATTGAATCCAACAAGGGCTGACTTGGGCCCCTGTCAACTTGAGAACCGGCGTTCTCACCCATGGTAACGGTGCTCTGTCTCTACTGGAAAGCGGAACATAAATGTTTGCTATCTCCAGGTTCCTTGACCTGACCAGATGGATCCATGCAGATTAAAAACAAATTCTTCCCCTTCTTGAGGAAGGGAAGCTGTGTGGAAGTGAAATATCTGCTTGCTTTGGGTTTTTCACTAAAGAACAATGTAAATGGGGGCACCTCATAAAATGCAAATATAACTTCTGAGTAAGGGGAAGAAGGGTTTGACAGTATAGTCTTTCTGGAAACAATTCCAGCAGAGGATTAGGAGCTATGGATGGTATTTCCATAAGCCCTTGTTTTTGGCCTGTCGATGACTCCCAGAGAAGCTGATGGTAAATCTGCCATTGTATCCAACAGGAACAGACTTGAGACAGCACTGAGCAAACTGAAGATCCCAGCCTTTGACTCAGTAGTGTAAATATTTTGCCTTTATAAGCAGAGATTAGTAAATTCAGGGACATTATTCAAAATGCAATTTGGTAGCTGCTTCACTGAGCACTGTCCATACACACTGAGCATACTTATCTCCCACGGCTTTAAGACGGCTCTGTGTTGTTAAGGAACAAGGAAATAAATCACAAAAGCGACGGCGATCGGTGTCGTGGCGGATAATCTCTGCACAAAGGGGACAAACGGGTCACAGACGCATTATTCCCTTTGCACTCCTGGGGAGGGCCCCCCAAGAAGGGTGCGTGGCTTTTGGGGTGGGTGCTAGGAGGTGCAGACCCTCTCCTGGCACAGGGGCCCGCTGCTGTCTGAGAGCTGCTAGCTCTGGCCTCGCGTGTTGCCCATGTGCTGTTTCTAAGGCTGTTGGAAACCAGTGGTGGGGAGGAACATAAATCCATGCTCATGTCCAAAGTCAGAAATATTACCGCTTATAGATGGAGTTTAATCCACTCAGTAGGAAAGTCCCTGACTAAAAAGGTGTCCAATAAAGATGTTCAGAGCTGCTTAACTGAGTCCGAGAGGGGATTTTTGCAGTTTTCTATTCAATGTGTGTAGTGAGGAATAATGTTCAGGAGATGAGTGCAACCTATCTTAACTTGTAGCTATAGCAGAAGCCAGGGTGGCACACCCAGAGATATCCTCTGCAATTGTTCATCGTGCCCACAGAATGCTTTGTGCCCTCAGTGCTCAAGGGTGACGTGGGATCTGAAGATGATAGTTTAGACGAGCTGGAAAATGTACTTGTGCTTTTCTGAAAAGCCTTCTTTGGGTTAAGCAGCCTACAGATCTTCAAGCAGCGTTCTGCCTGTGCTAAGTTCCTGTCTTATTACTGAGGGCTGGAATTTGGTCATTCACTGAAGGATCTTAAAGAATTTTTATAGTTTTGTATTTTGAGAGTTGTTAAGATTCTGTGTTTGTCTTAGAAATACAATAATGGGACACGTCAAAGAAGTCAATTCAGAGAAGAACTAAATCCTAAGAAACTTTATCATAGAATCATAGAATGGCCTGGGTTGAAAAGGACCTCAAAGATCATCTAGTTTCAACCCCCCTGCTATGTGCAGGGTCACCAACCACCAGACCAGGCTGCCCAGAGCCACATCCAGCCTGGCCTTGAATGCCTCCAGGGATGGGGCATCCACAACCTCCTCAGGCAACCTGTTCCAGTGCGTCACCACCCTCTGAGTGAAAAACTTCCTCCTAATATCTAACCTAAACCTCCCCGGCCTCAGTTTAAGACCTTTGTCCTATCACTGTCTACCCTTGTAAACAGCCATTGTGCCTCCTGTTTATATGCTCCCTTCAAGTATTGGAAGGATATGTCAGAAAACGATGAAAAGTACCAGAGGTTTACAGCTGCTGTATAGTTCTGGAGAGCAATGGAAAAGTGGCAAGGCATGAGAAATGACCCAGGCTTATGAGAGCTCATTTATTCTCATTCATTTTGGGCACTGGTAGATGGAGAAGAAGTCTGCCACTAGCCTTCCAAGGTGAGTTATGTGAGGTGGGATAGCAGCCTGATTTAATTTATTTTAATGGAAACCTCTATGACATCTGTCCTTGGCAGCACTGCATACTGTGAGAGCACCTGGAAGAGGAAATTTCTCCCTACCTGAAACCAAGAAGTTGGTGAATCTGTCTGGGGGTGTGCCAGCCTCCTTCCTCCTACTTTGCTCATGATCCCCACCAGGGATCTCCATGAATCATTGCTCCAGGTGCTGGAAATCTTCTCATTGTTCTGGAGATAAATTCTTAGATTGAACTAGGACATGAAGCGATAACCACAGCTGGCATCAATACCACAGGAATAAGCGTCTCTTCAGCAAATGGGATTCCCCACTCAGACTTAGCCATGGAGGGAACGGAGAAGAAAACCTCTCCCTATCACATCTGCTGGCAGTGAATGAGAAGAGGAAGGGACAAAGGTATACAGCCCTTGTGTGCACATGAGGTCAGTAGCCATCCCAGGTCTCAGTGGAAGCTGGATTGCTGTGGTTTTGAGGGTACTGTTTTCTTGTTTGGTCATTGCAGTCTTCTGTTAACTTTCTTCTGAAGTGACACTTTGCATCCAACAGCATTCAGCTTCATCCTAAATTCACTTCCTCAGCTCCATCTTCATGCATTTATGGTGAATTCAGGTTCCTTCACAAATTGGTATTGTAGTGTTTGGTCCAGCAGTCCTTCGAGTTGAAAACCCCAACCAAGACCCACAATAACTGCCCGATGACTTGGTCTTCCTTAAAGCCTATGTTAGTATTACCCCAATCCAGGGAAAGAAGCATTTGTCAAATCAAACAGTAACGATCAGATGGAGGAGGAATAGGGAAAGCTGTCCTCCAGATGCGAGGGGAAGCACAGTGGGAATGTGAACATAAGCCTCCTTTGGGAGCTGACTGGGATGGGGAGCCCTGTGCTGCTGGTTCCTGATCCACACAGCTGGGAATTGGACAGAAGAAGGATTGTACTGTCTCGACCTGAAGCAGCTGAAAAAGGATTTCATTCACACCCTGGCATTTCCATGGATCGCTTGAGCACAGGAATGGCAAAGTGTTGTTGCATAACTCCAGAGGATAACTTTTTGGACACCATCCAGTGACACTGGTCTGAATAAACTTAAATGTAACTGTTCCCCTCAGACTGGAAAGTAATCTTGCTCCAGCTCTTGGGTGTGACATAGGGCAGGGCATAGATGCCTGGGGCCAGGTTCTGCATCCTCACACCTTGCATTTGACCTAGTTACCAGCTTATTGTCTCACAGCTCAAGGACTCTATCCATTTCCATATGGTATATATTCCTGCCAAGTACTGTAGGTTGAATTTTGTCTGATGTCTGATTAATCTGAGCTTTTGCACTATGACTTCTGTCCCCAAAGTAATTTCCCTTGTGCGCCAGCACTAATGCATGGACAGAGACACTGACAGCTTCCTCTCTTCTTCAGCATGCCACCCCTTGCACACCATGATGGTGCTGAATGATGGTGACAAATCTTGGGATTTGATATCTCAGAAAGGAGTGAAATTCTTCCAAAAATAGTTCAAATCGATACTCATTTCCCTCATTTCCAAGACACTGATCTTGTTCCCCCTCCCTGACACAATATGGACCCTCTGGGGTTTGAGAAAGGACCTGAGCTTCCTTTTATTTCTGCCTGATCATAGAATCATAGAATCATTAAGGTTGGAAAAGACCTCTAAGATTATCTAGTCCAACTGTCCACCTACCACCAACATTGCCCACTAAACCATGTCCCTCAGTACCACAGCTCCACATTTCTTGAACACCTCCAGGGACGGTGACTCCACCACCTCCCTGGGCAGCCTGTGCCACTGCATCACCACTCTTGGAGAAAAAGCAATTTTCTTTGAGAATCCTGCAAGGGAGCTGATTGCAGTGAATGTTTCAGTGGGAAAAGCTAAACTGAGCAGAGCATCACTTCTAATATAAGCGCTGCTCTGCCCTGCATTTGATTAAAACTTGAGCTCAGACATAAGTGATATCTTAGCAATACTTTCTTCCCTCAGAAATAGTTTTGTGGATCACAGAATCATAACATCACAAAATATCCTAAGTTGAAAGGGATTCACAAGGATCATCAAGTCTAACCACAAGGCCTCCATCAGCCTCCTCTTCCCTGGGCTAAACAAACCAAGGAACCTCAGCTGCCCCTCATATATCTTGCCCTCAAGACCCTTCACCATCTTCAGAATGTAAATCCTAACCTAGCCACCAGAATGGAGGTTTTTAGATGATGGACACAGGACCGGCCTCCAAACTTCAGGTTGGATACTAGGATGAACTTCCTTGAAAGAGTGGTTGGGCACTGGCCTGGGCTGCCCAGGGAAGTGGTAGAGTCACTGTCCCTGGAGGTGTTCAAGAAATGTGGAGATGTGATTCTGAGGGAGATGTTTTCGTGGGCAGTGTTGGTGGTAGATGGACAGTTGGACTAGATGATCTTAGAGGTCTTTCCAAACCTTAATGATTCTATGATTCTATGGTTCACTTGCTTGTGAGCTGCACTGTCATGCCAGTGAATACAGTGAAACCAGGGAAGCTGGGGAGTCGGCTCCTGCCTCCAGCCTCCCCTGAGGCCATTGTAGCCATGCCTCTTGGCACTGAAAAGGAACCTGGCCCTCAGTGCTGCTTTAGATAAACAATTGTTGCTCACTTCATAGTAATACAAAAACAAAGATTTGGTTTAAATAAAACCAGAGTTCGGCAACACAAAAGGACAAATCTGCAATTCCATATCGTTTCCCCTTCTGCAAGGGGAAGCTGGGAAAACTGAGAAAGGCATCCATCCCTGAGCAACATTCCTTCCCGAGATGTGCCTGAACTCGCTCCTCCTGATGACTGCAGCATCTCCTGCCTGACGCCGCTATTACATCACTGTAAGTGTATGTACCGACTGTGCCATGGGCTCGTGTAGCATCTGACTTCAAAGGGCTGAGCAGTGCGAGTGGGGTCAGCTGTGCCTGGATCCATCCTGGCTGGCTCCGCTTGCTGGCTTGGGCTGGCTGCATAGAGAATGGTTTTATTCTCATTGCTTTCTGTTATGATGGAGCTCCTCTAGTTGACTATATTTTTTAACCTCCTCTGACATTTAGAGCTTTCCTATGCTGGGGATTTAATTCAAATTATTTGAGGATGTGAATTTAGAGAAGAATAATTATTCCTGATTAACTCCCCATGTGGACACTCTTGTTCCAAAATAAAAGTGCTTTATTTTAAATGGATCCAATTGGCTCCAAGAAAATCTGGAGATTGTTTGCACTAAGAAAAAGGGAAAGGGAGGAAACAAAAGAGAGAACGTTTCTTCCCCTTATATTTGTTGAAAAATGCAAGGACTTCTGCACATTATGAAAGTTCTAACTGAAAATTGCTGTATGTTATTATGTATAATTTGCACCTCCAATAAAATGCATACTGTTAAAATTATTGTTCCATGAAAATAATTACTCAGCAGCCAACATAATTAGACAAGCAACACAAAGTCAGAGGCAGAAATGTAGGACGAGATGAGAAGGCTGCTTGAGGTGTGCTTTATCCTTGCACCCAAAACACTGCTGAATGTGACAAGCTTGACAAAAGCTTAATAAGAGGAGTTTCTGAGCTTTGGCATGAAATTCCTGTTCAAAACCACTACTCCCTGCACTGTGTCCTTCACGTCACTGAGCTGCTAGCATTCCAGATACCACTATTCAAGAGCATGGAGGTGTTTTGGGGGCAGTTTGGGATGCAGTGAGCACTTAGGGGCAAAAAACATTTAGCATGGATGTAGATACAATTTGTGTCATGCCTTTTGACTACAGGACAGGGAACTGATGCTTGCTTTGTTGGTTACCAGTGCAGACCTACTCACCTAACTTCGTATTTGTAAATAAATGCTTTGTCCAGGTGGCAATCTAGTGTTGGAGATGATTATGTAACTCTTTTAAAACCTACTCTACATTGCACATGGTTAACAGCTCGCCGGAAAAGAGAAAGCTAATTTCTACATCTATCCATTCTCTACATCCATTTCAAAGTACTTCATAGTCCTACTCACTCATACCCACCTAAGCTGCCCAGGGAGACGGTGGAGTTGTTATATCTGGAGATAAGAGATTAAGAGATGTGGATTGCACTTAGGGACGTGGTTTAGTGGTGGACTTGGTAGCCTTAGGTAATGGTTGAATTTTATAATCTTAAGGGTCTTTTCCAACCTAAATGATTCTATGATTCTTTTGTTCTTTAGCAAGCCAAACTTTTCCTTTATTGTTGGAGGGCAATATCCTGATAAAAAAATGCTTTCCTATCATTGTGCAACTCATGGGACCATAATAGATAATGACAAAAGCCTCAAGGAAGACAAACAAACTAAAATGCATTGCATTAGGTTGAGGTCCCTAAACCTTAGAACCATGGGCTATGTACAATGAGGGTGGGTATGTTTTGCTACACATCTCCCTGTCCTGATCACCTTCACCAGGTCAATGTGGGCAATTACAGCCCTTTTCCAGCCTGGACACCCTCAGGTCTTCAAGGGAAGGAAGGTGATGGGTGCCCACATCTTACTGTGGGATGGGAATGGGGTATGGCAGAGGCACATTTCTGAACTCAAAAGTATGAGAAAGTTCTCTGGTGCCACATTTTAGATATAGCATTCATAGCTTTGGGGACTTTCAGTAGAGCTTAGGCTCTATGGGACCTGAGCTGTTCTGAAAATAGGACTTCCAGATGCTTTTGTAAATTGTAGTCAAGGTGAATTTATGCTGAAATCTAAATCCACAGTTAATTACAATGAAGTAGAAATTGTTCTGAGAGATTAGGGATGAGATTTTGAAGGAGGCCTCTGAATTTTAACTAACTAGTTCTCATTGAAAGTCACTGGCTTTGGACATCTAACTGCCTTGCTCACTTCTGAAGATCCAAACCAAGGTCTAAAGCCCATTCTGTTAACAAGTGTGCCAGGATTTCTTTCCTGGGAAAGCATTCTTTTGATATTCCAAAATTAAGACAAGAGAAGGCTGCATTTCTTGTTTTATTCTCAAAGGCTAATACTGAAACAACATAGAAATCATTGTGAAAAATAAACTACAGCGATTTAGATATTTAGTTTTCAAATCAGTTGACAGGCATAGAAAGGAAATGTTTTTACCTCTGAAGAAATAAATGTAATAAAATACTGTTTAAATAATGTGTAAGTGATGTGGTGAAAGATGGGTTCACGAACCCTCAGTTATGTTAACAATTAGCAGTGCAGGACATGGATTTTGTTTAATAAAAGTCTACTGATAATATTGGGGTCAATATATGAATAAACAATAATGGCAGTATGTCCTACAGTCAGATTATATTTGTGCATGCTTAGTTATTTGTACTGCTTTACTTCTTGCACCAGTACCCACTGCAGTTACCCCAATTTTGCCTATATGTCCATAGGCAGGCATGGACACTTATTTATTCTCTTGCCCAAACTCAGGCCATCATTTGTGCATTGGAAAAGCTTTCTTGCCCAAGATGAGGAAGACACATACATCTCAGCCCAATACTGGATTCTGACGCCAACCCAGGCTCTTTGAGAAAGCAGAGCCCAAGGATGCTGACTTGGGAGCACCACAGGAGCAGCTGGGAGCTGCTACTTCTTCTGCTGTGGACTTCTTGTGCAAAACCTCTCACTTTCTCTTAGCTTTCGGTCTCATTTGACCATAAGCTGATCTCTTGCTGTAGAGCACATTGTTGGCCACAATGGTACCCTGCATCTGAAGATCTCACTAACAGCAAAGATAAAAGTTACAGAATCACAGAAATGCAGGGGTTGGAAAAGACTTCTGGAGATTCCCCAGCCCAACTCCCTGCTAAAGCAGCTCCCTGCAGTAGCTTGCAAAGGAGAGCATCCAGGCGGGTGTTGAATCTCCCCAGAGAAGGAGACTCCACAACCTCTCTGGGCAGGGGAGAAGACTGAGATGTCTTGGACAGCTTCCTGTTCATCTTCTTTCCAGATACTTTGTCAAGCTGCGGGCTCTTTCCGGGCATATTCCTGGGCAGCTTGGTCCTCAGTGCTTCTCAATGATAGGGTGAGAACAGACATGCAAAGACAGCCCTGAGAAGCACCATCTTGAGAAGGCTGCTGCCATTTACAAAGAAACAGCTTTCATCCTTATTATGCATTAAATGCTCTCCTAAGCCTTTTAATTTACAGATGGAGATGATGGAAAAGTCCATTATCCGAGTCAACAACAATCCTCTGAAATATTTGCTGAATGACCTGGTTCACCAAACATTTCCAAAGGATTTCTGTTTACGTGTATCTGGTATGATCTGCATATTCCATGCTCCAAAGCACAGAGAGGAAGACAAGCTCTGCTTCTGCAAGCTGACAGCATGAGTGCTTGGTCCAGCAAAAAGTTGACCATCTCCTGTTCCCACCATGGGCAATGGGAGCTGAAGGTATTCTGCACCCACAAGAAGCTGTTGGCCAGCAGTGGGCACTATGCAGTCCTCCATTGCAACGCCTCAGTAGATAATAGCTTGTCTCCAGGTAGGATGTAGATTCTCTCCCTTCCATTCTCCCTTTTTCTTTCTCTGTCTCAATAATATGTGTAGCTCTGATACATTTTTTATCAAGATTAACAATGGAACAATGCTGCTTCAAATATTAAAAAGGCAAAGAAATGTAGGTACTGAAAAGGAAGGAAAATACCTCAATTTCAAGCCTAAAGATTACTTTGGGTCCCAGAGGAAGCAGAAGCAATTTAGTGGCTGATACCCTTAGCAAGAAAAAAGGTTGTAAGATTAAGACCAACTGCTGTTTGGATAAGTGGTTGGTAATTGCACATATCAGCAATTATGTGCTGTCATATCATTTTGCTGTTACCTTACTCCTCTCTTGTGTCCCGTCAGGGTTTACTTGGAATGACCCTACATCCATGGCCCTCTTTGGATTCACCTTCTTAATGTCCTACAGCAGTGCTTCACAAGTTCAGAGAAGAAAAGAAATCATTATTACACGAGATGCCTGGTGGAGGTGCTCCTCTTCACAGATGTAGCTAGAGGCTACTGCTGTAATAACAAGGCTTCCAGGCAGAGGAATAGAGACAGGCCTCCCTGACCTGCAGAATGCCTCCTTGTCCTCCAGCCTCGCACCAGGAGAAGTGTGGGGGTGAATGGCTTTAGCAGGAAGAGGACTGGCTCTGAGTGGGGTTCCTGCAGCCCAAGGTGGGGTGCCAGAGGAAGGTCACCAGAAGGATCCCATGCTGCAGACACACCTCCTGGCTGGGGGCTATTCTGCGGGCAGAACAACTTCTGTAGCCATTGAATCCTGTCAGACATAAAGCAGGAGCCTGAGCTTGCTATATGCATGTTGTTTATAACTTCTGCCCAAACTGGAGATGTTTTGGGGGTAGCAGGGGTGGCTCTTGAGCTGACAGACTTCCCTTCCCCAGCTTGTCAGAAGGGCTAACACCCTTATAAACACCTCTTGTCTTACAGAAGTAACTGATTCCCCACTAAAGTGTCAAAAGATAAGAACATCTGTTAGAGCTAACCTCATCTGCTTATTGCCTGAGGGAAGCCTCCAGCTTATATGGCAGGGGGTGCTCCTGTGGAGCCGAACGTATTTAGCTCACTGATAAGGTTCAGGTAGGAGATAGAGCTGCTGCCTGCAGAGTGCTCATCCTGTACTCACTGCAGGCAAGAGTTGGCTGCAGTATTCGTGGCACCGACCTGCAGTGATGCCCCTGAGCTCAGTGACTTTGCACAATGCCCAGGAGAGCAGAGCTGTGTACCCCAGGGCATACAGCAGGACATGTCCCATCTGCAAGGGCAGCTCTGGGCTGCACAGCTCTGGAAAGGAGCAGAAAATCCCCGGGATGGGATTCGGGAGCTGAGTCTCAGCAATGGTAGCGAGGTGCCACATCACAGCAAAGCGGCTGAAAGATTCATCAGCACAGATGAAGATATGAAGGCTTGGGCTTAGACAGCCCACAGCTCCTGCCAAGAAATTGTGTGGAAGTTAGAAATGAATTTAAAAGGTTGAGTGGGGGCCAGCAAGTCAATAACTGAATAATCCCACCCAGATAGGAAACCAAAGCATAAACAGGAGTCTCCACATACTGACGAGTTAGCACTGGTTGCACCCTGGAAAGGATCCTAAAATAACAGAGATTCCTGGAGACAGAATAAACACATCTCTCAGTTGTCATCCCAAGCAGGGTAATTGCCTGGATGTCTGATTGACTCGCTGCTAGCACCAAATATGTAGCTCTCTGACATGCTGTCACCTTCTTCTCTGTACATGGGAGATTTTTCAGCAAAGCACATCAGGAATCAAAGCAAATGTCCACGAGAAAAGATGCACCTCGACCTTGAACTTTAATCACTGGCAAAGGGCTGAAAATGAAGTTAGAAGAAGTGAAATGTGTGCATTCCTGAGAGCACTTAATCCCCAAACTCCCCAGGGCTTTGTGTGCAAATGGTGCAGCCCCTGAGAGGTGGACATGGGGCTGCAGCTCCCACCTGAGAGTGGGGGGCTCTGAGCACCATAACACTGAGCCAGGTGGCTCTTTTACTTTAAGAAGTAAATTAAACTTTAAAAAGTGAAAGGGTGAGCTGGCTAAACTGTGGGCTGGTGTGGGCCTGAGGGTGTGTGATGATGCACAGTGCCATTAATAACAGGTGAAAAACAACATACTAAATGCAGTGTGGTGTGAGCAAATGAAGGTAACTCTGATGACTTAAAGATGTAACATTCTTCCTTAAAATAATTTACTCAGTACTCTGTGATAGCTCAGGTACTGGATTGAAGTGAAAATGTACATGGTCCTTCTTAGGTGAAAGGATCAGAGTCATAGAATCACAGAATCATTAAGGTTGGAAAAGGCCACTAAAATCATCTAGTCCAACCATCAACCCATCAGAAACCAGAGGCCTCTAAATATACTAAAAAAAACCCACAAAACAAGCACAAAGCCAAAACATTAGCTGAGTATAGCTCTTGAAGAGTCATGGTTTTCAATCTTTTGTCTTATGAGCTGAGGTAAAAATACAGTCACCATCAGCAGAGTTCAAAGGAGGCACAGAGGCACAGCCACTGGGTGTGTAGGGGAAGGACAGGCACTGCTGCTGGGTGACCAGTGGGCTGGGAATCTAGCAGAAATCTGGGAGTGGCAGATGGAGAAGAGATGTTGTTTTATAACAGCAAGAGTGGTGAGGTGCTGGCACAGGCTGCCCAGAGAGACAGCGGATGCACAGTTCTTGGAGACACCCAAGGTCAGGCTGGACGGGGCTCCTGATGGAGGTGTAGGTGTTCCTGTTCATTGCAGGGGGGTTGGACCAGATGGCCTTTAAGGGTCCCTTCCAACTCAAACCATTCTATGATTCTGTGATTGCAAACCTGTCCCATCCCTTCACCTCCAGTCCACACAGAAAAAAAGCTTTTTCTGACAGAAAGCTCAACTGAGCTATCACTTTGTGTGCACTGCAAATACCTATAGACGAAGCGACTTGTCTTATATCTGTTCAAGATAGGAGTTTGAGATGCCAGAGAATTTTATCGGGGAAAAAAATAAAAGGCTTTCATGCACAAGGGGATAACTTGAAGCCTATCTGCCTATCTGCTCAGCGCTAAGCTCTAGGTAGATAGAGAAGTCAAGAGGAAGGTAAAGCAGGAAGAAGAACGCAAAATGATTTCTGCAGGCAGAAAAGAGCAGGATGCCTCTGCTGCTTCTGCTAAACTGAGCTTTGGAGAGGAAGGTGGGATGACACAGCCTGTGCCTCCTGCCCTCACATGCACAACCTGGAGCAAAGCGGTGCGCCCAGCTGACACAGGGAAACGTGCCCTGAGAGGCAGGGATGGCACACATCTGTCCGCAGACCCAGAGCTGTGCACCACGTTGGGGTGCTCCCCGGAGAAAGGTGCTGCTCCCCTGCCTGCAAACAGGGCTTCTCCTCTGCCCCAGCTCCATAGGACCAGCCGTGCTGTGCCCTCTTCCTGCCTGCTGCCCTCTGCCCAGAACCACACTGTGCAGAATATGGATCCTGCAGATGACATTCTGAAGTTACGTTTTCTCTTTGAGTGCCTTTTGGATTTATTTCTCCTCTCTCCCACCTTGTTTCATATTAAGTGTATTCAACTGCAGGGAGTGTCAGAAAATACTACCCCAGCTTGAGATTTGCTCTCAAGTGACTTCTTCCAATACTACTGATTTATACCCTTTTTCTGCATTGATCTGTTGGGAGCTTTCATCAGCTATATCTGACATAAACACTGCATTATTCTGTATTGCATTATACCCTAGAAATCCACTCAAATCCCTTTGCTCCTCAAATTAAAGCAATATGCCTTGCAGTGTCCTGATTTCCTTCTCTTCTAGCATTTGCATTTTTGTATCATGCTCTAGATTACTCACTTATATTTTAGCATAAGCATCTCCCTGTTCATTTAAGAACGTGGCCTTTAATCTTTTCTACACCTCCAAGTGCCCCAGATCCCTGCCCAAAGGACAGGTGAAGATATTTGTTTCCCACAGTGGTTGAACTTCCATGGAGGTTATTTAAAACCAAGTTGTGTTGCTCAGTAGCCTTCTTGCAAGGCTACCCTGTGAGCACCCACAATGTGGTCTCACAACCTGGGAGGTTCACCTGCAGCACTGCATCTCTCTGCACTCTTGTGAAGGGATTTATCTTCCCAAAATGCATGTTGGTCCCAACCAGATGTTGATCTGGTAGTATATACTAGACGTGGTGGCTCAGAGTTGCTCTATCTGATCTAGATTAACTGGCACATTCTTTATTCTAGATTTTCTTGAATTATTACATTATCCTCAGAATGCGGGCAAAAGTAGAGCTGGTTGGAGAAAATGTATATAAATTAGAATAAAATCATCCAATAAGTAGGAGGGGAGGGAGCAGACCCAGGCTTTATTCCAGTTAAGTCTGAGTCTCCCACGTTCAGAAGCCATCCCATTATTTACTCTTTAGTTCAGACATCCATCATAAGACGTCTGAGATCCAGCTTAAAACTCTGAGCACCTTGCTCTAAAAGCAATCAGAGGACAAGGGATGCAGGGACACTAAAAATACCCACTCAGCCAGGTTCAAGATTGGCTTCCTAGAAGCCAATGGATATAAGGAAAAAGTTTTTTACAATAAGGGTGGTGAGGCACTGACACAGGTTGCACAGAGAGGTGGTGGTCAGGGGTCCCTGGAGGCATTCAAGGTCAGGCTGGATGGGGCTCTGAGCACATGATGGAGCTGTAGGTGTCCCTGTTCATTGCAGGGGAGTTGGACCACATGACCTTTAAGAGTCCCTTCCAACTCAAACGATGCTATGATTCCATGATCTTGAGAGCTGCAGTTCCTTACAAACAGCACCAAGCAAGGCACACCACCAAAGATCCACATGCACCTGCATACCATGACCCATTGCAGTGGGTCCTCCACAGAGGGCAGTCCAACATCATTGATTTATTCAGTGGAAGAGCATCTATCTCCTAAATTCTCCCCCCAGGTGCCCTTCTTTGGCCAGGTGACACAGAAGAGCATTAGATGGTTAAAAATGAACAAAATTTTATTCTCAACTCAAGCAGAAGAGTTCAATCTCTGCTAGCATCCACTGGGAGAGAAGCAAGGATAGAAAAAAAGAAGGCAGATGGATAACAAAAATGTCTACATTATGCCCATCAGAGCTAGCAAAATGCCATTGTATATTCATTAAAAGATTTGTTCAAAAGTTCAGAAAATTCCCTCCAGTAATGTAATGGGTGATAATTCAATTTATTTATGTTTTTAAGGCATGAAGTCTAGCTTTAATTTCCCTTAACTGTGCCTCTATTATTAATAATCTACTTATCTTCTAAAAAGATCATCTAAACTACACTTCTACAGGGAATGTGATCTTTGGCCATGTAGGGCTTTGCAATTATCCAGTTCTGAATGAACTTGTTGTTAAAACATTTTTTAAGTCTAATGAAAACATTAGATCAATTCCTAGCAGTGATAGTTGTCATTAAATCAATAGCGTGTGTAAGTCCATTACACTGATATTTGACACGAACTGCTGAAGGTCTGCTAACAATGAAACCATACTGAAGTGTGTCCTCTGCTAAGCATATTTCCTACCAGATAAGAATCTGTTAAGTCTACAGTAACTGAAACTTTTCTCCTTTAACTAAAATAAACAGATATCTGAAATGTTACTGTAACTCACCCGAGGACCACCATGATCACTCAGGTTCTGGAGCCAGTTCTTTTATCACACCTCTATCATAGCTGCGCACCCAAATCAGAAAAGCTTTTGGATTGTTTATCCGTATGGCGCACAAAGCATTTCCTAACAAAATCCTGCCAAGCATGAAAGCCTGACCCTAAGCCCTCCAAAAGCAATGGCATTGCCACTGATTTGATGGAGGTGTGACCGTTCCTCAAGTCCCTGGAAAATTAAAGGTCTCCCCAAAGAGGAGTGTCTTGGCATACAAGTGGAGCAAGAAACCAAACCAGAGCCATTTCCCAGTGCAGAAGAGTAATTTCTTTGTATGTACTATCACATTGCAAATTGGAAAAGTTATTGAAAGATCTCTGGCTCTATGTTATTGTTACGCTTTTCCAGTGGCCTGCAAACACAGTATCTGCTCCTACTGTGAGTACCTCACGAAGTTTTGCTATCAGAGCAACCCTGTGAGAGTTTGATGTCTGCTGTATTTAACATACACTGGAACTTCTGCCAAGAAAGAAATACTAAACTTGAGAAACTGGCCATCTGATGGGAAGACTGGAGTTCAGAGAGAGCCATTCAGCATGGCTTAACTCATGATTTACAGAGCCACAAGTATGCACTGAGGGCTGGAGCACCTCTCCTATGAAGAAAGGTTAAGAGAGTTGGTCTTGTTCAGCCTGGAGGAGAGAAGGCTCCGAGGAGACCTCACTGTGGCCTTCCAGTAATTGAGGGGAGCTTACAAGCAGGAGAAGGGCCTATATTTCATATGATCTGGTAGTGATAGGACAAGAGGCAAGGGCTTTAAACTAAAAGAGAGGAGATTTAGATTTGATGTTAAGAAGAAATTCTTTACTTCACTGAGAGGGCAGTGAGGCCCTGGCACTGCTGCCCAGAGAGCTGTGGATGTCCCACCCTGGAGGTGATCAGTTCCAGGTTGAATGGGGCCCTGGGCAGCCTGAGCTGGTGGGTGGCAACCAGCTCACAGCAGGGGCTTGGAACTGGATGATCTTTAAGGTCCTCTCCAACCCACTCATTTTATGATTCTATGATTTTTCAGTAGGAGTACGTGGTATTTGCTCACAGGCAAAATTGCTGTGAGTGCACAAATGTATATGGAAACAATTGGAAATGGCAGATGTTGACAACTTTCTGGCTTAAAAGGACACTTAAAAATGAAAATTTCAACTGTTTTATTACAGAAGTGCTAAAAACGTCCTGAGAATGAGTAGAGGGTTAGTGAAAATTCATCAAACACATTTTGGAAACTTTTGTCCTCAGAAACCACACTTTCTTTCCATAAATGAATAAGTGAATTGATAGGAAAAAAACGACCTGAGGCTTTCTGTGAGACTTTGGCCTCTGTAATTCCTGCAGCAGGAAATCCCAGTTAGTGCAGGAGTGGAGGAAGCGCCCAAGCAGGGGAGGGTCTTGCCCTGCTCTATGCTATGGCTCCCACTAATGGCAGCAAGGGAAAGCTCATTCGGCCCAGACAGAAGGGAGAGCAGAAAAAAAAAAAACATTAGAAAATGTTCTTCTCTTTGTCTTCAGAGGTGGGGTCCCCTCTTGGGAGCACGAATCAGGGATCAGGAGGGTCTTGCTTGCCATGGATCAGGACTAGCAGGTTGTTTGTCGCTGAGGAAAGCTTCTTCCCCATTGCATAGGACATTTCTGATGCAAGGAGAGAGGAAAGCTCAAAACTCTCAGGTGAGAACCACGAACTGTGGGAGCAGATGGGCAAACATGTTTGTTTGACATCTCGGTGCTGAGCACAGCAGAGATTATCCAAACAGCTGGCTGATTTTCTGCTGGTGACGCTGCAGAGCTCCCTCACCACCATTGGGCGCTGGGGCCAGGTGCAGGCTGTCCTTGGTCCCACTCCTAAACCTTGGATACATTTCTATGAGGCCTCCAACTCAAGGAATAAACATGAGAGGATTACAGCTGGTCAGATAAGTATGTCTTTATTTAACTGTAACATCAAAAATTAAGCTTGCAGTTCTTAAGAGATAGAGCTTTCAGTCTAATACGAAGATTATTTTAGGGTTTTTTTTTCATTTTAATTAAATCATGCTGATTTTATTTGACATTTGATTTCAAGAGAAGAGTTGGCATTTCTCTCCTTCACTGTCCTTCGTGATTTCACATGTAATTTCTCTCAGCTAAAAGGATACTACGCTCCTCCTGTATTTTAGCTTCTCTGTGGGTGATCCTATATGGATAAGCCACGTGTCAGCCACTTAAACACTTCCTTCTGGGTTTCTCTACAGCAAGATGGTGCTGCGATGCACTTTGTACCCAATGGATGAATTAACTCCTCTGCTCTGGTTTCCCACCAACGTAGCACATCTCCATACTGGTGGCACTGGGGGAGGTGGAAGGGTAGAGCTCCCTCATGTGAGAGCAGCTTGCAGAACCATGATGGCTTGTCCTTCTTGTAGTGCCCTTTGGGTTCGACACCAACATGCATAACTGCAGAGTCCAGGAGGGAACTTAAACAACCACTCCATATGTTCAACAGGAGAGTAAGTTCTTCAGAGGCTGGGTCTGATGTGCCAAAGCATAAGAGATCTAAAAGAGGATGCTGTGCTATATGGAAAAAATTACACAAACTGACCAAGTCTGAAAATAAGGATCGGAGAAGCCAGAAAACACATGCATTGATGTCTGCTGGGAAACACCCTGGTGTCTGCTGAATTCCCCTCTCACTCCTTACTGAAGCTGGAAAGCACCCAGTGAATGAGGCAGGAAATTTGAGGAGGAGAAAGAAGACATGATGAAGGCAGCTGAATGGTGTCCTGGGGAACTGGCTGCTATCTCTGTCTCTGCTGAAGAGTTTCCCTGAGATACTGCCAAGTCATCCAAACCATACATCGAAAGCTTTGTCTCGGTAATTGTGTGGGTTTTATTTTCTGAATGCATAAATTAATGCCCCCAAGTTCTGATTCACAAAACTGCTGAGCACTCATTGCTGTGAAAGAAAACAAGGGCACTGTCCTTCCGGCACATAAAGTGCTAGAGAATGTGAAGTGTTCTGAAAAATCAGGTCATTAGGCATGCAAATTGGGTCATCAAAATTAGTGGATCTTTTTGACATTAATCTCTTTAGACTTCTTCCTGGGAAAACAGGGAGATCCCATACCCTACAGGAGAGTTGTGAACTAAATTAATTTAATGTTTGTTTCCCCACCAGCTCCCACTCCATCTGATGCTGATGCCATTTGTATGTCAGGCAGGCTGTTGCCGTTGCTTCCTCGCTCACTGCAGTCACCGAGGACATAGTATGGAGGTGCCGACTGTCACCATACTGCTGCGGAGCATCAGCAGTCCTGGAGATGGGGAGCCCTGCCCTGACCCCACAGCCATTCTAGGCACCATCAGCTGCTCAGCACTGGCATTTTTACCTCCCAGATTCTCCAACGTGGTCATATGAACCTTTTATCACATGTTCAGAATATTGTGAAGGCCAGGATGACCTCCCCACTGCCACACTTTGCTCCAATTCGTAGAGCTTTCCGACAGCAAAGGCAACCTTTGGATGCACCTGCCTGTGCATCCAAACCTGGTGGTTTTGCCAACTCCACTTCCATTTAGACAAACCCGAGTCTATTATCCCCTAAGTAAAACACTAAAACTCATCCCACAGCTGTTTAAAGTAAGCAGTTCTCAGAACAAAGAGGTTATTCAGCTTGAAATGACTTAATGCCTATGGAGGAGCGCTCACAGCTCAGCTCTCCAGCATCTGCGGGCCGTCGCGGTGGCTGCTCAGCCTGCCGCCCCGAATCCTGCTGCAGGGTGGGACCTCTCAAAACTGCTGGGCTTCCATCGCCCAAGGCTTTGTCAAGGGATTCAGGGAGAGAGGTATGGCTGCATCTGAAGCCATGGCGTTCATCAGGGAGGACTTATTTCAATATGTTGTTGAAGCTATCTGATGTCAGGTTATGTGTCTCAGGGGGACACGCATTTCTTGTAGTTTGTTATGCCATCTGTTAAGAAATGCAGCCACTTGTCTCTCTGCTACACGACCACAGATGGGGAGTTTTCCCCCTGTGTGCATGACTGTCAATATATGCCAAAGCCTTGTTATCTGGAACCAGGTGGAATCACCACCAAAACGAGAGTGCCCTGTGAGAAGGGTACTGCAGGGGTGCTCCTGAATACTGGGGCTTTACAGCCCATGGCACACAGGTGAGCTTCATGAACAAAGCCAGCCTACCAGGCTGGGCCAGGTGTGTCTATGAGGCCCTCAGCCCATCCCTGACATCTTTCTGCTCGCATGACTCCAGGAAAAGGGCTCTAAGAGAAGGTCATGCACCTCCAGAAGAGAACATGCAACATGGTGTACAACCTTGCTGGTTGGCTTTGGGTTTGACTCTGGGACTCGTCAGCATTTACCCCCAAATAACCACCAGACAGATTGGCAATGGCAATCTCAGATTTAGGGGAAACACTAATTGTAACTCCTGTTTCCGCGGAAATACTGCAGCTCTCAATAAAGTCTTGGTGTGTGCTTAACTAAATATCACTTCCAGGTCTCCATTCTGCAGCCTGACCCACTGAGTCCTGTAGGGAAATAAACAAACACAGCGGGAACAGAAAGTCCCCCTATGGCCATGAGCAGCTATTGACTTAAGCATCAATAGCGCTCCTTTTCCAGGGTTGATTATCACACCTTTTAACATTGAACTCATGCTTTTCCAGCACAACTGGATCTATTCCTGAGTCTGTGGGCTGCAGGTTTTAAAGGGGAGTTTTACAGAAGGGGGACTGTACCTGAAAGTTTTATTGAAAAATGGAAGTTTCGCAGAAAGGGAACTTTCATTAGGAATGAACGTCTTACAGAAACAGGAGTGGAAAGCCAGCCTGTTGTGGTCACCCTCAGTTTTCTAATCTATTTGGGGAAGGTATTTCACCCAAAAAGAATAGGAACTGCTACCAAATTTATTTTCACTGGAAAGCAAATGGTCACTCTGCTCCCACTGCGTGACACCCAACACGTGGGCTGCGGCAATGGCACAAGCAGTGCTGATGTCCTTGGGGAAGGCACAGGTCAGCAGCTGAGCTCCTCTCCGTGGAAGAACTTTGATGCAGGCGGACATGCCAGAAAATGGTGGTCATGTCTGAAAATTGAGCAAAGAGGTAACTTTTTTTTCCAGCAGTATTAGATACATCTTTCCCCTCCATTCCTAGCCCAGCTTCCAAGCTCTGGTCTGAGATGATGATCTGGGATGGGAGCTCCTGGATGTATCAAGTCTTATCAATCACAGAATCAGAGTGGTTGGGGTTGGAAGGGACCTCAAAGCCCATCCAGATCCAATCCCATGCCATTGGCAGGGACACCTCCCACTAGACCACATTGCCCAAAGTCCCATCCAGTTTGGCCATGAGCACCTCCGGGGATGGGGCATCCACAACTTTTCTGTGCAGCCTCTTCCTGTGCCTCACTGTCCTCATAGGGAAGAATTTCTTCCTTATATCTAATCTAAATCTCCTCTCTTTTAGCTTAAAGACATTACCCCTTCTTCTATCACTAAATGCCCTTGTAAAAGGTCTCCATCTTTCTTATAAGCCCCCTTTATGTACTGAAAGGCTGCAGTAAGGCATCCAAACAAGCTTTGTTTACCAAGTGATGTAACCAAATGAAAAAGTTAAAACACTCGAACACTGCAGCTAACGGAAAGGATGTTTTAATTTACAGATAACTCCTTTATTTTCACTATAATTTAAATTTGCACAAGCACATGTGAAAAATACAAGTCACAAAAAAATTTAAAAGGATCAGATATCTTCAGGCAGCCATATATGCCCTGTAGGCATGCAGAACAGCCCTCATGCATGCATGCTCTGCAGCTGGCTGGGAGACAATAGAAGAGACTGGCTGAGAACTGAAGAGAGGCCAGGATGGAAAGGAGAGGGAATAGAAGTAAGAGAAAAAAACACTGTCTTTTCATTCTGAAAAATCATGATTTTTAAGAGAAATTATAATTTTGTTTTTACCAAAAATATAATTAAAAAACAGGATCATGGAATAGTAGAGTTTGAAAGGGATCTCTGGAGATCATTGAGTCCAACTCCCTACTAAAGCAGATTCTCAACAGTAAGTTGCACAGGAAAGTGTTCAGTGCTCCAGACGTGGCCTCACCAGGGCAGAGTAGAGAGGAAGGATCACCTCCCTCACCCTGCTGACCACACTCCTTTCAAAGTACCCCAGGATACCGTTGGCCTTCTTGGCCACAAGGGCACACTGCTGGCTTATGGCCAGCCTGCTGTCCACCAGGACACCCAAGTCCTTCTCTGCAGAGCTCCTCTCTCATAGGTCAGCCCCTAATTTGTACTGATGTATGTGGTTATTCCTCCCCAGTTGTAGGACTCTGCACTTGCTCTTGTTGAACCTTGTAAGGTTCCTCTCTGCCCAACTCTCCAGCTTGTTCAGGTCAGAGACAACTGAATGGGCCAGCTACAACTCATGATCTACTCAATTTTTTACGCAAATGACCAGCAACACAGCAACTTTGCACATCGATCCCTAGGATACAGCACTGCCCTGTGCCTGTCAGGAGGACGAGGGATTAGCTCTGGCACTGAGGAGCTGACACAAGACCTGCTGCTGCCAGATACAGACCTATTTATGGCTGCAGCTACAAAAACACACTGAAAGCAAATTTGTAAGAAAGATGCTCTAATGAAGATGTATAGAAGGGCTGTAATGCCATGGAGCCTCCTGATAACTCAGGCCCTGATCCTGCAAATTAAGCTAAGCGGTGAAGTTAATCAGATGCATAAGCGTTTGCAACATCAGTGTTTTTTTCCTTCCCCAAATGAGCTAAATTCAAAAAGGCTCGGTTCAAATTACACGAAGATATTAGCACGTCGGTTCTTTCTGCGAGCTGCTTTATTCATGCAGGGCATACAGTGAGGAGCAGCACGCCTGGCATGGTTAGTGATGCATGAATCTGAAGGGGAAAAATTCCCTCTGCATTCTATTCACAGCCAACTTTCAAAACAACCCAGGCTGCTGCCTCAGCAGCCAAATGGGCAATTTTCCAAGCCGAAAAGTCAGCAACAAACCAAAGTGTTAATGCAGCTTTGTTCTCCCTTCAAGCTGGCTGTGTACCCTTGAAGTGCTCCCTTGGATAATTCTTTCTCCTCTGCTTCTTCTACCTGGCACTCTCTTCCATTCCAAGGCAAAACCATGATGGTGCATTTTCTTGCTTTCCACCCAGAAGGAAGAAGTGAAAACCTAGGGTGAGACCTTCCTCACCCATCGCTTGGGTGGCAATGGTTTCAGATTGCAGTAGATTTGAAGAGAGGACAAACAAACACCTGGGCAGCACCCATGGGGTGTTCTGGTGCTTCCCCTGCAGTAGAACACAGGGGATATTGGGATGGGATGGTTAAGCCAGGATTGCAATAAGGGGGAAAATCTTTTAAATTCTTTTAGGAAAAAAATGCCTTTATTCAAGCAGAAATACCTACACCCAAGAGGAAGAGGGATACAAAAAGAACAAGAGGACAAAACAATCTTGTTTTTGTCCACCATTTTTAAGGGGTTTAAGTGAAAAATATTATTACTTTTTAATTAACTTACAATTATTCTCAACATGTATCCTTTCCATTTTCTAGGAGTCTTTGAAGATCCATTTCACATCCAAGCATTCCAGCAGCTTCCTTGGCTATCTTTCCCAGCTAGCAGCCACTTCCATCACACACTATGGCTATACTTGGGTCTTCACAGTCAGTCTGTGCTATGATTATAGCACACTTAGACAACAAGAATGCCTATAAATATATGCATAACCTGAATTTAAGGGAAACCCCACCAAAGTTGGTGGCTATCTGTGATCGCTCATTTCCCAGCACAAGATCTCAACTTGTCTTTGAATCTTGGTCCCGTAGCAACTGAGAAGCAGGGCAACATGAAGTGCAGAGGTATTGCTCCCAGTCCCCCAGCCACAAATCTCTGGAAAATGTTTGAGTAAATATAACTATTCTTGTTCCCTCAGTTGGTCCTGCTTTGCATATTTTTTTGGTCATTCTTGGGGGTAAATACTGTGCTAGATGGGCTTCTGAGCCAGCAAATAACTTCTCAAATGGCTGTACGACCAATACTCAGCTTGTCAAAACTGCAGAGGTTTGGAAGCACTGCAAAGACAAAAATAGAAAATAAAAATAAATGCCATCAATATAGTGATGCTTTTAAGCTTTCTCCAGTTATCCCTGCACTGTTTGCAATAATCAGAAAAATATGAAATAGCGACAGAACGGCAAGAAGCAAAGCAAACAGAAAAGGGAAAAGATAATCCCCAATATCTCATGTTATTTCCTATCAGGCAAAAGGAGATAAAGGGAATATTAAAATTTTTGAAGAAGTAAACAGAAAAAAATGGTAAGAATGACTAGGAGAACAAAACGCTGCTCTGTTTTAAACTTGCAAGAAAAAATCTGCTATTTTCCTTTTTAATCCATTAAAAATGAATCAAATCAACTCCATGACATCATGAGGTCACCTCTTCACATTGGCCTGACCACTGCACATCACAGCGCTGGATGCAGAGACATGGGGTAAAGGAAGAGGTGATCCTGGGGTGCTTTGTGCTAAGCCCATTGGGGCTGCATAGCAGCTTGGGGTGCTGCGGGAGCTATAGCAACGCTTGGGGTGACTTCTGGCAGCCACAGCAGCTACTTTTCCCAAAAATGCCAAGACAGAGCTGTTGTGCTCCCCTAGGCTCGTGGAGGCCCCAGCCAAGGCCTGGCACAGCCATGCTTCCGCATCTTAGGGGCTGGAGCTCCCACACTCAGGGCTCAGACACCCACACAAGTGTTTTACATCTACAGGAACAGGACCATGTCTGTTGGATTGCCCTTTTCTTGCAATAACAAGTGCTGCATCATATACACCAGCTCTTCATGACAACAGCTGGGCCAAGGCCAACTTGTGACATAGGGCTCTTGGTCCAGCAGAGCCTGGCTTTCAACCAGGAATATTTCATGGTAGAGCTCCCCTAGTTTGACACAGAGGACCCCTTTTGCTAAACGTAGGCACTAAGCAGCGCTGTCAGCCCACTTTGTTCACAGCACACCCAGCATGCTTCAAAAGAACCACAGATGCCAGTGTACCTCTAGCGATTTTGGAAAGCACAGCCTTGAAAACTAGCAGGAACTTGTGCTATCTGTGACTGAGACACTTACTCTTCATTGATTCATACTGACAGTGTGAACATATAGGTGAGGAGGCTCCAGAATACTGAATGCAAAGCAGGTGGTCAGTAGCAGTCATGCACTTTAGACCAGCTCCTGCTGGCAGCATAGCAATGGCCCCATTAAATGGGTTAAAGATCACCCAGTTCCAAGCCCTTGCCATGGGATGGTTTCCATCCATCAGATCAGGCTGCTCAGGGAATGTCCTTGAGCACCTCCAGGGATGGGGAATCCAAAAGAATGTCCAGAACTGTTCTGATTTCACCCAAATCGAGAGTAAGTTTTTGCTTAAAAGACCTATATCACACCCACTATCATTCATTTGCCTTACGCTTTCTTGCCTAAATCTCTTGTATTGGTTATTTTTCAGCTTCACTTTCCATAGGCCTCCAAGATGAGAAAGGACTGTGACAATTATTTTGCCTCATTTCCTACATTAAATGGTCAACAGAGTTTCACAAAGTCCTCTGCTGAATCCAAGCTAAGAAACATCATTAACCAAATAGTCTGTTTCTAGTTAAACAACTTCCACTGGTGAGGAAGCCACCACACTGCTAGGTATAAGCAAATACATTTATGTGCAAACGCATCTGGTTTGGGGATTACAGAATTTACAGTTTTTTCCGTAGGAATGACTAAGAACATCCAAACCAGGAAGGAATTGTAGGATAAGCTTCTGTAGTTAACTGAAATAAGTAGATGGAATAGATTGAAAGCCCATTTCAGATCTTGCTCATTAAATGACTGACATCCTGGGAGTGGGCTCCCATTTGTTAATGACTGTTAATGACTGTTAATGACTGCAGATTGATCTGGATGGTCTGTTTGGCACAGCACTGATCCTAGAACCAACACAATCCTTTTTTCTTCCCCTAGAGGTAAGTGCACAATTGCTTCATAACATGAAAACAAACAAAAATTCAAATGAGTTCTGTTGCCCAGGACAATTTGGAGAGCTATAGAGGAGCAAGGAAAGGTTTTGTCAACCTAATTTACTAGACCAAATCTAGTAATCCAGATTACTTAATAATCTAGTTCCTGGTACCAGAGACAACTTGACCCATAAGAAATGCAAAGAAGCCAAAGCTATTCTTATTTAGAAAGTAAATCACAAGCAACTATGGGAAGGTGAAAAGAGAGCTGACATACCAAAAATGAGCTGTGTCCTCTTTTCACAGGCATGCCCGTGTTTGGATAGAAGGACAAGCAACCAATTGAGGAAACTAAAATGATAGCTAAAGTACCACCTGAAAGATCTGAATGGTTCAGTTTATTTGTACTAACTTATGACAAGTTCAAATGGACGTCTCTGCATTGCTGGCATGAAACTGCTTGATTGTCATTGCACAGATCAGTTGGAGAGAGGCTGGATGGCGTAAGTGGGTATGCAGTCTATTCTAGGGGCTGTGGTATTAGTTCAAACAGCATTTGCAGATATAGTTAATTGCACTTACCAAGTTTTATGATTTCACTAACTATAGCACTAATTTGATAAAATAAACATAGCAAATTGGATTCTATTGGGAAAAATGTATATTTTCATTGCTGGAAAAATCTTGAGTTTGTGTAACTGGGTAGAGATCTCAGCACTACAACCTGTGCTAGCCTGCTGCTCCTCGGGACTCCAAGAGCATAGGCCGACAGGACAGGGCACAAATCTGAAGCACACATTGATAAGACATCCTTCCCCTTTGGAAAGCTGGGGGATCCTCATTTCAGGATGTAAAATGTTTTCCCTACCATCCACTTTTAGGTGTCAGTTTGGTACCAGATTCTGAGAATGAATGAAACAAATGATCTGCAGAAATAACTCCATAAATGAAAGATCACTGGCTCAATATGACTTGCACTTTGCTAGTGATAAATGCTAGGTAGACCTAATTGCTAGCTACTTGTTCCATGAATATTGCACTTTTAATATCTAGGAGATTGCTGCCCACAAATACCTTGCCATTGCATGAATTAGACTTGAGGAGGACATCACAATTACAATCTGGACCAGGCAACATTGTCTCCTCAAGCTGTTATTCCCATTCCAATCTTTCCTGTTTTGCCTTTCAGACTCATTTTGCTGGGACGGGAGCTGTCTTACCCTGAGCTTGTGCAGCACCAAATGGATCAGGATGATTCTCTCAGTGAAGTCTGACACTGGAATGTTAAAAACAACAAAGAGAAAATTGGAAATCTAATGTTAAGTGTCTAGCACTTCATCTTCCCCCTACTTTTGAAGGAAAGCTGAAGACTTCATCTCACCCACTGTGGCTTCCCATCACAGATGAGTCAAAGGATGCTACCGCGATCCTGATCCCGTTGACCAAACGGCCATGCAGCCAGTTCTGTTCACACCACTGGGACTGCCCAGAGCTGTGAACTGTGGCTGTTTGTCTCCAGATCCTGGCTGCCACCACTGTCCCCATATGGCACAGCATGAAGTCAGCATGCTGGATAGCTGGCACTGCTCAGTATAGTCTCCATAGGTTTATGGGCCTCATATGGATGACTCTCATCCTCCAGTGGCTCGTAACTCATTCTCTTTTCTTGTTTAAGCCGATTAGAAAATTGTTGTGAGGTCGTTTTTGCTTTTAAGTCAAAAATGAAGTTTGTTCCATACCGTTAAAAGATATTTTAACTGTCTTGCAGCTCTTTAAAACAATTTTCAGGATATTTTTTTGCATTTAAGGTTAAAGTCTTCTTGTCTTGAGCTATTTTGTCTAAGCTTAGTTTCTTTGTTTAACTAAATATCATCAGTAAACACATCAGTAAACTGGTGTGTGACCAAACATAATGACTGCATTTTCACATCTGTAAAAACTTCAAAGGAGCCTGTTTACTGCAGACTATAAAGCTGCCCTAGAATACTCACTGACGAACTCTACATCAGGAAACATATACATATTCATTAGTAGATTTTATTTATCTTCAAAACACTACAGTAATTTGATTCTGAAAGAGCAAATCAAGTAGAAGTAAAAAAAAAAAAAAAGCCTTTGTATTCAGCCAAGGCTCTTCCACAGCTTCTCGGGAAATGATTAGTGTTACCACAGTTGTACTGAGTAGACAGGGTTATTAATTAAGACATAGTGGTTTGTTCTGGTGCGCTCCATCCTCAGCAGAAGAACTGTCAAGTTATTGTAGCCTGTACAAAAGTTTTCTTTGCAAACAGTACCAATTCTCATTTTTTTTAAAATGAAAACTCACTTGAGGTCTTCACACTCTGAAAGATCTCTGAAAAGCAATAGCAGAATTCCTACTGACTGTAATTTGAACAGACTCGATTTTTAAATAGACTTGAAAGGATTTTACTGTCCCTTCAATAGACAGGCATGTAAACTACTTAAGGGTCCTTCCAGGACCAATAGCCAATAGTCTGTGCTCTGTGGAAAGAGAGTCTTCAGGAGACTCGTGTTTGATTTGCCACAGAATGAAAATGTAACCTCCTGGAGAGGAAGAATGATTCAACAGTACTGTATAAAGCTGAGACTTATGGGACAGGAATTCAATTCTGCCATAAGGCCTAACTATTTATACGACCTTGGACAACCAAAGTTCTACAATCACAGTGCAGTTTTGCTTAGGGACAGCCCAATGAGTACGGGAAGCAGTCTGGCTCTGACAAATTAGCATACCTGGAGCTCATGTTGTGGCTGGGCTGTTTCTGCATCCCGAGCCAGCTGTAAATGAGTTCACCCTGGTATCCTCACACTCATGGACACTGTAACCCTAAGGATGTATCTCCGTAGGTCACTCTGAAAGTAACACCTCCTATTTATTTCCATGGAAACTACAACAGATACAAAAAATACAATAACACTATTTCATAGAGCACATTCTCAACTACAAAACACTATTTTCCAGCATGATTACTACCATTAGCTATGCATTTTCACCAGTAATGAACAAGAGCCTGCATGCCATGCTCATGTGTAAATAGACCCAAAACATTGCAAGTAACTTCAAGTTCTGATTGTTCTTTGATTGATTGCTGCTTCATAGTTAGGACCAATACTGAATACTGAAAGCTCCAAGTGAAGCTGTACACATTTGTGTCTACCAATGATGCCAAACAATTTTGAAACATGGATCTTCAGTCTCCTTGACATCTGTATGAGTTGCCCAGTCCATAGGTTAGGAATAATAGTTTGTCTTTCCTTCAAAATCTTTGGATTAAAAGAGGGGTCTTGTTTCCTGAGTCAGAGTGAATTACACTTTTAAAACACACTAATAGCAGAATCCCCCTGTCCTGTGGTACCAGCTCAGACAGCTGGGCCACTCAGGGCCAGATGTAATCTCCAGCCTTTTCTCTTTACTGGAACAGACGTAGCCACTGTATTCATCCCAACAGTCATTTATTTTTTTAAATAACAATCTTATGCAATCAGTGTGAGATTTTGCTGACTGAATAAGTGGCCGGTGACAGTTTCAAAATTTAAATACTCCTTGAGAGTTTTGGTGCCTAATAGACTGAAATTTCTGTTTTATCTAAACCAAAACTTCAGTGAACTGTAAGAAGCCTCTTTGCAGCATAGGCAAACTTGATCCACAATTCAATGACAGAGAGTAAACAAGATTTTTATTTTCAGATTTCTTCTGTTTCTTGAGCTACTTCTTCCAGCAGCTGCTCTCACTAAAAGTGCATACTAATGCTTCATCTTCATGCTTTGACCATGACAGAGGTGTTAGGAGTAGGGACAGCCTCAAAGGTTAGGAGAAAGGCAGATCCAATTCTTGGTAAGATTTTCCAGACGTAATGAAATACAGATGCAAGGGGCAATTACAAGAGTTGCAGAATCCAGTACCTGTTAGCCCCGCATAAAGCAAGTTTTGTGTTTTATGATCTGAAGTAAGCACAGCCACTTCAGCAGTGCTAAGCATTACTCCTCTGAGATAAGCACAGGTCACAGCAACTCCTCTTCTACCCATCGCTTTCCAACACTGGGACTCCAAGTCTGACTTTTAAGGGGGCAATCAAAAGAGAAGGACAACAAGGAGGGATTTGAATTTTATAAGCAGTTGTGTATTTCAGCACAGCTGCCAAAGAAATAGTGTTGTTTACTATCTGCAAGAGTGCTGCAAGCTGGCCCAAAATGTTCAGCACATCAGTAATCTTGAGCTGAGGTCATCACATGGAATTTAAAATTGTATCACACATTTTACTAATGCATCGTGAAAGCTCACAAGAAGCAGCCAGATTCGTCCTCTCTTGTTTCACAACAGCTTAATTAAGCAAAGACTTCCTTTGTCTCTGGAGAGAGAGGGAACCAGTGTCCCTTCAGAAATGTTGCCGTGAGAGGGATGCAGTAGAACAACAGTGGCAGAGGCCTGAGCCCACCATCTCATGGAGCTCCTCCAGAACCCTTTCAGGAGCTGCCTCCACCAAAGCACCAGACAAAAGCTAGGGCCTGCACTGCCCAACAACACTGCTTTCTAAGGAGAAAGACACCTTACACTATTTCTCATCGGCTTTCACAACAGAGCACAACTGAGTCTTTGCCTCTGCATGTCGAGATCTGGCCCCCCAGGGCTGGAACTCTTCTTTTTGCAGGTGTAGATAAAAAGTTCTGTTCCAGTAAAATATGTGTCACTTGCATTCTCTGATTAGGCATTGCTCTTTTAGTAGTCTTCTGCTTCTTTCACATTTACATCTCTGCTTTGTCCCTTTCTTTCTGCATTGGCTCTTTGGTCTTTATAGTGTCAGCCTGATGGACTGGCCATTTTCTGCAGAACTATTTCACTTGCAGCAGTGGTTTTCCCTTCTAATATTATTTAAAGACAAAAGGACCTTTTCCTCATTATTTTCTCATATTATACAAGGTATTCTAACAGCTGGTGGAAGTTGAATACCATGTTAACAATGCATAATTTAGTAAATATATGCCCATATTGACACTGAAAGAAAACCTGAGATTGCACAACCATACTGTGTGTTTTTATTATACTGTAAGTACAGTTTCAAACATAATAGGATTTATTCATAGCATATTTACTCCACTGAAGTGAGCATAAATATGTAAATGTCTAAGGCTTAGACTGGGAATTGCCTACTGCTGCTTTCAAGTCATGCAGCACTCTCTGCACTCTAAATGCAGGCTGACAGCAGAAAAGGCAGAACTGTACTTCCAAGGAAAGTATTACAGAAGGATCAAGCTTGCATATCATTACCTTACCCCTGAATTCTAATACAGAATGACAGTGGACACACAGCTGTAGATTTCACACTACTATAATGCAACAACTACGCAGAGAGAGAGAAAGCAAACATTTCTGACTGGGGCAGCTCCCACCAGAGTGTGGGAACAAAAATCCCTTTTTATATTTTACCATTCAAATATATGAAGCAAAATAATTCTGTGTTGATAGACATATAATTCAAGGAGGTTGACTTTGTTCACTCATTAGGAAAGGATGGAAGAGCAGAGTGCCCAACAGCAGCACTCAGATAACATCTTTTCTGAGTGAAATAAGCATGAAGCATGCGGTGGGAAAGTTATTCTGTTGAAGCCAGTGGATGCAGTACTGTTGGCTGCTCTGGAGTGTGAACCATTGGAGACCTGGATCAGGGGCTAGCAGGCATGGGAGGCTACACAGAGGTGTACAGAGGTAAGGGAACATGCATATAGCTTTATCTGAGTCAGGAAGCTCAACCACTTTTCAAAACTGCAACTAAATAAATAAAAAGACACAGTAGAAAAACTGCTCACAAGGCAATTACTGAAGAGTATTTGGAGCAAGAAAGAATAATCCCAGCTCTGCAGCTGGGATTTCAGATCTAAGCAAATATCTGAGTAATCATCTTTAGCTATGTACACATTTTAATTCACACCTTTCCACTCGCTTATTGCTTCTGTACTAGATACTTTTAAAAAAGGGAATCGATTGCCCATAAAGGGTGTCAGATTGTCAACAATGGCAATGAAATCCCCTGGCTACTGAACAAACAGGCTGGGAGCAGCACTACAAACTTCCACTCACTGCCTAGGCAATTTGCCTCTCGTGTAACCTGGAGGGTCTCGTTATAACTGGTACTTGGTCCTGGCTTGAATTGCTCCAAGCACTTCTAATACAATCCGATCCCTTCAGACCCTGCTTTACTGCCACTGCTCAAGCATGAAGAATTCAAGCTGGAACAGGTGCAGGGCAGGATGATTAATACAATCTGGGAACAGGGAGTCTTTCACAAGCAGAGCTGCCAGCACTATCAATTTATGTGGTAGACAACTGCTTTGGGCAGTAACTCACCAAATTCCCAGTATCTGGCAGCTCTGATTCTTGGATGCTTGCAAATGCAGGAGAATTTCACAGAGCCTTCAGAAAGCAACTTGATGTGGAATGAACAGTGGGACTGATATGTCCCATGTCCCTGAAGTGTACGTAGTTAATATGTGTTTGTCAGTTGTGGACTCATAGAACTACATGGTGGCATCTTGTTTTACAAAGCATAGTAAAGTCTAACTGCTCTCTGTGCGAACATTGAGATGGGAAGGAAAAGGGCTGGGAAGGAAGGAATGCCACTTAGGCTAAAAGATTATGTCAGCAAATAAGCACAAACAAGTATGGATTTGCCTAGGATACAGTCACCCTGTAAACTGAAGATATCACATGTTGCATCATTGCATTCCTGAAAGAGGGGGAGGTAACAGCCTCTCTGCTTTAAAACAATCTTGAACATTTATGAAAGGATTACATAAAGAAGTGTCTGTAACATTAGGCATTAAATCTGCTAAGTCCAAAGATCCTGTCCTTTTTCATCCATGCAGTAGACTGTTGGTGCCTCTATATAAACCATATCTCTTTTCTCTGGCAATCTGTGTTCTTACTCTTTGGGCATCAGCATTAGTATAACTACGTATTTCCCACTGTATTTATCTTATTTAAATTGTCTGTTCTTTGCATTTCTTTATATGTTTTCTGCTTATTATGTCTTCAAATTACAAAGGTAAGGGACCAGAGATCTTGGCATTGTTTAGCTTAGCTGACAGCATGATCACTGAAAGAATTGTCTTGAAATTAAAAGGCCCTATCCTCCATTTTCTTCTCTCACGTAACCTCCGGTTTTTTTTTCTAAACTTTATAACATAATAATAATCATAATCATAGCAATGAATGAGTCTCTTTTATGGCCATGGTATCATGGAGTCACAGGAAAATCTCATGTACATCAGAGGCTAAATTTCCAATTCAGCCCTGAATTGGAATTGGGTACATTGTAAATAAAAACTATCCCAAACCTATTCATTTCATCCAGTGAAGGCCACAGCTAACATTCATTCTTGCTCAAGCCTACCTTATAAAAGTCTATCTGAATCCTTCATACTAAGCCATGGAGAAAAGACAACAACCTAGAACTCACAAAGAAGGTCTTTTCAATTAACGATTTAGAAACGGGGGAAGGCACCTTATGTACCTTTTCCTTATCTTTCAGATAAAGACCTCTTGGGTAAGCTTGGTAAATCCTTATCTGTTAGATAAAGGACCACTATGATGGGCCTTATCGCTTAATTAAATCCTCGTACTAAGTACAATGAAGTCAATAATTTGTTATACAAGATAGCACTTCAAACTGTGCCTGCATTGGATAATGCATCTCTATCGGTTCCCTGTACCACAGCATGCTGTAATGGGTCGTGATCCATAGCCTGCTCCTGGGCAGCAAGGAACTCATTATAAAAAGGTGCCAAGCTTAGGTTGGACAGGCTGTGATAAATAAATCTGTGGGATTGACTAGGTAAACTAAAGCCTCAGGATGAAACTGATTTGATATGTAGGGCCTAATTCTGTCCATCGTTCTTGTGAGGAAATTAGTTGAATGTGAAAGATCCGTGAATTTTGGCCCAAATAAAATACGGACACAGTAAATCACTAAAATGAAAATATATAATTGAATTTAATTGTGAAGATATGAGATATCGTGAAGTTCATGGAACAAACCCAGTTACCAGAAAAGCACATGATAAGGTCTAAGTCCTGACCACAGTTTCACTTATTCACATTCGTGTCACTGAGTGCACTTACATCCACATGTATCAGGGTGAAAAAGGAAACTAGTCAGTAAAAAATACAGCAACTATCACCAAGTATCATACCAGCAAGGTCTTCTTGAATACTAAATGCAGCCCAAATTTCCAAATAGACAAATGTATTTGCAAAAAGAAGTCTAATACACATAATGCTTCGTTTCACTAATTGGCTTATTGACAACATGCTAGAGTGAACTGTTTCTGAGTTTTATTAGCAACAACTATTTTGAATATATGGATATTTTATGGATATATGGATAATCCATAAAATGAAATGTCTTCTATCTATGTACCCCTGAAGAACTCCATTATAGCCTGAAACCATTATGCACTAAGCCCAGCAAGACAAAAGTGATTTGATTCCTCAGTATGCACTGAAGCTCAGCAAGTCAGGAGTCTTTTCCTGGGGAATGAGGCAAACTTGAGACTTGAAATCTGCTACTGTGTTTAGTGTTGCTCATCCCTATCAAAATATAGACAATGTGGCTGGGACTTTTTCCCCTTCACTTATATCGAGACTAATCTCTCACAGCTCAGATTCATCATTTAGCCCATATAAGCAAACTGAGGAGAATAACGCAGCTAGTTGAGATTAGGCATCTAACTTTTTGTAGATAAAGCTACAGAACATTTAGTCTTCCCTTAGGAGGAACTCCTAAGGGTTGCTTGATTGTGCAGCTCAAGCACTATGACAATGATGTCCTTCCATGAACGATGGGACACTGAAATTCTCGGGTGCTCAGTAAGACAAAGATCTAGATGTGGATCTTGTTCATACTGAAGATGATGACAGTTTTGAAGTGTGTTATTTTTATTTATTTATACCAATTATATGCTCAGTGTTAAGCTCCTGGCCATGAGGATAACTGCCTACTGGGATAAGTAGGTGTAACCATAAAGCTGCTCTGGATTATGCCAGTCAAAATCGACCCTGTTAGGGCTATTCTATAAACTTAGCGTCTCAAGGCATTTATGGGGTTCACTACAATTACATCCACAGTTTCATAAAGCTGAAGGCAACAAAAACTGCTTCCAGGAACCACTGGTATCAAGGCCAGTCTAAATACACCGAGTTGCTGGAGTTGTATGCAAGAGGGCTTGGATTTCACAGCTGGATACTTCTAGCAAATTGCACTCTTTTCTATGCATAGTCCCTAAGGATTTCTCCTTAAATGCATAGATCCAGCTCTTGTATGTCTGGCAGACTCCTCCTGTATGCTTGCCAAGTTTTAAAGGGCAAAGAATCAACAGCTGATAGTTTATGCCAGGAACCAGCAATGATCCAAATTCATCCCTTGTGTAATTCTGGAAAAGCCAGTAGAGTTCCAGGGAAGAAGTTGTTGGCTTAACAAAGTAAATTTTCCCTGACATTTGAGGAATACAGAGTATCAATTAAAGTAGAGCTAATTATTGCTACTATTATTTGCATTGCAGTAGTTCCCGGAGGCCCTTAACAGGATTATAGCCTTCTGGTATGAGGAGTTTTTAGGAACGTAAGCTGTGATTGGGAAGTTAATGTATGACAGCTAATATTTGGTACCTGTGTAGAAAGCCTCCAAGTTTGGAAGGGCTCCACAGAGCACAGAGCTTTGCTCACGGGTATGGGTCACAAGAGACTGAGCCTCACTTCTTGTGCTGCTTTGAGGTTTGCCTGAAGTCATCATACATCTCATTACTCTGTAAAGTACGATACAGGCCAGCTTGTGTCCAGAGGAATAAAGTCCATCCTCAAACTCAGCACTCAGGCAAGGCCAACAATCATAGAATCATAGAACATGCCAAGTTGGAAGGGACCAATAAGAATCATTGAATTCAACCCCTGGCTCCAGATAGAATCACTCCAAAATCAGATCATATGATCGATAGCATTGTCCAAATGCTACTTAAACTCTGGCAGCTTGGAGCTGTGCCCACTGCCCTGAGGAGCCTGTTTCATGCCCACCACCCTCCGATAAAGAACCTCTTCTGATAACCAACCTGAACATCCCCAGTGCTTTATATTGGGTCCTCATTAAGAAACCTCCAGAAACACTTCTAACTTTCACTTGTTCTGATGAGTCATTCACGGGGTACAGCTGCCTTTGCCTAAGAATAAGAAACGTTATACATTTCCACTCTATTTCCACTGAGTCATTCTTGAAAGGAAGGACTGCCTTACATGTGTCAGCTTCACTTGGCTTCACCTGCTGCCTCTAAGACCAGTCAGTTTCTTGGTGCAGGCCTTTGTTCTGCAAAGTCGACAGGACTTCTAGGGTGCAAACTGAAAAAATACTCAGATAAAATCCTGCAATACATTTCACATCTGGCTTCCTCTGTAGTTTCTTCTTTTGTCCAGATCACTAAAAATATTGCAAATGCTGGGGTCCAGAGCAGTACCCAGAATCCAAAGCTACAGCTGGAACCTCTGCAGATGTCCAGCTCCCCTTTCCCTTTTGATTCCCAGAGAATCAGCCAAGGGACACATGTTACACAAATGTCATGCTGAGTTAAATTGGTGGCTGCACTTCTTGCATATCTGGAGGCCAGTATTGCTTCATTCCCCTTTGCTTTGCTCACTGATTACTGCTATGCTGTCTAGACTGTAATGTATATCCTTCAGCCTGGGTTGGTGCTGGTGATAATTTATGTTTTGTACTCTGCTTCACTGTACAGTGCATTCAATCTGTTGAGATTTTGATCTTTGGTGGCTGACCAGCTTTCTAGAGACTTCACAAAATATACATTAATAATACACTTGACAGGCACACTTCTTGTTAGGACTGTTTCTCAGCACACAAAGGTGCTCATTTTCCACCCAGCAGCTGTTTCAGTGGTCCTTGGGTCATGTTGCTCTGAAGAAATCATAACTGAAATAAGATGCATCAAGTAGGTTGCAGACAATAAGTTGCACCAAATGGATAAATAAAGAACAAGAACAGGCAATGGAAACAATGAAAATGACAGTGATAACAACAGATCTACATGAACAGGTTCTGAAGTTCTGAAGCTATGGTTAGTTTGGAGATATGTTTTCTATTCAAATGTCTTCTATTCAAAATTAATCACATCTTTTATCATATCTCCATTGTTTTAATTCTCATGTTATTCTCACTCATGAAGACATCTACTTGTTTTCTAAATCCTCCCTATTTCCTCTTCTGCCTTTGTGCTTATATGGAATATGCTCAAAGGAAAAACATATTTCATCTCTGTATATCTTTTAAGAGGCACTGCAGCCTCTGAGGACTGCTGCCTTTATCAACAGGGCCAAAGGCAAATATGATAGAGTGTATTCACTTTCACACACCTCATTTGTATCCTTTAAATCATGAGTATCCAACCTTTTGTCTTGCCTGGGCCACACTGAGTGAAAATAAATTGTCTTGGGCTGCATAGGAAATGTGTAATATAGTTAATAAATATAAGTAACAAAACTTTTATTCCTTTATCAGGCTGAGTGGAACTGGAAGGAAAGCTCATGAAGAGACTTCTGTGGTACAAGAGAAACCAGAAAGATATTTTCTATAAGGAGTTAGTAGCCATTTACTGTTGACAACACTGTTCTTACCTCCTTTACAATGGGTGTTTAGTGGAATTCTGCTTTATTGGATTTCTGAATTATGGCTTTCAACCACTTTAGTGTGCATGCAAAAAATAACAATCTGAGCAAAAAAGCCTACCTAAATAGATTAAAAAATAGCTTAGCAGTATTCTGCCCAGTTTACAGAGGGAAATGTGTTACAGCAGATGGAAGGTAAGCTACCCCAGTAATGCAGCAAGCCAGAGCAGAGCGAGGGTTAAAGGCATCTTGAGTTCTTGCTCAGTTGTTTACTCAGTCCCATTGTAAAACAATCACAGATTGGAAGACATGCTGACAAATACATTTTTTTTTTTTTAGAACTTTCAGAATTATTTAATAAACTGGTGATCGGTTCAGATTGAGTTATTTTAATTCATGGGTTTACAATTTCCCAAAGCTGGCAAGTCTGTTAACCTCTTATTTACAGAAAGAACTTGGGCATACTTGCATTTTACAGCACAGGTTAGGTAGAACTGAGTGGAAGTAAGAATTTTTATTGAGAATCCAGAGCAGTTATGGTACCTGGAATTAGAAAACTCACAGAAAGGAAACAGAACTCATCTGAGTGAAGGTGAGTACAGCCACTACACTTGTCTCTGTCATTGTAGTTTGGGTCCCTGTTCCATACCTGCTTAAGTTTAGACATCAGAAGCAGGCATTTTTCCTTGTACCAGAATTGTACAAAATGACTGGAGAGTCTATGCACCAACAGATTAAGAGTAAACTATCCTATTACTCCTCTTTGATATTGAATAGGTGTGTTAAGCATATGCAAGGAAATACACGGTAACTTGATTTGTATTTGGACTGATAGTCACAAAAAGTCAAATCGCTACTAAGATAAGCACAAATATAGAATATTGAATGCCTATCAAGTATACTTTTACATATCTGAATGCCACTCAGATGTTCACTGTACATACTGTTTACATTTAATACATCATTTCCCATCCTCAGCCAGAAAGAACACAGAGATTTCTGTCAAGAGCTGTGAAAAGTAACAACCTGCTGCTGAGACTGACTGATTCTCACCCCACACATTTTATTCCTGCAGCCTTTAAAGGGACCACAGAACTCCATCCCGTGCCAGGAAATCCTTTTGTGTTGCAAAACGTTACCCAAAAGAAAGATGGATACCAAGATGTGATGGCTGAAATCCCAGCTCTACAGGAATCACCACATTTTTTAACACCAATAGTAGTAGGATTCACATTTTACCTCCTACCTCCATGTGAGGCAATCAGAGCCGGACAGATGGACTATGTATTAAGTTACGAGCACTGACCTACTGGTGGTGTGTTTCCTAAATTAAAGTAGGAATTTGGCTGTGAGTGTACAGGAGTCTATCAAGAATAAATCTCTAGCTGTACAGTTGTGAAGCAAAGCTAAAAAATGAGACCAAATGCAATGCAGGGATGAGTCTGCAGGGAGCCTGGAGTAAAGTGACATGAGAACTTCCCTATTCTCTTAGCGTGGCTTTAATCAGAAAATGTTGATAATTTAAATATTAACATTGTTAATTATTTCCATGAGGACTTGACCACTTGGGAAAGTTTTGCTTGTTACTTGAACTAGTCTTGCTATATGAGGCTCCACAATATTCCTTTAGTTCAGATTGAGCTTTACAAGTAGTATAAACTAAGTTTGCTGCATACCAAGGCACATTTTTATACTCCTTAACTTGGTCTGTTCAGAATGCCACAAGTCCTGTTTCCCCATTAGAAGGAATGCTAATATGGGTTGTCTTTCACAGGTTAGTTTTCTGTGACATCAGTGACCTGATCTTCCCTGTGGTCACAGAGTCATTAGGTCCTCTGAAAAGGAGAGGAGTGCATTACTAAACTAGGAGGGAAACGCTTAGAGAAACGAGTGGTGGATAAAGACTTTTAGTCTGGAGGGAAATTGGATCTAGTGTGTTAAGTCGTGTTGGATATTCGGAAAAATTTCTGCTCAGAAAGAGTGGTGAGGTATTGCAATAGGCTGCCCAGGGAGGTGGTAGAGCGCTGGGACACCGCTCTCAGCCATAAGGGTTGGTTGGCGCTGTGTGAAGCAGGAAGCTGAACTCGAAGAACACCGCGGAAGGTGCGCTGGCCCTGGAAGCGATTCCACGGCCCAAAAGAGCAGTCAAGCAATACCGCACATCCTCAACCCCAACGCCAGACACCACGCATGCGCACTCCCGCCCCTCAGCCGCGAACATCCCAGGCTGCTCCACCTTCAGCACATGCGCGCTTTCGCCTCGCTCGCCCTGCCCTCTAAACCTCAGGCTGACAGTACTGCGCGTGCGCAGCGGATGCCGTCCGCAGCTCTCGTTGACCAACCAGCGGCGGCTGTAGCCCTTCCTCCACGAGAGGGAGGGACCGGTCCTCCGCCATCCCATCATGCAACGCGGGGGCGGCGGCGGCGACAGCGACGGCGGTGGCGGCCGCCATGTTGTGGTAGTTTGTTGTTCACCGGTGGTGGCTGCGCGTCGAGGGGCCGCCGCCGGGCGCTGAATCCGGGCCCTTCCCCGTTCCCTCCTCTCCTCATCGCTCCCGGGGGCGGCACCGGAGGCGCTGTCGGGGGCTGTCGCTGACTGGGCACGGCGAGGAGCCATGGCTGCCGCGCTGGGAGGAGGAGCAGGTGGGTGCTGCGGCCTGCGCGGCGCCCCGGGCCGGGCTGCGGGGCCTGCTGGTGGGGCTGAGGGGAGCGGGCGCTGCCAGGCGATCAGGGGCGGGGGCTGCCGCATCTCTGTCTTGGGGGGTCGCGGTGGGAGCCCGCCCCGGGGGTGAGGGGGAGTAGGGGGAGTGGCCGCGCCGTTGGCCCCGCGACGCCGTCCCTGCGGTGCGAGCGGCCGCGCGGTGCCGGGGCTGCTGGGGCCGTCGGCTCTGCTGGGCCGTGCAGCGGCCGCGGCTTCGTCCCGCTTCGTCCCGCGGCGCCGGTTCGAATCCCCGGGTGGAATGGAGGCGTTCTGGGGTCTGTTTACTTAGAGGTGCCGAAGCTTCCGTTCGTTTGGTTCCATGTTAGTGCGTCTACAGCGTGTGACCTGTTAGAAGAGCTGATCTCTAATCTTGGCAGTCGTTAGAGTTAGATAACCCAGAAGCAGAGTGTCTCACTTGGAAAGTGTAAAATGAAGTCAGTGCTTGGTCTCAGGGTTCTTGGCTGCCCCACTACACTTCTTTTAGGCTTCTGCTTGCAACATGTTAAATGATGGTCGGACCCAGTGCTGTCCTGATGGGCACATCAAGCACATCCTAAAACTACTGCTTGAGTGATTTTTAAAGAAGAAAAGACTTGAACATCCCATTATGAACCATGCAAGAGGGATGTTTAGGGAATGTATGTATTTTAGGTGCTGTGGGCCTTGCCTTCACTGGGAATAACAGGTTAGGTAGCTCTGATCAGTCGTTACTTAACCCACTGGTCCTTGTCTGCACGGTGGTTTGTGATATCTTCGTTGCTGTTTTTGTTGTTGGGAGCCATCACAGAGAAGAATGTGGCTTGCCCTTGCCAGAGTGCTTGCACTGCTACCAAATAAGCAAACAATGGTGAGCAAAGTACGTAAATACAATCACTGAAGACAAACTTTACAAGGAAATCCCCAAATTTAAAAATTGAGAATTTTGGGCTCGGGAGGGCAGCACCAACTGGTAATGTTCTGAATATACTGAGTATTGCTGTAAACGTGTTACATATACTCTGACTTTTAAGTTATTTTACAGAAACTCTTGTGCTGTTTTCTATGATTTGGTTACTTTTGATGTGGAGGTAAACATTTGCATTTTTGATTTGGTCACCTCGCAACACTTTGTTGAATGAAAAACAAACAGAAGTGTCTATTGCATGCTTGTGTTGGTATGGCCAGTCAAGTAAAATTCCTGGTGGAAGTTCTTATGTGGACTTCTAAACTCACTTCAAAAAGCCTGGTATTTACAGGAATGGCATACACAGCTCTTCTTGGTAAGAGGCTGCTATCTAAAGTCAGTAGTGATATCCAATTGGGCAAAAGGCCGAGGTGAAAAGACCAGGACTGTGTGGTTTGGCTTAGAAGCTGTTGGTCACTTGATCAAGTTTCAGCTTGAGGAGTTGATGTTTTAGAATTCATTCTCAGAGTGTTTGTTTTTGACTTGAAATTATGGCGATACAACAAAATGCTTTATTACTGTTTTTTAAGGATGCTTACAGATGATAAGATGTGCAAAATAAGTATTGGAGAAATAAATGGAAGTTGAATGTGACCACATTAGACAAAGTGAGAGAGTTTTGTCCTTGCGGATGTGGGTTGTTGTCTGCATGGATGCGATGCGGGGCTGATAATGGAAGTACGGAACTGCGGTGTCTGCTTAACGCTTTGTGTGTCAGATAGGATGGAAGCAAGGAAGGAAGGAAGCTGATTTGTCTGTTGTGTAGATTGTGTAGAGTTGTTGGTCACTCTTATTTTTTAAGCTCTTGGGAAGTATTGGCTTGATTCATAAGGATAGAATACTCACGTGTGCTCTGAGGTCTTCCAGTTGCTTGTTAGTCTGTTGATATGGTTAAGGTGGTGATGCCCAAACTTTGGTGCAAATTTGCATGCAAAACTGGGACTAGAGCAAACATATTGAACATTACAGTATAACATAACATCTGTACAGTATAGCTGCTGAAATTTTTTCTTGATGTTTAAAATGTAGCTGTAAATTGATGGTAGTAATCTTATTTAGAATGAGATGGTTACAAGGGGAGCCAAACAGCAAACTCACACTAAAACTAAGCAAGAACACTTGTTGATTGTCTGCTGTCTGATAGCACTGGCACCTTAATGGATAAAGCTTCTGTGTTTATGCCTGAATGACAGTGAGTAGAGTCCTGGATGTGGTTTGTTTTCTGGGTTTTGCACTCTGCTGGATGGACTGATGCAGCCAGACACTGTGACTTACATTGAAATGTATGCACTCAAACTGCAGGGTGACAGAGACTTGTATCATGCAATATGACTGGGCTGCTATATCAGCTGAGTGCCAGAAAACATTACTACTTACAGCAAGCATATTTGCTTTTAAGCATAGCAATTCTAAACATTTGAATGCTTTGAAAAGCTTTAAGGGAAAGCTGCATTTCTCTGCATATTATCTCATTTAAGGTCATTATAATTATTAGCCTAACCAGAGTATCACTTGCTTTTTATTATTATTGCTATTTTATTTTTTTACGAAAGCTGAAGCCAAACCATACTTTATTACATCAAATGCTAGACTGAAGATTTGAGGTCATACAGAACTTATAGCCTAGAAAGTTAAAGATGGTGATTGTCTGACTCAGCTGAAGTGACCTCTGGACGAGTTACTGGTCCACCCGACATTTGCGGCTATGGAAGATGCTGAAGAGTTGAAGTTTCTCAGTGGTGTCCAAAGCCATTCGGGAACTGAGCTCATGTGGACTTCATTTAAGCCCTTGGCCTTCATTCGCTGTTAGACGTGCTTGTGAGGCAAGAAACCATGGCACTTAATGTTTTTCCAAAGCAAATGTATTATTAATTCCAAGCAGGCTTTGGAAACATTTCTCGTAACTTGGTTTAAATGCAGGCTTTTTTTTTCTCCTTTAAGATACTCTTTCTTTCAAGCACTGATTAGAAAGAGAGCTTCAGTACCTGTGACATGTCACTATTGGTTCCGTTCTTACAGCTAGCGACTTGCTTTGCATCATTATAAACATGGGAAGAACACATGAAATACAGAAGCTGAAGGACACGTTGTGCAATTGCTGTGTTGTGACAGATACTTAATCACTGAATGCTTAAGGCTTGTATGAGTAATTGTTTACCAGCATGAAGATTTTTGTCCCTAAATACATAAGCTGTTTGTGTTTGTGGTGTGTTCTCCTGTGCATAAAACAGTAGTATGAATGAATGTGATTTTTATGATAGGGAGCTTGATTGTCATAAGTGAAGCAGGATTCATAGTGTCCTTCATAACATGTTTGGTTTGCATCACAGACTTAAGGTCAGGGGTTCCTGTTGACCTTGTGACTAATCGTAACAAGAAAAGCACAAGCAGTTCTTATTCAGTTGGTGTTAATCTTAATGTTGCGACTCGTGCTTGTAGTGCTGTCAGGTTGTCATATCGAGTGTTTTAAATGCAGTGCTGGGGAATGGGAGAGATCAAGGTGGAGATTATTGTCTTCAGATCTAAGCATAGAGAAGCGGTGTTTTTCCACGTAGGTAATGGCTTTTCCCTTTTCCCCCTTCATATATTTATTTAAAGTAACCTCCTTCAGTTGTGCCCAGAAGCAGTGCAGCTACTTACTTTAATAGGCCATTGGGAAAGCAGCGCGTGAGAATTTTTTGATCTTGATTGCAAATTTTAGCCTTTCTCCATCTTGTTTAGGTTAAGGAGAAATCTTTGATGCTTTTTCAGTGCCTAAAAGTAATAGTAAGTTTGGTATTCGTGGTGGTGAAATACTGAAGCGGGCCAGAGTACATGATTTTGAACTGTGAAGGAAGTTCCAGAGACAGTTGTTGGCCTTCCAGAAAGTGTGCAGGTGCTTTTGTAGCAAGAGCAGTGTAGCCATCGAATGTTCTTCCCAGGCTGGAAGTCTTGGGTTGCGGTAATATACTCCATCTTAGCAACAGTTGCTATGTAGGACTACCTTTTTAGGCTGCGTTGGTACCATTTAAAGAGATGTGGGAGCTTAGCTCTGCAGTGTTCTTGCTGATTCACCTCCCACACTTGTGAGACTTTGACTGTGTGGCTTAGGACTTCCATTTCACATGGAAAACGATTAGTGTGAATTTTACTGAAAGGAGGAGCAGAGAGTAGGAAACTACCATCAGCATAGCCAGAGGGGAAATGAGGCTTGAATTCTGTGGGTTTCTAGTGTGGATGAGTTGTTCTAATAAGGCAGGGGGAGGGGAGCAAAAGACCACTGCCACTGAAAACAAATCAGATCACATATAAAAGGAGAAAATGAGCTGTATGGCAGCTTATAGCACTGCTCTAGCTGCACCAGGTGAAGTAGAAAGCAGTCAGACCTTTTTAGTGTAGGAATGAAGCGTGTTTGGCAGTCTTCGTGCTTACTGTGGATCCCAGCTGCCTGCAGCCCTGCGAGGCAGGCAGGCCTAAGAGCAGCCAGGGTCAGTCACTGTGCTGCATCCTGCAGCTTTTCTGAAGCCTCGAAGATGGTGATTTTCGTAGTGCTGCAGCAAGGAAGAACCAGGTGTTGCCTTATTTCTTTCATTTTTCTTCATAACTGGTCTTTCCTGTTCTGCCGTTCAGTTAATGCTTCTTTTTTTTGGTATGTGACAGGTCTTGTTTTTTCCCTTACAGTGCTGCCTGGGAGTTAGAGGGTCTCTGTGTTTAATGATCAGAATCTTCCAGTCGATACTGTTAGTCTACACACGGCTTGGTGAGCTTTGCCATGAACACATTGAGTTGCAACAAGGAGCCCTAACTGTTGTGTTACACATCTTGGCAGCACTGTAGTGTTCCTTCCCTGGCCGCAGTGATATCGCTGCAAGAAATACAAAACCTCTTTCACATCCTGCAGTGGACATTTTCCTGCTTAGAGGCCCTATGTTCATGGATTTTCCCTCCTTCCTTTTTTCTTCTCACCTCGCACATAAGACAGAATTATTCAAGCAAGAAAAAGTCTTCTGCTGTTGCAGTGTGCCCGGTGCTGAGTGTTTGTCTTGAGTTAATGTTTTATGAGTACTTAACCATGCTTGACACAGAGATTGACTTCTTCAAGGGGGTACGTCTACACAGGTTATACTGGTTGTTGTGATTGAAAAATGTGGCTTCAGAAACAAAACCCCAAGCCGCTCTGCCAGAGATATGCTAGGTATCACATGGCACTGCATGTGTAAGGCCTCGGTGCCCATTTCAGTGTTTGCTGTCTCAAGCCATGGATCTGGGACTGAATAATGTTTGCAGGTCCATGGCTGTTGTAACCTGATTTTCTAAAGGAGAGCTAAGAACTACTTTGGGTTGTGACAATGATTGATGACATAGTGGTATAATTTGTAATGCTTGTTGTCAGTGTCAAATGCTATGGGACAAATAAGTATAAAGCCTTGAAAAGAAAAGCTGTCTCCCCTTGCCACAAAGATCCTCATGTCATAAGTGTGTGATGAGATGGGAAATGATGGCAAGGAAGTGACGGGGATGTGTGGAACAGTTCTTAAAAGCTCCACTCACTGCACACACATTGACAAAGCATTGCTGAGGCTTCGGGATGCATCCAGCCACAGAACACTTGTGAAAAGGGCTTTGAAGGAGTGTAATGCAGCTTTGGGTTTTGGTAGGAGTTGCTCTTAAAAGAATGGGAGAATATTTGAGAGGTCGGAAGAGTTGAGGTTAGTGTCACTGGCTGAATGGGGGTCCAGACGTGCGCTAGAAATTAGGCAGGAGTTCTCTTCATTGGAAGTAACATGAAGTGGAAGCACTTTCCTGTCAGTGAGACGTAACTGTCTGGCCTGGAAAGGTACTGAATTGTAGTGAAGAGTTTTTGTTGTAGAGAAACATCAGCAGAGAAGCAGATCTTTGGCATATAGCTTTGTGTGTGTTGTCTAGATTTAAACTTAGCTGAAGTTCAAGTCCATCCATGTCAGAGTTGTGTGCTGGATTTCATCATGACAGAACTAAGATCTTGTCTTCAAATTGTGTTGGCCTATGATGAAATGCTCTGCGCTTCTAACGGTGGTACCTGGGATGCAAAACCACATTTCTTTGCAAGGAAAGCAGGCAGATCATAGAAAGAAGATGCTGACTTAGGGGGGATGATGATTGTTTTCAGTTGACTTAGTCTGTGAGCACTCCTAATTTGGGTTACTGCAAACTCGGTCATATTACTTTAAACAACCCTTGGAGATGATTATATCAAGTGAGTGGATTACTGCAGTTCAACTGCACGAACAGTGGCACTGCAGCATATTTATGCCTTTAAAACAGCAATCCACTGTGATAATCCCTGCAACAGGCTTTTGGATGATTCTAAGGAAAACCATGTGGCAGTTGTTTTAGTGACCACAAAATTGGATAATTTGGTGTTCTAGAGGAAGATTGTGCATGTCTGAATATCTGTCTGACTTTTCCTTATGGATGGAGTAGGAATTGAAGGAGGTTGTGGTACATGGATGTTTGAGCAGAGAGACAGAAGTTTGGAGTTGGTTTCAGTTGTGAAAATACAGAACGTCATTTAAAATATAGACATATCTGAAGGCAGTAAATGGGATCAAGGAGAGTTATTTTTATCTACTGTTTAAAAAGCAGTGAGTTGCCACGCATCTTTTATTGCATTATAATTCATACTGAGCAGTCTTATTCCCATAGTTACATACAATAGAAAATTCAGCTCTGGGAACATCACTAAGCCAACAGTTTTCAAAAGATGTTTCAATTTTTAATGTTTTTTGATTTCTATTGGTCATTAATACTTGTATTTTGGGTATGCGAAGAAGTGAATAGATGTGTTGCTGCATGTGGTGAATACTCACTAAAGGATGTTGGATTGAGTTTAGAGAGGGAAAGATAGAATAGGGTTTTTTTTGGAGGCTTGTTAAGGGCAGAAATGCCCCAAACCAGCTGATCATTGGCACTGTGCTTGGACACAGATTTGAGCAAACTGTGCTGGGAGGATGACTGGATGTGGGTATGCTTAGTAACACTGTAACCTACTTCCAGTTCTCGTGGTGGTGGTTTTTTTAAACTCTGGCTGAGACAATTGAAGGTGTTTTATGCCTGACTTCCCTCGACTTTTTTGGGTTGCTGGTACCTTCCTGCCTTGTGCTGATGCTTGCTCCCACTTTCAGAGTACCTTTCCAGGAGCCCAGTGTGGATGGATGGGTGCGATGCGCCCAAGGCAAGCAAAGGACTGTTGGACATCATTCCCTTGACCTCCAGTGTGCTTGAGCTTCATGAGTTCCTGGGAAGCTCCTGTCTTTGAAGTGGTTGCTTTAGAAACAACCTTGAATTTCAATAGGAATTATTTCATGTAGTTGCCTTTCTTTTTCTGTTTTTAAACAGATGATGACTTTGATCAGTTTGATAAGCCTGGTGCGGAAAGATCTTGGAGAAGAAGAGCTGGAGATGATGAGTGGGACAGGTGGGTAGAATATTTTTATGTTCAGCTTCTGTATATTAAATTACATTGCCGTGTTTTCTGATTTTCACATTTTGTATTCTAACATTTGCAGTAGTTGCATTTAGATACTAATGAAGATGTTGGTTGTTACGCATGTGTCAGCAGATGTTAGGCTGTGCCAAATGTATACTTGCCTTGAGGAATATAGAGAGCACTATGAAGAGATGCTATTTAATGTTAGATAAATATAAAGCATTTGTAGTATGTAATTAAATTTACAATTACTGTCCTATATTTCCTCTACATCTTCAGTAGGGTCTTAATTGGCTTAAACAGATTTTTTGCTAGTACTTGAATTTGAGGATTTTTAAAATAGGTGTTTAAATTCTTCAAAATCCTTTGGCAGTGGAGCTTACATATGACTTTCTATTGAAAAAATATGACTGCTTTGAGGATTTAGAAATATGCATGAACTTGGTTATTTTTGGAGAATGTGTGTTATGAAAAACCAGTGTCTAGCTGCTGATTTGACTTGTCTGTTCTTTATGGGAGAGAACTTTCCACTTCCTGTGAAGCTGATTTTTTTGTTATTCCTGTTTAGCAGCTGAGAGACTTGTTCAGACCGTGCCAGTTGTCACCAGGTTTCACTGTGAAAAAGGGGGAAAAAATGAAATAGGTCTTATCTAATAATCTCTCTTGTGATTGTAGTAAACAAACTTTACTGTGAGTAGTTTTCCACTGAGCTGAGCCCTGTGAGTGCACCAACTACTCTGCATTTATTGTCATTCCAAAGGGATTAGTTAGTTTCCTCTTCATGCTTTCCTGCTAGGCTGAGTGAGCAGTTCTCATTGCTCTAGGAGGTAAGTAAGAATGAATAAGGAAATCAGACAATATCTTGAGTGTACAGTGTTCTGCTGTATTGCTGCTGTGAAGGATATTGCTGCTCTGTCATGCCAGCACAGCTGTGGGTTGGATGGTGAACTGCATCAAGGAACTGATCTGCTTTGAGAATGCAATTAAAATAACTTGGAGGCAACTCACTGTACTGTGCTGCCTCCCAGCCCCAGAAATGTGATGTCGTGCTTGAGGTAGCATGGCACACCTCAGAATTACTGAAGCCAATGTCATGGGCAAATGTTGGTAGTGGAATATCGGTTTTTTTTCTTTTTTTTGCCTTTGCTGCTGGCTTCATGGTAGACTTTTAGATGTCGATTGGCCCCATTTGTTTTAAAGCTCTCCTACTGTTGTTACTGTGAAAAATTTGGAAGAGTCGAATAGTTACTCCATTGGAAGAAGTGGTGCCTTGCTAAGGGCAAACCCCTGGTGGCAAAGCTACTTTCATAGGACTTGAGAAAGGTTACAGAAGCTGAGACTTCGAAGCACAGAGTTTTAGAAGAATGTTTTCTCTCTTAAATGTGCTTTTTTTTTTTTCTTGGTTTATTATTACAAGTTGTATTTTATTTATTCTTTAGCATTGTAAGGGAAGTTGTTTCAGGTTCAGTACTGGTGATTCATAGAATCGTTATGGTTGGAAATGACCTCTAAGATCATCTAGTCCAGCCATCCATCTACCACCAATGTTGCCCACTAAACCATGTTCCATAGTACCACATCTCCACATTTCTTGAAAACTTCCAGGGACAGTGACTCAAACATCTCCCTGGGCAACCTGTTCCAGTGCCTGACCACTCTTTAGGAGAAGAAATTTTTCCTCATATCCAACCTGAACCTCCCCTGGCACAACTTGAGCCCATTTTCCTATCACTGTTACACAGGAGAAGAGGCAGACCCTCACCTTACCACAACTTCCTTTCGGGTAGCTGTAGAGGGCAGTGAGGTCTCCCCTGAGCCTCCTCTTCTCCAGACTATTCTCCAGAGTAAGTGATCCCAGCTCCCTCAGCCGCTCCTTGTAAGACTTGTGCTCAAGTCCCCTTACAGCTTTGTTGCCCTTCCCTGGACGCGCTTCAGGGCCTAGATGTCTTTCTTGTAGTGAGGAGCCCAAAACTGAACACAGTACTCGAGATGTGGCCTTGTCAGAGCTGAGTACGGAGGGACGATCACCTCCTACCCCTGCTGGCTGCATTATTTCTGATACAAACCAGAATGACATTGGCCTTGGCCACCTGGTCACACTGCTGGCTCATGTTCAATTGGATGTTGACTAGTATTCCCAGATCCTTTTCCTCTGTGCAGCTTTCCTGCCTTCTACCCAAGCCTGCAGTGATGCATGGGGTTGTTGTGGCCAAAGTGCAGGACCCAGCACTTGGTCATGTTGAAGCTCATCCCACTGGCCTCAGCTATCCAGCCTAAGTCCCTCTGAGGGGCCTTTCTCCTCCAGGCACGTCAGCACTTCCTCTCAACTTGGTGTCATCTTCAAGCTTACTGAAAGTGCACTCAATCCCCTTGTCCAGATCATCAATAAAGATATCAAACAGGACAGACCCCAGTACTGACCCCTGGGGATCACCACTTGTGACCAGTAACCAGCTGGATTTAACTCCATTCACCACCACTCTCTCTGGGCCTGGCCCTCCAACCAGTTCCTTACCCGGCAAAGTGTGTACCTCTCTAAGCTATGGGCTGCCACCTTCCCCAGGAGAATACATGGGAGACAGAGCCAAAAGCTTTGCTGATGTTTATAGACTGTCAGCAGCCTTTCCCTCATCCACCAGGCTGATCACCCAGCCATCTTGCTGATCATCTGAGAGAATACTTTTTACAAATTTATCTAATGGAGCATTATTTCATTTGCAAATGTTAGAATTATTATTTTAATGCTACTTTTTCACAGCTTGCTGTGGAGTCCCATCCTCCAGTCATGTAAACCGTTTTGAATTCCCAGCTCTTTCTGTCCTCAAACAGCGGAGGGTGATTGCTGAGAATCGGAAGGGTTTTATTATTTCGGAATACAAATGTCACATTGTTCTTAGAGAACTTTTCCCATTACTTTTTTTTGTTTTATTTAAGCATTCTTTCCCAAAACATTTGTCCTTGCTACTGCTCATGTTTAATGGGGCATGCTCATGAAATCAGAGGCCAGAGAGGCCCATATAATCTACTGTGTTTATCACGGGCTGTTAACTTATACGTTTATCTCTACAAGTAGCTGAAAGCTTGAGTTTGGGGAAAATGTGCCATTCCAGTGCTGTTCAGTGAGATGACAAAAGTGATTTGATAGTTGATTTTTGCGGAAGTTGATTTGTTCTGACCCTCCTCCGAGGCAGTTACTTTCTCTGTACTGGCGGAAAATGTCTTCCATTTTGTTGTGTTTCTTTTTTGAGAGTATTTTCTCATGCTGATTTGGTGAGCTGAATTTATTCAGTGAGGGGAACAATGAATATTGAAGTCAAAGGAGGACAGGTAATGAGTCTGTCTCTTCTGAGAGCAGCAAACTATTTGATTACTGTAGCCCTACTTTGTTAGAACTGCAGCATTAGGAAGACTTTTGTCTTGGTGATAGTGAGGATCAGTTTCCTTTGGAACTGTCACGGATGTGGACTTTTATTCCAGCTTAATTTGTTTTGTATGGCTTTGGTATCAGCTTGCAGCCATTTGGTTTTCTCTATTTTTCCCTGCTAACCTAAAATCTTGTAGTAGTGGTTTTGTTAGTTGCTTTAAGAGGTGAGATCTGGTAATTCTGGTTCCTCTTCTTGCTGATCTATAACTTCAGATTTAGCTATTTAAAAGAAGCTTGAGCTATGTGTGCTTTATTGTGTAGGCTTTCCGCTAGTTCTTTGTTTATTCAAATAGTAACCACCTTTGCTGATTTAGAAGAAGAAAAAACAATGTAAACATGGAAAAACCCTATGAACTATGGCAGCTTTCCAGTTGTTATGAGCTTCATTTATGTGCTAGTGCAATTTTTTTGGTTGTCATGTTATGTTTAGAGTATGTTTGCAATTACTTCTATTGATCAAATCTTGCTTAAGAAAGGAAAGAAATCACATCAAAGATTTTTTTTTAGTGATATGTTGAATAGCCCTAACTATATTTAGATAATAAATTTAATCTTTCATTGTCTTACAGTTCTGATCTGAACTTCTTATTAGCTTGACTTGCTTTTGAATGTTCGTGCAACACGTGCTTGCTGCCTCTTGCAATTTGTTCTGTGCTATTTATTAAAAGCTGTCAGTGGTGGACTGCAGTGCTGGGAAATGTTTTCCAGTCTTGGTGCATTTGTCAGGTTACTGGCAGCTGATTCTGTGCTGAAGAGATTAGGGTTGTTTCCCTACCTTGGGTTTGGCTTTAAATTCTTCTGGAACCAATTCTGTTACGTGAAGTTTCCCGTCTCTGAAATAAAGGGCTTAAATTCTTGCTGTTCTACTCATTGGGATGCGTGATGTGTCTTATGTCCCACTTTGTGTTTAATATTGCAGCGATCACAGAACAGTTGCTATTAATGTTCAGTCATTCCTGGAACTGTATGAGATCAGTAACTATGGACAAATACTGTGTGCAGATGATAACATCCTATTTAGTGCTGATTTGGAATATAATCGCTTTTCTCAGAAGATTCCTTTCATGTTTTCAGGCATTATCTGTACATTAGCTGGGTCTTAACGAGATATATCTGTCAACTTCTAGCAATGCTTTATGTCTTGGGATTGCCTTCAACTATAAGTATTCCTCTGGAACTCTAAAGAACTCTTACACGTTTACTCCAGTATGAATTTGCTTTCTAGCTTCTTTGAAAGAGTGGCAAATACGCTCTTTCTTGTGGGCAGAAATACGATGAAAACTATCTTTGCTTTTGATTCTGCTCGTAAGGACCGTTCTCACTTTGAGGTATTTAATCTTTATGCAGTCTGCTTGATAGTGGGTTGTTTTTTTAAGGTCTGCCAAGGTGTGTAGGTTAAAATGGATTCTCTCTCTCGAGTTAGGGTTCATACGTCAGATCACTGTTGTCTCGTTTTAGTGTTAGGATGTGCTTGTTCTAATATTGGCATTTGGCAGCAAGAAGTATTTTCTGTTGAAGGGTGGATCTTCTAATTCCTGGTGCTAGACAACCTTTTCACTGAGGAGAGAACAAGATTAAGTACTCGCCCTAAATTATAGGAGTGTGGTTCTTTATTGTTGCATCCTCTTTATGGCGGAGATTTTATATGATGGAAGACGTTCTGTAAGCCAAAACCTTGTATTTTTGTTTCCTGAATTCTTAGTCATTCTTGAAGTGGTGGTTAGCCACAGACTTGATTTCTGTAGTCCCACAGATGTTTGACCTGTCTTTATTTGCTCCTCCTGAAGCTTGGGCTTTCACAAAATCTATAGGACTTAATGCCTCTCAGGTTAGCTGGTCTCCAAGTGCTTCCTTCTTCAAATGCAGCTTGGATTGTGTAGCCTGGAGGCTGAGTCCTGCCTGCAGCATGGCACTGTGTCACCTTCTGTGGGGAAGTGAGAAGGAACAATTTGGACAAAATGCCCAAGTGGCCTTGAAAAGAAGGATCTGGAGCAGGGATCTGGCTAACCACATCATGAAGTAATATGCTTTGCCTAGGACTTTGTGCTTTGTCATAATAGGATGGATTTGGAAGGGAGTCAATAGAGAAATGAAGTGTTTGCACAACAGCAGTGTTACTTTAATGTGTTTGGTTTGTTGTTACTTTTAAAATCTTCGTTATTTCAGCTTGCTAAGTGCTTTGATAAAAGGAAAGCTTTGTGTGGAATCAGTGACAATTGTCAAGTTGCTTTCCTAAGTCATGTACCCTATAGGTGTGTCCTTCTGTTTTCTGAGGTTCAACTTTGAAAAATTTCTTAATATTTTCCAGTGAACTTGAAGATGATTTGCTTGGAGAGGATTTGCTTGCTGGCAAAAAGGTAAGAGATGTACATTAAGCGAGTTGTTAAGCATACTGAAATGTGAACTTGGTTCATCTCATTCACTCTAGTTATTTGATGTGGCTTTTTATGTATCATATGGTCTCATCCCCAAAGGCAGCTGTGTTGCTCAGTATCTGAGGTCTGCTGTTTTAGCAGAGCAATCTGCCCCCACTTCTTTTAGTGAAATGCCTCCAAGTATGGTGGCTTTTAATGAAGTTCTTAGATTTTTTTTTTCTGAAATAGTATTTGTTCTTGAAGCATACAGTTCAAAAAGGAGTTGATTCTCTAAATTGATTTATCTGAAGTTCAAATTGACTTAATTAAAAAAAAAAAGCTTCCTGAAGCATTCCTGAGAATTCATTTAAACTGCCAGTTTCCTGGCTATTTAAAGCTGTTTAAAGAATACCAGTAATGTCATGCTGCTCATTCCCAGCAGTGTTTTACTGAGGTCTGTGTGAGGTGCTCTGATTCATCCTGGGCAGTGAGAAAATAAAACAACCACCAAAAACACAAAAAGTCAGTAGTATCTGTAGGTAGTGCTACTGTTTTGTGTAGCAGGTAGGCAGAGGATTTCCCCTTCTACAGGGAAGGGAGGATGTGGGAGCAGCTAATGCTGGAGAACATAAATGAATTTACAAAATTGAACTGTATGAAAGAACTAGATGTGTATTTGGATGTGCCTGATACCTGCAGGAGGAGACAGGGCTTGTTGTTTGGGAGATCAAAACTGGCTTTTTGCCTCTTGCTTCTCTTTATCTGCTAAATGAGTTCATTTATGAAAAAGTTTTTGAAGTTACATTTGAAGATGGACAGGCTTAAGAAACCCAGATTTGATAGGAGTTGAGTTTTAACTGATGTGGTTTCCACGCTCTAAATGTTAGAAGCTAGCTTTGTGAAATTGTTCTGTCAGTAATTTCTGTTAAAGATAGGAAATCCTGTTGCCTGATAGACTTGCTATCAAAAATGTAAGCAGTTAATTTTAACTAATATATATATGTAGTAGTTAAAATGTGAGTTGATAAAGCTGCTTACTTACTGCAATTAATCTGTATGAATACTACCAGTACTGGATTTCTCCAGTGTTTGATGAGACTTGTGCCTTTCTTAGATGTATTTGCAGTTTTCTGTCTCAGTGCTCAGCAGTGTGTGGGTATGGACTTGTGGTGGAGTAGTGCTAGGTATCTCGGGAAGTTTTCCCTGAGCTTTTTAATCTAAACTTGCTTCTACTTAATCCTATCTCAGTACTTCTAGGTACTAGAAGTAGTTCTAGGTCTATCCTCGTGTAACCTTTCTGCCCCCATTACTTCAGGGGGATGGGAATAATGTGGATAAGCAAAGCTGTGATTCTATCTTCCCAGTGCATAATTATTTAGAACAGAATAATTACAAAATATATGTATGAAGAAGGTGAAAGTATGATTGGCAAATAAGGAGTTTAGAAAAGTCACAATATTTTCTATATTTCACTTGGAAGCAAATTACGTTGTCAATGTTCTTAATATCATTACATCTTTTCCTTCAGCCTCCTAAGTATTTCTGCCCTTTAGAAGGAGGTGCAACTTGGTGTTTTTTTGGTTGCCTGATACATCAGTGTCACAAGGCAGTGTCACAAGAGCACTAATGCTAACATTTCTCTTATCCTGGTCTTTCAAGTGAGTTGTCATCTTTGGCTGTGTTTGGGAATTCCTCAGTGAAAGTCTAGATAGCTGGACAAATCTGAGTAAGGCTATCAAGCGTTTATGTACAGATTTGTTGTCTTTTGTAGTATTGCTTTTTCTTGAATGAGGTAATTTCATTGGAGATGTGGTCTCAGTCTGGAGTATGTTCCTCATTAAAAAGTACTGCCAGCCTTCAGAAGTTTGAGTAATTTCTGCAGTTAACTTTTGTGTGCTTTTTATGTTAACGATTGACTTTTTCTGAAATCTAGAATCAATCAGACTTGTCAGATGAAGAGCTGAATGATGACCTCCTGCAAAGTGACAATGAAGAGGAACAAGAATTTCGGTATCTCTTTTCTAAAGCCTGTGTTCTGGATAACTGTTAAGCTATATGCACAACCAATGTATGCGGACTGTTAATGACTACTGCTGATGATAGCTAATAATGAAACTAAAGCTAAACTGCAATTGTTATATATTTGAAATATACTTTTGCTTCTTAGTTAGCTACTTGATGGTGTGTTACATAGTGTGTTCACTAGCATTGCTAGTAAATGAGTAAAATGATGTTTAGTTCATTTGAATTGAATAAAATTAACATAATCAAAATCTATACTAAAAAAAAATAACTTGAAGAAATGACATCCCCTGTGCTGTTTAGGACTGTTTGTAAGTACTTTCAGAACTCGTGTTCTATGCCTTCTTTCTGTTGCAGTAGACTTTCTTCTCCTGCCAAGTCCTTTTGCTGCCATTCTGCTTTTAAAAAATCTCTTCTCCCTGAATACCTCGAGGAGGGGAGCTCTGTAGTTTACAAAGCTTGAGCCATGGCTTAAATATTTGTGTAGAGTACACAGCAGGAAATTTGTATGAGGTTTGTAGGGTTAAGCAAGAATGTTGTTCTGTGGGAGCTTGAGGAGCCTGCCCTGTGAATGCTGTGTTGATACAGATCTAGCACTTAAATTACGTGTGTTATAAATCAAAATGGCGATCTTAATAGCGTTGTGAAAATTTTGGTTCAGATAGGCTTGCTCAATTATCTTTATCCCAAAAAGAGGCAGAGGAGTGTCTTCAGCTTTCTTTATTTGAGTAAAGGGAGAGACTGTGGGGACAGCCCTGCCACAGTCTCTCTCGAAGTTTCGGAGGTGCTGCCTCCTTTTTATCCTTATCTCTCTCCTCCTTTCTCCCCTTGTATGTGATCCTGCCGTGTATCATAACATCGCATGTGCAATCAACTCTAGCTTTATGCAGCCCAGGGTGGAGTAGTTTAATATTACTTAGCCTATTAAGCCTGTACAGTAAGTCCAAAGTTCCTAAGTTCAAGTTGTCAATCGATTGCTGTTGCTTCTCCTGGTTTCCACTGGTTCTTCTTCCTTATGAGCCTTATTTGGGGAGAGTTTACAAAATAAGTACAGCTATCAAGCAGAAAGTAATGTGCAAACCTTTGAACTACTTGCTTACGAGGACATCTTGTTAGCAAGCCTCTTTTGTCTCAGTAGTTCTGAGCTGGACTGAAAGGTATTGGAAGATGCTTGTAATGTGGAAGTAATGCAGTACCTCTGCTGTTTTTAATGACCTCTGTCCTTTGGGTGCTATTCTTGATGTGTCATGCTGTGCAAGTGTATGTTCTGAAGGGTTATATTCGTGTTGCTCTGAGATCTCCTTTCTGTCCTTGGTCTGGATTAGGATGTGGGGATGCCTCCCTGTGTTGGATTGATGATGGTGAGGTAAAATATCTCTGACCATTCATCTCTATACTGGCTGCTCTTCCTCCTTGCAGGAGTGGTCTGTTCCCTTCAGCATGGGAAATCCTTGCTGTTTCTGTTCTGTATTTCTGCCTTGGGAGCTGTGGGCAGCAGGGATGGCTATGTGACTGTGTTAGTGCTGAGAAAGTATCTGAAGTGTGGTAGTGGAAGCAGGTTTCTGTAGAAAATTCTTGCATTTTTAGCAGCTTTATTGCCAGGGTATGAAAGCTTTGGTCCACTCCTCTCCCTTTGTTTCCACTGAAACTCATCTATGCCTCTATAGTTGAGAGGATAATGATAATCCTGCATAATGTCTTGGTTATTGTGTTAAATCTCCTTCATCTGATCGATGCAAATTGCTCAAAGCTGCCTTGATTTTGTGCCTTCAAACTTATGAAAATGGTTGATAATAGGAATGTAATTTAAAAAGCAACAACAAAAAGCAATCTTTATTTTCCTTGTACCCAGAACCTCTCAAATCAAAGAGCTTTTTGTCCCTGCTTTTATAACTAGTCTGTTGTTAATGAGTCATTCTTTACTCTGTTGATGACACTAGCTAGTGTCAAACAGTAAATTCTGAGTTTTGCCTTTCTTCCAGATAATCATCTTAACGTTTTATTTTGCTTCTATTCATTGTCTATACCAGTGCTGTTACTAATTTAGAATAAATCTTAGGCATGTAGAAGACATGCATATATATCTGTAATTTTGACAATGTATGTTATATTAGAATAGTAAATCTGTCAAAAAACAAATTCAGTATAATTAAGAATGAACAACATTAATGCATACAATTTAAACATAATTTACTGGTTTATTTTGAGAGATTGGGAAAACAGATGCAATTATAGCAACTTTGTGAATTTTTTGTTAGCCTTGGAATTAAAATTAAATCCAGCCTGCTTTGGTTACTGAGCAGGACTTTTGCCAGTTTGACCTGTTAAACCGTCTGGCTGGTTTGATTCCCCTGGTCAAATAGCCTGCAGCTAGTGATAAGCTGCAGTACAGTATGCATTGTGAGAGCGTGGCATAGAGTCAAATAGTGTGTGAGGCACAATTTTATTCATAGACTTACAAACTATATTCGTTGGCTTTATTTTACTCAGTCTTTGTGTGTGCACTTGACTGTTTTATTCTTCAGCCTTTTAATCTTTTTCCCCTGTATTGTAGTTCTCAAGGTGTCACGGTTAGCCTCAATGCTACATCTGGCATGTTTACATCATATGAACTCTCTGAGAACATCAGTGATCCATCAGTCGAACATGAGTCTGGGTACAACCAAGGAGAAGATGAAATTGGTTACGACAAATCTGAAGCCCCTGAAGTGTATGCTTCAGAGTATTCCGAGGAAGGACATTACGAAGGCAACGATCCTGAACTGACAGAAGACCAAATAGAATATGGGGAAGAGCCTGGAGAAGATGATGAAGTGCTAGACCTTGAAATCAATGAACCCCTAGATGAATTTCCAGTGAGTTTCTTTCTATTGTATCTTCAAAGATAACATTGCTTCACGTGCATAGGGTTTCAGACTGATTTGAAATCTGTTTACCTCCCTAGGGAGGAGGGGAAATTAGACCTATTATCACTGTCTGCCAGTTTCTTTATCTAGGCTGTGACAAAGTTTGTGTTGACAGCTTGTTTGGCGGTAGGTAATGCTCCTTTGTCATGCTGGAAGGCAGTTGAGAATCGTGACCTTGAGGATTGTATCCTTAAGGAAGAAAACAGCTTTGTGTGGTGGAGATACACTGCCAATTGTTAGAAGTACTTAATGCAAAAGCTTTTATCCAAGCTTTAGGCAAGATCTGATAAAGTCTTTCGAAGGTGAAAAGATTATTGACCTGCTAAAGACATCTTTAAGGTGCTAATATCCCAAAGTGATTGATGTCCTGCTTGTTCATCCTTTTTGTAACTGAGAACTGTCTAAAGCTGAATAAAGAGATTGGAGGTTAGTTCAGAAAATGTCACCTGCATAATTTGGTATATTTAAACAGTATATTAGAGAACAAGCGCTGGCTTTAATTGCTAGATAAATGATATAATCTTAATTAACACTGTATGTGATCAGTGAGATGTCTTAAAATATCAGCAAACTTCCTGAGAGGACATTTTTGTTCTCCTTTATTGATCGGATTTATACAGAGTTACTGAGTATTGTACAGAATGTAACTCATTCATTTGGAAATGATCTGTCTTCTAAGAATGTTTGTTTTTGTTGGACTAAGATCTGGTGTTAATGTGTGTGCTGTAGGTGCATATTTCTTCTGGAAAGAGATGACTGCAGTTCTTGCTTCGTGAATTTATAGTCAAAGGATGTAGAAGTACAGAAGCAGATGGCAGCTTTATGAGATGACATTATTGGAAACAAAACATTTTGGTTATATGTATTTTTTTATAATATTGAAATTATCATCCAGTTAAAAGCCTGGTAATTATATCTCCTATGATCTGTCACTTATAGTTGAGAATTCTGATAGATACAATTACCTTCCAGTTCTGGTTATGATAACAGTGCATCCAGAGCCTATTTCTTGATGGATTTGTGTTTCTGTGAAGTTGGCCTATGTCTTCACAGTTTCTTGCGTTGCTGTTTTAGGATGAAGATTACATGCAGTCATACAATGAGCAAGCAATGGAAGAACAAGAAGGGTACACAGCTGATGAGGAGCTGGAAGAATCCCAGCCAATGACAAATGAATCAGAAGAGGTAGGTTGTGAATTTAATGGAGAACCGAATTGTGTTGTTTCAAAATTTGAATTGACAGTATTGCTGGGTAAGAACTAATGCAACTTTGCCAATGTTGAATTATTGGTGGCATTTCTCTTTATATAAAAAGATGAATTGTGATAGCATCCAGTGCCATGGCATTGTCGGGTATACGAAGCGCCCTCTGCCCCTTGGGCTGATAATTGTAGGAGAGTTCAAAGTGTTCGTATTTAATCTTAGGTTCAGCATTAGAAATTTTAGAAGCCCTTTTGGGTAGGAGAGCAGTAATAGTGCATTGTGGTTAGACTGTTTAAAATCTCTAGTAGCAGTGGTGCATCGCTTTCCAGATAGATGATTCCCTGCTGTTGAGAGTGATGGTGGAGATGTCAGGTATCACATTTTGAGGATGAACATAAACGAGCATTCTGTACATTAGAAAGGCAAAGATGAAATTTTTGCTTTGAAAGAAGTTGTATTGGGACAGAAATTTCTGTGAAGTTTACTGTAGTTCTTTGCTGAGGAAGGAGGGGTAAGTTCCTTCATTTGCAAGGAGGAAGCATGTGCCAAAAAACTGTTCGACTATAGGTTACAGCCTGAAACAATGATATCATACTTGTTACTAATTTGCCTTCCACACCAAATGCTTGCTGCAGAGGGATTTTTTTTTTTTCCTTTCCCCACCAGGAATCTGGTTTCGTATTACTTTTATCCAGTTCTTAATTAAATAGGATTGAGTGTAATACCTGCTGAGAAGCGTAGTCAAGAGTGTGTGCCCTCTATGGAGACTGAACTCATCAGAAAATTAATTCCTCAAAGACACAGCAGCATTCTTCTCTAAGATTCTAGCAAATGGGTGTGCTGTGATACTCTCTGTTTGCATGAAACTTAAAATAGCATTCTTTGGTAGAGGAACAGAGATATTGAAAGACAGCCTGTAGTGTTTACTCTTCTGTGCAGGTGTGACATCCTCAATCAAATATAACTTAAATATCATTTATTTCCTACATGTTAAACTTATCCTTCAAAAAAAACCTGTGCAACACTTGAAGAACTACTTTTTGTCCATTCACTGGATAACCAGTTCTCTCGTGGTGTTCTAAAAGCAGTCTGCACTTGTGCTATCTGTAGCCACGGGCTCTGTGAGATGGTGAGCATCGCGTGTTATCTAAAATCAAGTACTGATCTTCTCTGCCACACTTACTGCTTAAAGAAAGCACAGCTCTCTATTTAGAATATAGAGAATATTTATTACGGAACTCCTGATTAGTTTAAATTTTTCTAATTCAGAATTCAATTGTTTTCATTCAAAAGGCAACATTAATGCATTTTTAGTTGACTTAGTTAATAGAAGTTGTTCAACATGGAATGCAAATGCTCTGTGTGCATCTTTATGCACTGACTTTATTTTCGTGCCTTGCAGATTGCTACAGCTTTTCTATTGCCAAAATAGTACTATCTTTTTCTTTTACATTCCAGATGTGTTTTATTTACCTTTATATGTAGGCTACCAATTGGATTCTCCCAAAGAGTATACCAAAAGGAGAGCCAGAGTATGCGCTTCTGCATATGATACAGACACACGTCTTTAACTACAAATATTTTTATTATTTGAATGTTATGTAATGTTCACTCCTCATTAAATCTCACAACATTCACAGCTTGCAAACGAGTAATCCTTGGCATCTCTCCTGTAGAAAATACAGCACAAGACTGGAGCTGTATTAAATAAGGTACAAGTAAATAGAGTTGTTATTTTTGAAAACTGGCATCTCATTAATGAAGAGAGCTTGATAGGAGTGTTTTGCAGTGCTATATTTTAAGCAATTTCCACATTAAAAAAAGAAAAGAACAAAACCTCGACAAAAAAAAGCTCCCAAACAGATAGAGCACCTTACTGCATTGCATGAGGAATTTTTAAGTCAAGAGAAAATCCGACTGGCTGAAGGGTGGAAACTCAATGGGGGAAACTGATGAAACAGGGAACTGAGAGACCTGTTGGAGAGGCACTCGGGTGGGAAGGAGAGGCAGGCTAGAACTGCTTTGAAACATACTTTCTCACTTGATATTCGATTTGAATTGGTGCCTAGAACTTGGATTTTGAAATACAATATCACTCTGTGGAGCTTCCTTGGAAACTGTAGCAGTGCTTCAGAAAATGTTTTTGCCTTCGCTGGATAAAAAGGAGGACTTGCTGCCTAGGTGTTTCAGCAGCAAATAGACATAGTAAAACTGGCAGTTACGTGAGTTACTGTGTCCCAAATATTTTCAGAAGAATGATATCCCTAATTATTTCTACAAAATATTCATAAAAAATGAATTAGAATTCGTAATTCCATTGTCACTTTAATATTGGAACTAATCTCCTGTGAAGTCAGTGATGGAGCTTTCTCGTTGCATATGTTTGAACCATGTCTTGGGTTATGCTTATAAAAAATTATTTAGACTTAGAAGGAAAATATTTCAAAAAGAAATGCTGCATACTTGTTTTCTTTTGATAAAATAGAGGCAAAAATAAAAGGGGAAAAAAGCCAACATTTGTGTTTGTTGGGAGAGTGTTCATTCTGTGCTTAGCTAGAACTCTAGGTAACTCTAGGTTTGTTTTATAGTCCCATTTTCCATCTGTAGGTGTCCTTGGAATCGGTGTAATGCCCTCTTAACTGCTCTGTTATTTCTTGATCCCTTAGGATTGAGCAATTGCTGCTCAGTGTTAGCAGATAAGCAGGGGCTACCAGAGGCCAGCAAATTCATAAAAGATTCTTTTCATTTCTAATCTTGTGGAAGAAATATGGCTTAGCCTTTACAGTGCTTACCTGGTTTGTACCTTTTGGCGCTATGGCAGAAAGGTCTCCAGAACACTTGCCAGTCCCACATTTAGGAACCTGAACTAAGATCAGTACTGAGCATGCTGACTGGTGTTTTGTGCTGCTTTCCTTGGGCTTTCTATGTCTGTTATCAGTTTTGCAGCTGCCTGGCAAGCTGTTGGTGCAGGAACACTCCTTGCTCTGTAGGAGGTCATAACCAAGCATGGAGAGTTCTGGGCAGTGACTGGGATTTAAGGCGTAGTTATCTAATGAGGATGGTAGGGGGAAGGTCATTATTTTTTTTTTTTTACCTAATAATGAAAATCAGCAAAGCTCTTTGGGAACTTGGCACGAAGTATCATAATGGGCAATGTTAAGCTCCTTTTGAGGAGCGTTGCTAAGAAGCCTTGGCTGGCCAGTGCAGTCAGGTGACGTCAAGTGGTGGCTGTTCCAAGGCTGTGTGTAGAGAGATTCACCATTACCTAGTATTAAATAGAATCCTTTAAGTACCTTTACCTATTAATTCTGTGCCTACATTTGATTTCTTTCCTGAAAAGTAGCATCCATTTATATACTGTAATATTGGGAAAACAACTCATCCTATCTAGCAGATAATAGAAAGGGGCATCTTGTGTGCTGCAGCTCTTAAACAAATTGCGGGGGGTGGGGTGTACGTTCCTACACAGCTCAGATAACCTTTCCTGGTACTGTATGTAGAGAACATATGGTGGACTGTCTGACACATTCACGTCTCCATCGCAGCTAAATAATCCCTCAGTAATAGGTATAATCAGACTTGGACATCAGTCTGCATTCTCAAGCCTTGCCTTTCCTCAGTGCCTGCTTTTTCATTAGCTCCTTTCATTATTATTTTTTTTTATAGGTAACACTTGTATGGGTGTTATTTGTTAATAGGTTGTGTGAGAATTATACTGATGAAAAATGTGAGTTAGACCCAAAAGACCACAGGGTTGATATCAAGTGAGCAAGAATAATAGAGTAATGCTGGTCTAGAAAAGTTGGAGGAATGTTTTTTCTTGTTGCACAGGAAAGTGGTTGTCTTGTGCTCTTGTGGCAATTTGTTTTTCCAGAGTGATGTTTTTGTCTTCTCTGGATGAATAAATAGTGAAAGGCAACAGATTCCATAGGTATTTTCTGTAGATGTCATGAAGGGATTTCAGGATTTCTCAGGACAGCGCAGGCCATGTTAACCATTCTGGACCTGATTCTTCAGTCCAGACTGTACACAGAGCTCTGGACAAGCTTTTGCTCATACATAAAATTACATGACTGAAACCTGACTTTAATGAGAAAAAAGTGGAATCCCAGCACAGCTTTTAAGAGGCACGAGCAGCAAGAATAGATGTGTCTGGGTTTTTGTGTTCTGAAGTAGAGCAAGAGGCTCAGCACAATGAGGGCTTGTCCCACAAAGGAACCATCCCATGACTTCCTGATCCTGAAGGAAAACAAGCATAGGAACAGTAAAATTACAGCTGTTAAGATACTTTAAAGTGTAGATTTGATGGACATATTGTGCTATGCCTTTCCTTCTTGGAATTCCCTCTTTTGGAAGAAAATTTCTGACTTTCGTTTTGTTCTTTGTTTTTATTAACTGTGTTAACATTTTTTCCTTGTTAATGTGCCTCCTTTGTTCCACTGGTTTCAACTGCCTTTCCTCCGAGGTGCTCTGATTTTATGTGGATATGTTAATCAGACCAGTTGTTCTCAATTTGAGGACTTGTATTTCTTTCAGTCTTGAAGGACTTCCTTTGCCTGCCATCCTGTCTGTTGTTTATAATTATATGATTTGATATGATAGTCTGCATGTAAAATAAATACCTCTAAAAATACATGGCTTAGAGCTTTTTGTAAACGTAGACTGTTTGGTTAGCTTTACCTTGAAGAATTTCTACAAAGTCAGGAAGTACAATGCTTGAATACGTGCTTAGACTGGATAAACGACAATCTGAGACGAGGTGGGATCAGTAACCCAATAAAGCCCAGTAACTAAACATACGAGACCAAAGCTGGCGAAGCTTTGAGCTTGGGTTCTTACGTTGTGCAGTCTTGTACAAGTTGAAGATGTCTTGCCAGGTCCTATCTTTTCTTGTGATACTTTTTTTAATATGAAATTAGCAATCTTTTGCACTATTCTGCTATTAATTCCTTTTTTGATGTTTGACTTAGTCTCTGTCTGCCTGACTGACACCTTTTGCCTTTTTCATATAAATTACTGCACCAATCTGGTTAATTAGAAGATTAAACCATTTCTTGCATGTTATATTTCACTCACTTTTGAACTGTCTAAGCAATGTGAAAGTTGTGATGTATTTAGTGACTTCACAAAGAATTAAATTGCATGTGCAGTCTCTAAGAAATGAGCAAGTAGGCTTCTAAAAAAAATAGACAACTATAGTAACCAAATAATTTATGGAAAATCATATTACATTAGAACATTTTTAATTTTCAATTCCAGAAATTAAACATAACTTGTGTAACATTCTAAGCATTAATTTTATCTTGCCAGTGCAGGAAATGACGTTTATTTACATTTTTTAATTTGAAAGTGAGAAATCCATTTTCAATTGGGACGTTTTCGTCTAAATAAATGTTCTCTGTTACAGGAGAATTGGCAAGTAAATGAGGACAAGGGAGCAGCATTCCAATATACAAATTTAGTATATTCAAATGTTATGCAATCATTTAATCCATTCTCTTCCCCAATGAATTAAATATCGGAAATATTCAAGGAGTAGAAAAAATAAAGAAAAATGCAGTTATACATAACTAGGGGAGTGAAGCTGAGGAATGTGAGGTTCTCTGTATTTTTCTCTACAATGCAGTACTTGTAGTTATTATCAAATTTAAAATACAAAATACAAAATGTGTTTGGGTTTCTTGAATGTGGTTGTATCCCAGGGTTGCCTGTTAGTCAATTCAGTGACGGAATATCTCTACGCATCCAAAAGCAGTTAGCAATCTGATGATGGTTCTTACTGGTGATTCCATACCCTTACGGCATTGCAGCACAGTATGTTTGAAAGGTAGATATTACTGTATAATTGATTAGAAGTTGTGTTTCTGAGTTTTTTTTATTGCTAAGGTCGTGACATTCATTGAGTTTTTTGTAATGTATAATGGCAACAAAACTTTTAAGGGAAGCTTTTTCTTCTGAATCTCAATGGTACCAAGTAAGTAGATTTTCAGTTTGCATAATCATCTGTATTTTGTGATTCAGGCAGCTATTGAATCTCTGGAACTTCAAGAAGAAACAAAAGAGGAATCTGATGAAGAGGAAGATGATGACGAAGAGTCTGGACGATTACGTTTCAAAACTGAACGGAAGGAAGGAACGATAATTAGACTCTCAGATGTGACAAGAGAAAGGAGAAACATTCCAGAAACTTTGGGTGAGATTCCGTGGCAGTGGACCATTTTGAAGAGCTATAATAAAAGAAACTTAAGAGGCTTTATAGAACTTTTGACAACTACTTTGATGGTGAAAGATAGAACGGCCTTCTTCTAACTTAGACTGGCCTCTATCCAGGTTGTCCAGAGTCATTTATAGTACATGTTGTGTCCGTCTCTTTGGTGGTAATATTTAAGCTTACAGCATTTTGAATGCGAGCACAGTGTTTCTTCTTTGACATTTTTGTGACATCTTCAAAAGCCTTTCTTTTCTCAAGTGGTGGCTGCCTGATCTTTGTTTTACTGCTTATTGTCGTGGAATACATTCTAAGGAATTCCTTTAGGAAGATTTTCACTTCATAGCATAGACTTTGTTACCTGTGTTCTGCTGTCAAATAGCTGTTTGCTTACTTTTTTCCCTCTCAAGAATGTGTTGTGAACCTATTGTGTTTCCACTGATTGGCCTAGAGAAGTTACAACTTGTTGATCTCCAAATGTATTTTGGGTGCTAGAAAAATATGGAACCCCTATCTTCTCTTTTTAGGTTTATGAATTTATCACTGTTCAGAAGAAGCAGTAGATAAGCAACTTTCATACAGCTGCCCTCTTTCAGTCTGTAAATAGAATAACATAGGCGTATGTTTTTTGAGGCTTTCTGAGGCCCCGTGTGCTGTGAGGGAGACATCAGTATATGACTATTTTGAATTGAGATCTTTCTCATCCATCATTTGTAGCATGATTTCTTATGATTTTGGGCAAGGTGTATATTAAAGGCCATCATTTCGCACTGTTTTCATAATCAGGTGTTGATCATGATGAAAACAGGACTGAAGGAACCCTCTAGAGGAGTTCACACAGAAGTAATCTGTGCGGAAAAGGGGTACTTTGGCTGGGGTGCATTCCAGGTGTATTTTCAGCCATAAAACAAGCATATCTTATTTGTAAAAAAGGTGCTGGTGACTTTACAGAACAAGTTCTCTTAAAAATAAGAGTACATTGGAATAGCTGAATCTCAGTACATAGTTGTGAAGTAGCTTACAGTTGCATGCACTTTCATATCTATGGTTTTACTCTGTAGTTTAATATAAAAAAAAGAGACCAGCCAGTGACAAGACAACCTATTCTAGAGCTTAAATATTAGAAGAATAGTACTTAGAATTAGACTCGCTTCTGTGGGTAATTTAGTATGTAGCTCTGCCTTAAAAGGAGAAGGTGATGCAAATGCAGGTGAATCTATGAACAGTTTGTTTAACCTGGTTTTTGGACAAAATACAATCTTGCTGTTTTGAAATAGCTTCTATTCATACTAGTTTAGTGTGTTAATTTGTTGGTGAAGAGACCAAATGACTGATCACACAGTGGAAAGTCGTCCTCAGGAAATACTTTTTCCTTGCTTGTGAGACTATAGAGCAGCTCTTAAGACACAGCTGGTTTAAAAATGAAACTTCGTTGTAGAGCCTCATCTCCTTGCTTTAAAATCTGAACATAGTTGAGAAAACACTTACAGAGAAATTAACATTTCAGTTGAAGTTACAAACGTAATTTCCATCCTGTCACATTTTGGTGACCTTTTGTGACAGCTTGTCTCTATTGGAGGAGTGCATTCTTTCTTGCTGATTAAAGATGTCATTTGAAACCATTTTATTACTAGGGATATTGAAATTAATCTTGACACTTAGAGACACTAGAAAAATAATTGCTGATTCACTGCATTAACTGAGAGAACTGTACAGTCAAGATCTGAGTTAGTGTGTGCTGGTCAAACCATGTAAAAATAGAGTATTCTTTTAAATGTAGCTGGGATCTCTCCTAAATATTTTCTTATCCAAGGTAAAGTAATTGTTTTGAAGAGTTTGAACAGAGAGATTGTAGAATGGCTAGGCCATTGATTTCCAGAGGTTCTGAATCTTTTTTATCATCGTTGGTGAGGAATATATAACATTTAGTGCATGTGCCTGAACTCTTACTGAGTTGGAGCTGTCATTTTGCTGTGGATCTGCTTACCCATAAAGGAATGTGAAGGAAAAAAAAAACTTTTAGGTCATCAAACTAACACATTAAAACTAAAAACAAAAAGAAGAAACAAAACCCTGCACTTCTGCAGACTTCCTTGCAAACTGGTAACAATTGTTATTGTTTGAGGAACTGCTTTCTTCTGTGTTCTGATTAGTTTGTGTTCACCATGCTAACTTAACAGCTGAGATTTCAGGCAAGGAAGGAGGCTTGAAATAAGAGCTCTGTTTTTCCCAGTTTTTTCCTGCCTGCTTTTTCCACCTCTGACAGCAACAGTGGATAAAGTGATAGTTTTAGTGGCATCTAATGCTTTTGATTGCATTGCATAACAAGATAGTTATCTAAATTTTCCTCAGTAATCCATAATGCGTGCATGTACTGTAAAAACACTTCAGGGACTGTGATTCCTTGCCCCTTGTCTATGCGTGGTATGAGACTTCTCCTGAAGAAACCTGATTGTCTTGGGCTCTGCTGATCTCCTGAGGCAGGTGCTAGGGCACAGGTGGCATTTCATAAGAATATCTGGTGTGACTATAAGAGAAACTCGTCTCGTTACCAGCATGCAGAAATGGCATAAGAAACGTTACGGCAGGTACTGGAATTTTAGACACACTGTCATTTTGCTGTATTCTTGGGCAGTCAACAAGTTCTAAACTTTACTTTTAAGAATCAAAGAGCCTCTATTTTCTGTAGGTGTCGAATACCTCTGAAAATTGGGGCATACGAAATAGCAGCCTTTGCAGCTCCATTGTACAGGTGGTATCTGTAGCTCAGTAAGAACAGCTGAGTCGGTGGGAATATGTTGTTCTCAATCTTTTGTGCCCTTCTGTCAATCCTCAATTTCAAAGACTAACTAAGATTACTTTTAAAGATGTTTAAGGTGGTGGGTTAAGTAGCTTTGGCTATTACACTTGCAAGAAACATTAGCATCGTATTAGTGTCTTCAGCTGACTTAAGAGTGCTGTCAGATGTAAAGTGTTTTTATTCTTGTCTTCATGTTTTGCAGCATTAGCAAGTAGCTGTTTTATCCTGGAAATGGATCTCTGTGCCTGGCCTCCTCTAAGAGGAGAATTGTTAAAAATGGAAAAATGAAAATCTTGCTCTAATTTGTTTTTTCTTTTGGTCAAGAGTGCATTTCTTGTAGAATCACAGAATCATAGAATGGCCTGGGTTGAAAAGGACCTCAAAGATGATCTAATTTCACCCCCCCTCCACAGGCAGGGTCACCAACCGCTAGACCAGGCTGCCCAGAGCCACATCTGGCTTGGAAAACAGGATGTAGGCTAGTTTAATTTCCCACTGTTAAATGTGAAAGTGAAGGATCTCACTGGCACATGGTGAAATGCTCGGCTGTCTGCTTGGGTTTAAGTTTTCCCCCTTTAAATAATGGATACTTTGAGAGTGGCACTGCTGGAGGTGTCATGGCGTTTGGTGATTCTATTGTAGACTTTTTCTTGATTACCTGGCCCTGTTACTGCATAATTTCCTTAATTTTATCAGCAGTGTTTCAATTTTCAACAAAGTTTGGCAGTCTTCATTGAGTACCATCTGTTCGCTGGTGTTTGCCTGTGATGTGGAATGGGTGGCTGTTATCAGTGGCTGTGTATCAGACTTGAGCTGAGCACACAATTTGAAGTGTGCTCTGAGTGGAACTAGTGAAGTACTGCTGGTTCTTCAACCACATCAAATATGTATAAGTAGTTTCACAAAGCAAAAATGCACCTCACTGACAGCAATGTCCTTCTTTGGAATATGCCCATGTGCAAAACGTTCTTCGGGTTGAGTCTGTTTTTATGGAAGACTCAACATATCCTTGACAGTAAAGATTGCTTTGGCTTTCATTGTGCTGCCTGGCATTGTTACAGATAAGTGAGAGGAAAAACAAACCTTTTTGTTCGTGTTTGTTTCAGTCACCTGCCAGTTTTTTGCCTGTGCAGCAGACACAAGTGCGTGTGCTTTTTTCCTGTTGAAGGTGTCATTAATGAAACGTTAACATGGCACCTGGAAGAGATCAAAGTGCCTGCAAATTCTGTTCGTTTCAGGGGTGTTTCTATGGTTCTAGCATTGTTTTTTTCCTGGTATTTTCTGTGCTTTCATCTTGAGGTTAACTTTTTTTTTCCCTTCTCTTTTTTTAACAGAACTTTCTGCAGAAGCCAAAGCAGCATTACTTGAATTTGAAGAAAGGGAAAGGCAGCTTAAACAGGGGCGGTACGGCTCAAGGAGAGGAGGGCGAAGAGGAGGCTCAATTATGTGCCATGGAATGGGAGAACAAAGGAGAGACAATGATAGGGGAAGAATGAAGGATCACAGACCTGCACTGCTGCCAAACACGCCATCGACAATGGTACCTTTTAATCCTTAGTATTCTTTGGACATGCTTTCAGGAAATGATGGAGAGAAGGCGCTCTAAATCGCGTGTCTGTGTGAAGGTGGAATATATTATATTCCTACATACACTTCGTACTCCTTTGGTGTACTGTTAGGTCAAACGAGCTTTGAGTGGTGTGGTGATTGTAAAAGCATGGGGTTAGTCCTGTTACCAGCCTTGAGGAGTCTCAGTGCTTGCAGATGAAAACCAAGTTTTGACTCAAACACAAACAGGCAAGGCAGCAGAGACCTTGACTGAGCACGGAGGAGTAAGATAATTCCTCTGAGATAGGTGCAATATGGGGACATGTTCGGTCCTGTGTTACAAATAGTAACTTAGTAAAAATAAATACAAAATAACTCAGGGTTTTTACTTTACAGTTTATAAAAATTGATTTATATTTCCACCATTCTACGGTGGAGTCAAATAGAAACAAAATAATCACAGCTAGATAAATTAATTTCTTAGGATTTCAATTGAGATTTAACTTTGTTACTGTTATTTTTCTGCTTGTACTTTGTATCACAAACTAGAAGATACTTTTTCCATCCAAAAGAGCAAGGTGTAGGATCAAGAGGTGTTCCAGACTTACTTTAACTATGTTATGGTGTACTGGAAACTGACTGGTAGAACAAACTCAGTGTGTGCCTTTGCAGGACGAGGTCATTTGTATTAAACAATGAGAATTTTTTCCAACAGCAGTAACTGTAGGTACTGTTCAGTAGCAGGACTGGGTGGATGGCTCAGTGGTTGAAAGCCCTGCCAGAGGAATGTTTTGCATTTTTTAAAGCGTGAAGATGGAATCATTTTTTCTGTACTGCTGCAGGCTTTGCTACTTATTCTGATCTTAAATGTTGTAAACATTTCTGTGCTAGTCATAATATCTTCTGCATTCTTTGTAGCTGCCTTGCTTGACGTACATGACTGCTGGAAGAAATAGATGTGACATATCTTTGTTACTAATGGGTTGTGTGCTTGACTCTTCTTGCATTATTATTTTAAAGCTCTGGTTTGGAGCTGACCTGTAGTATCAGCGAGTTCAGAAGCAGAAGAATGAGCATCTCTGAGGGAGAAACTTGGTTTTTGTTATTAAAAAATAAAAAAAGTAAAAAAGAATTGGCTATTCATGTTTGAGAGTGCTGAACAAGAGGCTTGTTTTGAAAGGTGTCTTTGAAGCAGATTAATGTTTTTTTCTTTCAAACAGTATGAATAGATAGACTGCACTGGTACCTCAGGATTCTAGCTTGATTTATATTTTGAGTTTTCTTCCAGCTGTTAGTTCTGTCTTCTCGGGCTCTCTTATACATGAGGCAGAAGTTAGTGGATTTGCTTTGTTACTGGAACTCATCACATCTTAATGCAGCTGATGGCAGTTTCCAGTGACACGCAAACCCTAGCCTCTGAAATTAGGAGGTTTCACTGTTTAAAGAAAAAACAGAAAAACAATAGCAACAAAAAAACATGAACGAATGAATGCATTCTTATAATGTTCTGTGTGCACACCCTGGGCAGCAATGCTGTTCTCTTGTGAATATTGTTTCTTGCTCTTCACTATTTTCTTCTTTGTGCTAATATCTCTTCCTTTGTTTTCCTGTGCTAATGGTTCTTTAGAGTTCCATTTGATTTGATGATATGAGAAAGAAGTTTTTCCATTCATATTTGGCCTTAGTTGTGTTCTCCAGAGGTGTCTTAATTTTGTGCTGGTTTATGTCAGGTTATTTGAACTTTAAAGCCTATTGACTTTATTCTTTTGTCTGACTTTAGACTCATTCACAGAGGTTAATTCCAACACACCAGCAACCTGTTAGGAGTCTGTTCCAGCACCAGCAGCAGCAGCAACAACAACAACAGCAGCAACAGCAGCAACAACAGCAGCAGCAGCAACAGTTACAATCTCTGCTTCCTTTACAGCATCAGCATCATTCTTCTCCTCCTCCAGGGCTACATATGCCCCCTCAGATAGAAACGCCTAGAATAATGATGACTCCACCACCAGTGACACCTCAGCAACCGAAGAACATACACATAAATCCACATTTCAAGGGAACAGTAGTGACGCCTGTACAAGGTGAGCTTTCTGAACACATTCATTAGTATGTAACCCATCGTTCTTTGTTAGGGATGCAACCATATTTGTTTACCGCTTCATGTAAATATGCTTCAGGCTGATTTTTTTCCTTAAATATTTTGTAAGATTAAGTAAGGTGATGTGAAAAAGGAAATGATACAAAAGAAAGAAGTGATGTATGTCTGCTCTTGGACTGTGGCCAGCAGAGATTAGTAAATCCACTTCCATTCCTTTATCACCTTTGCTTCTCCAAAGCCTTCAAAGAGCAATAAAACCGTAAAGAGAATGTGTTTTAAAAGTAGCAGATGTTGGTTTTCAATACCAGATAAGTACTGCAGTTTAGAATTCCCTACATCATTCTAGGTTTAGCCAAAGATTCACAGAATGACCGCCCACCTATTTTAGTGGGAATACATAGAATCATAGAATGACTTGGGTTGGAAGGGACCCCAAGGATCACCAAGTTCCAACCCCCTTGCCATAGGCAGGGCCACCAACCTCCAGATCTGGCACTAGACCATGCTGCCCAGGGCCCCATCCAACCTGGTCTTGAACACCTTCAGAGACAAGCCCAGCTCCCTCAAACTGTCTTCGTAAAATAATTACATGAAGGTAGTCTTTGAACTATAATTGTATAATTGCTGTGTGAAAGGTAGAAGCTGTAGTCCAACATAACAATATGTATGAGTTCAGTTTTCATTCAGTGCTGCATTTATGATTATTGGTTGATAATGTAGAGGTACTTTAGAAGCACACTTTCTGCAACTTGGCACAAACACCCTTTGGGCTACACCTTTTAGGGTGGCTCTAAGCAAGCAGAGCTGTTAATATTGCTACTTATTTGGAAAGCATTATCCTCGAGAGGGTAAAGAAAAGGCACCTATTCATCTCTGATTTGTGATTGAGTCTAGACAAAACAAAACAAACAAAAGATATATGTGGGTGTATTTACCATTAGGTTTTCTGGTTTTGGTGGTTTGTTTTTTTTTTTCTTCAAATCAGCAGAACTCCAAGCCTGTGTTATCTTTGCTTCATTTGTTTGTCCATTGGAAGGCAGGAATTTGGCAGGGTAGGATATTGCCGGCTGTTAGAAACCTGTTAGACTTCTCACAGTTGGCTGCACAGTAGCTGCTCCACAAAGATTATTTCATTTTTTCCTCTCTAATAAAATCAGTGCTTCCCACGAAATTAGGCATCAGGGCAGATTATCTGGAAGCAGTTTGAGAAGTCCTTGAGTCTTGGATGTATGCCTTCTGTGCATTTTACTAACGTTTCCAAAGCAACAATTCTTGTTTTGCTTCTCACAAAAATAGATTTTAGATGATTCTAGATGCCACTCTGTTCTCCCTCTGAAACAGTCCGTACATCTTATGCAGCTGTGTGAACAGGTTTCCTCCTAATGCTAGTAATGGCTACTTGGGATTTTTCTTTTGCCTGATGTTGGAAGTATACTAATGTATATTCTCTCTTTTGTCTGAGTTTTTTCTGTCACATTGCTATGGCTGTTATCTCAGCCATACCACAGTGTCTGTGGCACCTTGGGCGTGCTTGGGGTCTTTCTTTGTCTTGAATGTAGCCTTATTCTGTTCTTTTTAGAACTTACTTTGTGCGCACATTCATTTCTTGACTGGTAAGACTAGTCGTCCTCTCAGAATGAGCAGCTCCAGGGAATGATTGCTTTTCAAATGGTAGAACACCTGCGTGTCAGTGAGTAAGGTCTTTGCTATGTGTGTTGATGGCAGCTGGTTCATATGAAATCACTTTGTGCCACCCATTTTACTAAAGATCATTGAATGTTTTTGTTGATAGATGTGCAGCATGCTGTTAAATGTAACTGTAAAAATTTTAGTGATTTAAATCTAACCTCTTCATTAGTGAGCAGTTAGCTTTCTGCAGCAGCCATCTCAGTACGTAGTAGTAGAGTTATGTTGAAAGAAAGTATACATTTGCACACCTAAGGAAAATATGTAGGACATCATATGTCTTCTCTAGGGATGATGAGCATAATTTTAAAATCTTCAGTGGAATTTGCATAGTAAGATGAATTTTTAAGCTATCACTGTAGGCAAATGGCAAAGAGGAATTCCAGTGTAGGGATAACTGTTCTACATGTCCTCTTAAAACAAAGCAAGAGTTTTTGTATTTCTGCTTGAGGCCCCAGCAGGGACAGTCTGGTAACAGACAGCACAAGCATGTTTGACATGCAGCAGCATTCATTTCGAGGTAACAGGAACTGTGAAAGAGATTAATTTCATGTTCTTGATGATATCCAGCCCATTGTCAACTGAATCTGTTTCCAGACGTGAGGCTTTTTTGCTTATCAGAGAGTGCACTCAATGCAAACTTTATTTGGATTCTGTTGTTCAAAGTGTGATGCCTGGAAGCGAAAATGCCATGTCTGGAGGCACATGATAGGCACACTTAGGTTCTGTTAGTTTTAAGTGTGCTGTCGTTTCTTCACATGGACTGGCTTCTCTAATTTTATGGCATGAATATACACTTAAATTGTCGCACCAAGCACAGATGTTCTTACTTGCAAGCCATAGAAATACTCTTTCTCAACTTTTTTTTGGCTTTTCATCTTGAAATGTGTTCAGTATATCAGTATTTTCTAAAATAGACTAAAATCTGTGAATTGTCCTGACACTTTTATTTGAAGAAAATAGCATATCAGATTTCTCGTAGCCAGCTGCTTTAGCCAGAGTGAGTTTGAAGCACTCCTGAAGAATGCCATTATTGGCTTATTTCTTTGTTTGTTCCAAAAGCAAATCTTCAATCTCAGTTCAGGAAACCAGAACACCAACCAGCAGTTGCTTTTTGTCAAGCCAGTTCTTTCAAACAAATTTCTACTATTTTTTGGTCTTTGAAGCTTCATAAATGATTAAGAAAGGCTCAGTCTGTCAAAACCCTTAAGTGAGCGTCTATTGCAGGTACTGTTTGTTAGCATTCAGTTGTTCCTTCTGTGGCATTTGAATCCCATGTCTTGCAGTTGATTGCTTGTCGTAATTTTTTCTTTTGTGTTCTATTCTGTATATTAATTTTGAGTTGTTAGAAGAAATTTTTGGCTGAGTGTGTGTCCAAATTTGGGTATGATCAATTCACAAGTACCAGAGGATTGCATAGTAGAAGTAGATGTACTGTGAAATACTGATTCAGCCTGTGATTTTGGTACTGAATGTTTTTTTTCCTTAATGTTTATATCACAAATGACTATTTCAAGGATACTGTAGTGCTGCCAAAATTGACAGGAGCTACTGATGAGCAGCTTGTGGCAGCTCAGTGTATTTTCGTACCATTTACCTTTTAGAAAACAGTTTGGTGTCTTGGGAAAAATTACATTATTATTCTCATAAATCATTGGTATGGGAATGGCTTCTTCATCTTTATAGATAAAGCCTTGAAATTTACAGCCAAAGACAAATGAATCCTCTTAAAATAGCATCTAGCAACATTATACTGCATTTGAAACGTAACTTTCAAACCTTTCGAACCTCTGGAAGATTTAATGTAGGGAAAATGAATATTTGAGAATTCTTTGCTGCTTCAGCAAGTGACTGGGTACCGGAAGGGCACTGAGTTTGAACTATCTTTCAGGAGTATTAAATTCTTCTGTTTAAAGGAACAGATATATCTGTATGCTCCTGCCAGAGGCAGGATACCAAAATAGACCCGGGTGCCCTGTACAGATGACACACGTTTGCATTTACCACCTTCTGTGATTTTTTTTCTCAGTGCTGCTCTGACCTGAGCTATTTTAGTTCTAGGTCTGTCAAGAGCATGCTGTCAATTTTTTCAAGTGGTGATGGTTGTACGAAATTGACAGATCTTCATTAGAAGCCAAGGTGAAACCTTTTGACTAATCCTCTCCTGGAACCTGATGCGAAGTTTGCACCTAGTCCTTCAGAGCTGAGGGACCCACGCGCTTAGTATAGCCTGTCAGTCCATGAACCAGTAAACCACAAGCACTTAAAAGTGGATGGAAGCCAGACATGAACATGCACTAAAAGCAGGTGCTCATGCACTAGCTCGTGTGCCTGTATTACTGAGGAAAAATGAGTTCTTGAGGCATTTTAGCTAAATGTATTGCTGAATGCAGCTAGTTCAATGTTATAAAGTTGTCTACAACATCAATATTTAACCCTGTGTGGGAAAATAACCTTACTCATAGTTTTTAGTAAGTGAGCAAATATATTCAGTACCGTTTGATTGAAATGCTTTATATTAACTTCTGTATGTCTTCTGTCTAACACTGATGTATATTTACTTTTAATGATTTATACAATCCAAAGGAAGGTAGGAGGGGAAGCCTACAATGAAAAAGGGAAATCTATCACTATTCTTTGTGCTATGGGCTCCAACAAAGACTCAGTCTCCAAGGTGATCCCACAGTAGTTACTTTTTTGTGTTATGCCATAATTTTGAGTGGTTGTTATGGGTCATATTTTTTGGGATCAGTTTATTGAAATGGTATTATATAATCTGTGTTAGACTCCCTGAAATCCTAGTTCTGAAAAAGATATTTTTAAAGAGGGTCTTTTAATTCTTGATGTCTCTTTATGGAGCAGAAGTCTTTCTTCTGGTATCACCAGTTCTGTGATTACACAAACAGATTTAACTTGCATTCACCATTACAGTGGGAAAGCCAGATGAAGTAGTTTTTGCTTACTGTTAATTGCTGCTGCCTGCCTGCCTCATTATACCCTCCCATGAACAGTGATTTGTGCCAGATAGATTTTTCTGATGCCTGTGTTTGCTGTGGGAGTAGGTGGTGATGCTGCGAGATATGTAGGAAACGAGGGGCATTAAGTGGAGAAAGTGAATTAATCAGGTGTCCTTCTATTTGAAACGTGGGTTTATTGTTCAGAGTCTGTGTCAGCTTTGTCTGAGAGACATCTTTGGCTGAATACTTATTCTGTGTTTTTTTTCTTCCCTGAAAGAAGAAGCAATCTAATTCTGGAAAATGCAGAATTAAGTTATGTAAATGAATGAGGAGAATCCTAATTGCCCTGTTGCATGTTGCAGGAGAGGGAATGGTTGCTTGAATTTAATTGCAGGAACTGTGACATGTGAGGGTAAATGTTGCAGATTTTAATCATGGCTTCTTGTTGGTACCACTTTTGGAAATAAGAGCAACAATTGTTAGGTGAAACAAATGGTGTTAAAAGGTGCTTCTTGTTTCAGTGCCCTTGCTGCCAGTTCCAGCCCAGCCAAGACCTGCTGTAGGACCCCAGAGATTTCCTGTGAGTAGCAGCTGTTTCTTCTTCTTTGATATGGATAAGCATACATTTGCAAAGAAATATTAATATAGCAAATAAAGGCTGTTCTAGTGAAATATAATTTTAAGGATTTGTAAATATTGACAATACACTCTGCAGTTGAAAATGTTTGTTAAAAGCTTAAGGTCAATGGATTTTTGAGGGTAGAATTAATTCTGTTTAACTGTAAAATTGTTGAACCAATCTCTCCAGTGGGAGAGGCATGAATGCATCTTATCTTAAGGAAATATGGGCTTTATTTTATTACTTGAGTCTTTCTGTATAAATAGAATCCTTACTTTATTTGATATAATAAAAGGCTGTTTGAAAAACAGCTGAAAGCCTAAAAAGCAGTATAATTTTTTTCTTTTAAAAATCAGGAAAATTGCATTTTATCATTGCTTCAGACATTTAAATGCCTTCATGTTTTTATACTGACAAAGAGAATGGCCTTGTGTTCTTGCATGTTTCTACCTTCCAAAACAGACAAGACACCTGACTACTTCATGATGATAATTCTACTTTTCTTTGTTAATGTCTGTGGTATCACACAGTGAATTCCTTGCACAGAGATCAGATGTATTTGAAAAAAGCAGATTTTGGAAACCTGCTGTGACTTCTGATTGCTGTGTGCATACTTGGTTGCTTTTGATGCAGAGTATTTTTTTAGACTCATAGGTGAGAAACTGTGATTTCCGTACTTCGTAGAGTGGCTGAGTTTTCAAATTATCACATTTCCTCTATGAAACTTATATAGTAAAACTGCAGTTTCATCAACTTAATCCATTACATAATTTCAGTGTCAACGTTTTACCTGGAGGTAGCTTTTTGTTCAGAAATACTGTGGTTTTAAGAGGAAGTTCCCTTCAGCAGCCTTTGGTATTAAGCAGAAACCTTATTAACATTTTAAAAGTATCTTGCCTGTGGTTTCCTTTGACGTTAACTTGCTTGTGTCAATAAACACAATTTAGTATTAAAAAGAAATTAAAGGACGAGGAATGTCTGTAAAGACATTGTAATTGACATCTTTGAAGTATGTTTACATCAGTGTAGAAAAATTGGAAATTAATTTTTTTTAAATTAACTGTGAAATTGGATTTTAATTCTGTTTACTTTTGTTTTTGCAAGTTGACAAGTACGCCAACACAGCTAATATTGTATGCACCCATGTTTTAAATGGAATAAAGTCAGTGAACGTTTTTGGTAGGACTGTTGTTCCTTTTGCCTGAAGGAAAATACTGACTGACTACTTGCTGCCTTCTTACGTAAGCAAAACTAGCAGAGAGTCGATGTAATTTGCTCTTATTAGGAGAAAGAAGGCTTTAACTGTAGGATCCAGTACTGTCATTTGACTGCCCTGAGTGTTTTCTTCCCCTTCAGCTAGTAACCTGCACTGTGGCCCTGAGAAAGGTGAAATGGGTATAATATGTTCTTCTCTTATGAAGTACTCTATAAATTCTGCATAGGTGATCAGTTAGGATTAGGAGTTAAGTGTCACTGTGTACATATGGTGTTTGTTTTATTAAATGTAGTACGATTGTTCTTGAGCTGAGCACAAATTTACTTTGACTTGAATGTTTTATCTTGCAGAACTACCTTTCCTTGCTTTGTTACATGTCAAATGCTGCTGTGTTGTTATAATTCACTTGTTTATGTATAGACGTTGACTCATAGCAGCATAGCAGTGGTTAGACAACTTTGCTGACAAGCCATTTGAAAAAGATCAAAGTAGGATTCCAGACTGCAGACTGTATTCACGCTTTTTCTCATTATAAAAGGAGCCTCTGGATATGTAATCACTTGGATTGACTCTTGTTTTAGGATCACCTGATCTTAAGATGGTAGTCAAACAGTCTGCTGGTTGCTTTGTTTCTAAAAACTCTGGAGTTATAAATGTTTTTGGCCTGCTTTCCACTATGACTTTGAACTGAATGTTTTGTTTGGTTGAATGTGGCAGAGTTGAAAATGTAGGGGAGAGACCTACAAGTGACTGGTGCCTTATCTGAAAGAGAGAGCCTCTGAGTTCCTCTCTCATCTAGCAGAGTCTTGGGAAGCCTCGCACAGAGGGCCCTTGTGTGCTCCTGTTGTGATAGAAGCTTCAATCACTCAATTGCTACTCAATTGCAAGTCATAAATCCATTGGAAACCAGGTGTTACTAATTTAGGGCTAATGAAGTGACTTGTAACCAAGTAATGGTTAATTCTTAAAACCTTTTGCAGACGAGTGTAAGTGAAGAGTTGAACATTGTTGTAACGAACATGTTAGCATATTGGTTTCAGTTCTAAACTGTAAGAAACAATGCAGTACTAAATTGGGTAATGTTGATCAGAACTGAATCTTTCTTGGGTGTGGGACAGATTAAATTCACTGAACAGCCCTCAATCTCAATTTTAACATCTCAGGGTAAAGCATATTGTTGAATTATTTCTTACTTAAAGCTTAACCCCTTGTGTTTAGAGAGGAAGTACTAGAAATGACACGATGGAATAAATCCAGCTGTGTTTTGAACTTAATTGAACATTTAGAGTAATTTTGAATCAAATAAGGAAGTTGTCAGTTTGTTGATCTGTAATGATTCAAGGTGACTTAGTCTTAACACAGTCTGAGAGTTGTAGTTTACTAAGTAGGACTGAATAAACAGTGGATCTGAGGCAAGTCAGTAGCTGAGAAATGTGGTAAAGTTGTGCTGACTTGGAAGTTAAAGCTTTGAGTTCTGCAGAGGCTTCTGTGCTCATATAAACGAGCTGCCTTCAGATGGCTGTATTTAGTAGTAATTCAGACTTCAGCTGTGGTTGATGTTAATGTTTTTCCGGGTATTTGAATTAACCTGGAACTACGCAAGTGCCAACGGAGTGTTTTCTTTAAGCTGTTTAAAGAAGAGATTAAGCTAACATCTTCGGCTGAGTCCTTCTGGTGGTGTTGCTTTAGATATCATCTGCCTTCTATTTAAAGCAGTAAAATGCCTTTCTCTGACTTACTGTCCCAGACAATGTTTCTCCAGTAACAATGTCTGGGGACTAATCTGTTTGAAAGAAAACTATGGAAGGATTTGTCATAAACTGTTGCATGGAACTCCTGAGTTTTTCACATCTTTCTGACCAAGTTAGTAGTACTTGTGGATGTCCCGATCCAGGTATGGGACTTTGCTGTACCTCTTGTGTAACATTTGTGGTGTGATGTGTCTGATGGTGGTGGTTATCTAGGATAATTTCTTCATCAGTTGCTGACTTGTGTAAAGAAGAGCAAGATATAACAAAGTAAAACAAAAAAAGTAAGAAATGGAAGAGGAGTTTCTAAACACTCTGTGTGTAGGTTGCTGCTAACTGACCATTATAGAGGCCAGATCCTTACTTAGTATGGAACTAACAAAATCATTTGCTTATGAATGGCAGTTTTCAGGAGCTTAGATGGTGGTCCAAATCTTTTCACCTCTTAAGTGCTTTCACCAGCACATTCTAGCTTTGAAATATTCCAAGAAATTGGAATATTAGATACGCCTGCACACGTTTTCTTCAAATATTACTTAGTTGTATTTAACTTAACACCAAAAGGATTTTCACTTGTCATTTGTGTGCAGTTTTTGAAGGACGTATAAAAGTGGACCAAGTGTCATCATGCCAATTTTGGGATAGAGTGTGACCGAGGGAGAATGTTTCCATTGACAGAGTTCTTCAGATGAATACTGGGTGGGGATCCCTGGCATCCAAATTTGGGGCTGGATTAGGATGTTTGGTGTGAAGAGGGCCTTGCAGAGAACCTGCTTCACAGTGCTTGTGGCAGAAGAGAGGAATGGCGTCTTCAGTCTTGGGCCATTTCAGTTCTATCTCTGTTGCCATTTGTTATCTGAAACCATTGTAGAGAGAGAACTGGGAACTGTGTGCCATTTGGCAGGAGAATTTTCAGGGAAGTTGGATGAAAACCTATTTAGCTGCAGTTCTTAACCTCCTCACCCTGGCTGTGGTGAGAGCTGGGCAGATAACCACCCCTCAGAGCAATTCCCTTAAATTCGATCCATTTGAGTTTCAGAGCTGGAACTAGGAATAGTCTGAAGTGACACGAAGCAAAAAATGAAGCTGCTGTGTTGTCTGCCTGACTTATGCCAGGAAGGCTTTGAGGTGCACAAAGCTTTTCTCCTTTGATAGGACACCTTTTAGTGCTCTGGGTGCCTTTCAAATAACTGTTGAATTCAGATCTAAAAAAAAAAAAAATAGATTGTACGATGTATAAATTATGTCTTACTCAATATAAAAATAAGACCTCAGTAGAGCAGCAGTCCTCAGGCCCCAGTGAATATTGACATCGTGTGTCTTTTTACTTCCCAGGAGGGTTTTTTTTTGAGGAGGATTGGTTGGCTTTTTTTAGCCATTGCTGAAATCTTCAGTTTGACAAATTTTCAGCTTTGAAGTTGTTGTTTGAAATTCAGATACTTAGAAAACACTTCTTTGTTAGAATATGTGAGAGATGCAATGCCCAGCTTTGCTGTCATTGGTCACTGTCATTAATTTTTGCCATTTGCTTGTAGAATTTATTTTAGCCAAAAAGTATTAATGCTATTTGATTTATAAAAGGTATGTTAGAACATGATCTACTTTTTATTTTGTATAGACCTTGAGCTGGCTGGATCTGCCTGTAACACTGTTCTAGCCAACTTGGGTCAGTGTCATGGATTTCACAATGTACCTTGGCCTGTGAGTGTATCTTTGCATAAATATCTCTTATAGTCTGTGCAAGAAGAAATTTACAGTGCTTTTGGAAACAAAACTCCTTGCAGTAGTCTTTCATGTTTGTTGTGGAAAACATATATAGGAAGTTAATTTTTTTCCAAAATTCCTAATTTGGTCATGGATTATTATTCCTAAATAAGAGTTTTAGCAACTGTTGCAAAAGTCTTGCTATGGATTGCCCGATGTTCACAGTCAGGACAGTTTTTAAATGGTTGTGCATCTGAGTACTGGCAGTCCTTTTAAACTGATATTTAGGAAGTAATGATTTGCAGTAAGTAACCAGTATGTGTTTACAACAGTATGCATGTTGGAGATAAAACCATTAATGGAAATAAAAAGCCACTTGTGAGAGCCTGCATTCTCACAATTACTCTGCTTTAGCTATGGCTTTAATATAATGACTAACAGTAAATGAAATTTTCTGTCTATTACCAAGTAGCAAGAGCAGATCACAGGTAGTGTAGAAAGCATTTTGTTTTCATTTCACAGGATACATGGTATCAGGTGGTGTTGATTGACGTTTCTTGGATAGTGCTTTATACAGCATTTCATGCAAATCATGTTTGAATGAGACTGCTGCATCAAATTACATTTCTTTCAGATTTATAGCCCTTGCAGATGTGAGACAGAGCTTGTTCAGCAGCTAGCAAAAAGCTTTCCTTTTGAACACTTACTGTTTTCACAACTTGACTGCAGAGCTCTATAAATACAGCACTTAAGGTAGTGAAGGAATGATGAGCGCTTTCTCTTATCAGATCTATAAGTAGTAGCAAGCAGATGCAGCATGAGAACCCTCCAGCTGTCAAATATTGTCAGGCTGGCATAAAGGGAATGCAGTTTAAAATGCAGGTGACATAATACCCAACATCCTCCATTTGCTAGTGGGCTTCTGATTAATCACGATTACCATACATTATCATACCATCAAATTTAATCATATCAATGAATTCCCATCTGCAGGGGGAGCAGCAGCAGCTAAACATGATGGTAACAGCTATTAAATTTGAGGGAAATAGATGGTCTGTAAATGCAGTAACCCTTTAACTTGTCATGCTAGTTCCAGTGTGCACATGCTCTGTAGATATGAAAATCAAACAGAAAACTTGTGCACTTAATTTTTCGTAGTTTTTTTCATTTAACTAATTGCAATGTAGGACTATCAAGGAAATCAGAGTTGCAGAATTAAACTTTTTTTTTGTATTCGTGACAGTAGATTTTCTGCAGTTCAGTCTCAGCATTAGTACCTGCTAAATAGAGAATCACAGAGTAGTTGAGGCTGCAGTGCACCTGGATGTCGGCTTGTCAACCCCCCTGCTGCAGCAGGAGCACCTTCAGCTGCTTGTCCAGGACCGTGTCCAGATGGCTTTTGAATCTTAAGGGTGGAAACTACAAACTCTCCGGGCAGCTTGTGCCAGTGCTCGGTCACCTGCACGTTTGAGAAGTTTTAGTTTATATATAAAACTAAGTAAATAATATTTTTAATTCTTTTGTATTTGTGTTTACACTTATACAAATATTTGCATGTATATATTTACCTACACACAAATACATCGGTTTTGATTTATTTGTATGAATGAAGTTTGAACTTTTTAAGCCTTGTGAGCAAAGCAGTATTTTTATGGAAGCACACACAAACACGTATTAAGGGCATAGTTTCATAGCCATTAATTAGGCACTGTTAAAGACTGTTTTGCAGATGTCAAAACAGTTGTCTTACAAAGAAATTCAATTACATCGTACAATTGACTTCTTACTACAATGCAGTAAGACTAATCTAGTGCTTAAATACTGAATGCAGAGTTCAAATGTGTTTGTTATAACATAGTCCTAGATGATAGTATGGTTCTCTTAAGCTATTTTTACTGTACTGAGAAGCGTCCTTTTGTGGTAAACTCTGGTATATTTGTGTCATTACAATTAAAAAAAATCTTATCAATAAACTGGTGTTTATTTACCTTCTGTTCTTTCAGTTTTTGCCATTTACTTTAGCATGTGAAAGGAAAAAATGCTTCGTTAATGATAAAATACAAAGGCGTACTACTAATTTCAGGAAACCGAGTTAACTGAAGAGTAATACATGTTGACTGTGCCATGTGCAAGAAAAACATATTTTCAGGACTTAGTCTTCAACACGTGAGCAGAACCTGCAAGCGCATGTGTAGCCCTGGATGTGTAAAGCCTTCTCATCAGAGTGTTTGCAACGTCAGAGATGTGTAGAACATCTCCAAAATGCAATTTCAATACAGAATTATAGATAAGCACTCTTGTAGCTTAACATCTAAAAAATAATCGGATCTAAAATGTCACAAATTAAGGTCCAGGTTTGCTGAAATTATGATATTTATTTTCTGTAAAGCTGTCTTTTTTCTTTCTTTCTTTTTTGGTGTAGGGTAATCTGAGCCCTTTTAGTTGAAAGGGGATGGGGAAGCATCACCGCCCAGGTCAGATCTTTGAGATTCACAAATTGTTTTGAAATTAACTCTTAACTGCACTGTCAAGCTTGGAGTGTCATGTAGAAATTCTGAGTTTGGTAGCCGTCATCCAACATAATACTGGCCTCTTGAGTTTTGCTTCTAATCGTTAGTGACGTGCAGGTCCCTGAAATACATCAGGTCAATAAGCTCTAATAATACTTCCATGTGATATTCTTTAGTGTCAGGGTAAGTTACTAATTTTGTAGGTGTTTTATGCCAATAGTTGTGAAAGCTGAAGAGGTCCAAAACCTACCATGCTTCTTGGTCCATAAAAATTTATCTATTCCTAGTAGATAAGCGAGCTTTCAGCTCAGAAGTATGGAGGATGATTTTTATTGTCTCAAGGTGAAATAGTTATAAAAATCTCTCTTTTTCATGAGTGAATTCATCATTCTGGCACTAATGTCTGCTGCACTCTTCTTTTTTTCCATATGTGTTCTGTGATATTTCTATTTTGTACTTTATTTTTAAAAGTTAGCACCATAAGGAGTGGTTACATGTTCTTCTACACCAGACCCCTGGAGAGGACTACAAACTAAAGTGAAAATGAAGCTCTCAAATGAGTTACTTCTAAACATCTGTTTAAAAAAATCGCTTAACTTTGTGCTCTGATCTTAGAGCTTTGATTTTTCTCTACCCTCAAGCAGTGCAGCCTGCTACAACTTCGTACTGCTTCTAGCACCTTTGTCTCTTTGCTGTAGACACTCTTCCTTCCGCCATACAAAAGGAATGGATGGGGGAGTATGGTTCTTCTGCACATCAGTACTTTAGAATTTAAAACCAAAGCTGGGATTCTGTCAACAGTGTATTTCCTATGCCTGCATTTCATTTTGGAGCATTTTCTGAGAATTATTTGTGAACGGGACTGCTTGTCTAGCTGATTTTCATTTTGTGACTTCAAAATCTCAGTGATAGAGTAGGTGAGAGTCCAGGAAGCCTATCTACTGAGTGATCTATCCGTTTGTTCTTTCTGGGCTGTTCTACTGTGCGGTGTCTTTATAAAAACACACTAACATTCAGAGCATTTATGCCTCCATTTGCAACATGAGCGTGTCTGTGCTTGATGTGTTAGGGGAGGTGCACCAGAACTTACTGGAAAGGAATTTACTCTTCGTATACAGGGAGTTTAATTTAGTCTCCTGAACTGTTTGGGTTGGTCACAGTATGCTAAAGGATGAGTTAACGATCCTTCTGCTTCTTTGTAGACCATACCCTTTAGTTTCTTGATTGTGAGTTGGCCTAAGCAACAACCAATTCATGTCTTCCCTCCTTCCTTGTACTTGTTTCCCGTGATGGCTGGATTCTATTTTGGAGCCTTGAGTGTTGTGATTTTCTGTACAGATTTTATATGGAGGTCCTGTTTTGAGATCACTTGTACTTCAGTGTCCCAATGGACTTCCTTAACTCTCGGAGCTGTGCAGTGTCAAAGAGAAGCTTGCTCAAGTTACGTGGCACATTTTAATATTAAAAATTAATTTTGGGATGGTTTACAGAAGTAATCAACCTGTTCTTTCCCGGACTGAGTTTGCCTTAGTATTAGAATCTGTGCTGTCCATGTACAAAAACTAAACTAGTTGTTTAATTCTTAAATTCCACCAAATCATTTATTTTCTGTATACTGTGCTCTGGAGATCAAAATACTATGAAACTTGCGTGTAAAGAACCACAGTTTGTATAAATATAGTGTATGTTTCTACCTGAATTTTAAACTATATTAAAGATGCACGGAGAGGGGTTTCTTACGCGAGAGGATGAAAAGTCAGTTCCTTGCACTGGAAGGTAGGCATTTTAGGAAGGCTTTTCAGAAAGTCTAGTAGCTGCTGAAATAAGAGGATTAACATCTTGTGACAGATGGCTATAGTTTTAATTGTCATAGGTTATAGTGGTCATTATTCTTTGCATTTAAACCATATAAGAAGAATTAACTGAGTGGCCCTGCTTAACTGTCAATGGGCTTCTCTTAGCTCTTTGCATTTTAAGGGAGATTAATAAATGAAAACATGTTGTAGAGGCAGGGTGTAATTTATTGAAAGATTCATGAAGTTTCAATGACATTGTTAAGGTATTTAATTAGTCTCATGGAAAAAAAAGTGGAGTGACCCTTTTAGAGAAGCTGATAAGTCATATAATAGCTGTTAGATCCTCTTTATTCCTTGCTTTATAAGATTAACTTTGTGCTAAGCAATTTATGCTAAGTTTTCCCTTTTATTGGTAACCAAAGTTATCTGTGCTTCATGAATAGATTATTAGAGATAACATCATGTAATTAACAAGAGATGCAGAAAAGTAAAAGTACAATTTGTGTAAGAATTGTATGAGAGAGAATGTTAATTTCTTAACTAGGAAGGATATTTAAAGGGATAAAAGGAGAGCAAAATAGTGCAGTTCTTTGGAAGGATTAAAGTAACCTTATCTCATGTTCTTTCAGAAGGTGGGATTGCCTCAGTGTGAGAATCGTGTTCAGTGAGCTATTCACAACTCTAATGAATTGTAGACAAGTTTGCATTGCATTTTTTTTCCAAAAGTGATTGATAACATGCGAGTTAATTGAATAATGGAAGTAAAAGAAGAAATTGTGTAACATGCATGAGAAATTGTATAAAAAGTCAATTTGAAGTATTGTAAATCATGGCACGATGGGGAGAAAGTGTGGATAGACTTTTTTCTTGTCAGGATAAACTTTACAAAATCGGAGATTTAAGACAATAAAATACCTGTCAGTAGTACTTCAAAGTGTGATTATGTTCTTCTTTGAAGTATTTCTAGAATGTCTGTGATTGTGTTGCTTAAGAAATCCACGCAGAACCCCGTTTCCAGTGTAGTTTTCATCGAGATCTACGTTCTTGCATTCACAGAAAAAGATGCATAAAACTTTTTGAAGCAAAATGATGCTAGGATAGACTAAATGGTAGAAATCAGCCCTTGCGTTCCTTAAGAGTCGAGCAGAAGCCTGGCACAAAATTACTTTGGTAGCTTCAGAAAAATCTGCATGTTCAGTACATTGCTTTCATTGCTCAAGGATTGATGTATTTTTTTTAGCTTACACAAAAGAGCATATCACAGGAAGTATATACTAAATCATCAATAATAATGATGCTAAATCAAAAATAGTAATACTGAATAATTAATCTGGTAATGATGAGAAAGAGGGAAGGCTCTACCAAAAAGCTGCAGTTTGTGCTCTTCTGATTCTTTCTCATGCAGATGCTCGGTAACTCAATCTTTAGAACCGCTGTCCGTATGAATCGGAGCCAGCCCTGTGGGGTCTTGCTGGGAAGGCACATAAATATTTTGTCCCTTCCCCCAGCGTCACAGTTGGCCCCAGTTTGGGACTGGAAGTTAAATTTTACAGCCTTGACTGACTGTATGAATTTGCAGTTCTCTCTTACATTTCAGCTGAACAATTTAACTTGAAGATAGGTGGTTTTGAACAGCATGGGGTTTATTAAGTAGTTTCCAAAAATGTATCATATGGTGAGGTAATAGTTAAAGTGATTTTTTTTTCTGTGGTAATAGTTAAAATGATTTTTTTTGCAGGGAGGCTTAGTGTGTGTATTGAATAGTTGCTTGTTATTTGAAACTGTCCGCATAGCAAAGCCATGCAAAATGGAGGTAACTACTGTGCATATAAAGATTTATTATGCATCTGTGTTACAGTATGCTTACTTTATCAAAAATAGACCATTATGAAAACTGGCTTATGCACCTGCTCTTCATTAATTTTTGAAGTTAAATAACTGCGTGGTCTCTTCTACAAAATACCAGCGGTCACTTGGGGATTATTTGTAGCAAATACTTGCTGAATGTAGAGTTTAGTGCTAAAGGTAAAATAATCCTCTCTGAGAATTATAGTTTGACTGCTGTTAAGAAGGAAAACAGCACCAAAGCAACCTCAAACCTTAACCAGTAGGAAACTGCTACATCACTTTATACAATTTTTAGGACAGAATGTGGCAGAAGTAAAAGTTGAACTTGCAGTATGAGTGTATTCCTAGAAAATGGAAAAAAGAAGTGTGGTGGTATTTCAGAATAATAGATGAGTACCTCAAAACTTGGAAAAATATTCACCATATTTTGCCTATTCTTTAAAATGTTTGTGCTTGGAAGTAATAACCGTGGTTGAAACTCAGTTTCACATGTAGTGTATGAAATTACTCCATCACTGTTGGAGCTTTCCTGAATCCTGAAAACAGAAGAAAAATCTCAGCAACGTAAAATCTGAAAATACAGACCTCTCCCCAGCTGTATTACGGTGATTTATGGGCAGAATTTTAATTCTCTTTTTAGGAGTACTGCAAGAAAAGCTGGTTTAGAAAAAAGAAGTGGAGGTCAGACGTTTTTCACTGACGTTAGAAGGAAGCAAATCGAACTCATTTCTGTTTTTAGAAGCAAATATTGATAATTCATTTTTCTGCAAATAGCAAATGACTTGGCAATTAACTTTCTGTGATTGGCCTTTGGTTATCAGCCAAGAAATGTGATTAGTCATAATTTACTAGTTCTTTAAAATGCCTCATGCAGATGTTAAAATCTGCAAGTGATATAAGTGGGTATTCCTTAATGATACTCTATTGTCTTTATAGCATGCAGCTTTACTATATTCTGGCATATACTTCTGTGACTTCCCCACACTCAAAACTTCTTGATTGAAAACAAACCAAAAAAACCCACCACCTCAGTTCCATTGTGCATGGATAAGTGCTGTGGCAGGGAAGGGTCATTGCTTTAGTAATCACATACGGCACTTCAGCACTAATGATTTCTGACAGAGACAACTCCTGCACATTGCAGGATATAGAAAGGATTTTCATGTTATTTTAAATGCAAAGTGGTGAAAGAGGGTTGGCTTTAGGATTCAGAAATACTGTTATTAAAAACTTACTAGCTTCTAAGTTTAACAGCACTAAGTAGGGGGGAAAAAAAAACAGCATTCTGAACTGTGAAGAAGAGGCTGATAAGGAAGAGTTAAAATTATTTCCTTGGTCTGATTTTGTTGAACTGTTTTGGAGTTTTGACCCAAGCATGTGCTGTAGGATGTACTTTCTGAGGTTCACTGTGAACAAACCGAGAGCAGGAATGAATTTCAGTGCATCTTAATGGGATTTGCTCTTTTTCTGCAGTTGGATAAGTTTTTAAAGTCAATAAAAGTAGATGAGAGGAAATATTCGTTTCTAACATCATGATGAACACCTTTGGAACTGTGGGAAGCTTGGTATCAGTATTGCTTATACTTGTGACAGTAAAATACCTTGCTGGTTGGTGGTTTCTGTAACTTTGTGATTAATCTGTACTCTCCTGTTTGTTCTAAGTGTGACATTTTCTGATCTAAAATAACTTAAAGTTTTAGAAGTGAATAAAGTTTATTTCAGAAACGTTTAAAGCTTGTTTATGGTGGGAAATATATATCTGCTCTCAGTGTGCATAGCATTACCAGACTTCTGTGGTTTAAGCCAGTATATTCTGCTGGTTATCTGCCTCATTTGGAATTGTTTTGTTTGAAATTATCCCATTACTTCCATTCTGAGACTGAAGCCCTTTCATTCTAAGGGTGAAACGGTGGAAAATACTGTTTTGTCCAAGAAATTGTAATTCGTATGTTTTATGGTTGCTCCATTTTTTCCAAAAAATAAAATATTTGTCTAAATGGAGGGTGTTTCAATACATTGAGACCTGTGTGAAATTCAGCTGCAGTTTCCATTCAGTTGTGATTTAGGGCTGCTTTGGGATGAGGTGCATCCGGTCGTAATAATGAGGGTGCAGGATGTCAGGAGAGGGAAAGCTGCTGGGAGGAGGTGCTCATTTAAAATACAGATACAGAATCTTTTTTTTCCCAGTGTGCTCTCATTTTCTTCTCCTTCCCAAGCATGAAAAAGAGAGGAAACAGCCTGGACTAAGTGCACAGGCAGGAGAGTCTGGGTCTGCATTGGCCAAATGGCAGCTTCTTATGGGCTACCACAAGAAGAGAGCACCTGCTGGTGGTACAGAGCTGGAAAGCTGGATCCTAGCTGGGATTGGGAACCAGTGATTCTGGTGAGGATGGCAGAACGTGTCTGAAGATCAAGTAGGATCAGGAGAAAACTAATTGGAAATATTGTCTAGAATATTCCAGAGTTTCAAAGTACAGCACTCAGAAAATAGGAGAAAAGCAGGTCACCTGCCTGAACTTTCTTCCATCCCCGGGTGATGTATGCTCATGTGGCTGCATGCCATGAATAAGAAGTAAGATAAAAACCACCCTGTGTTGTGAGAGCTGCCCTGGTGAACTGGTTTCTCCCCTGCCTCTGTTGAAATGGCTGTATGCATTATGCAGCAACTAACAACTAATTGTCAGTTGGTTTACTGGTGGCCTCCCTTGGGCTGTGTGGTTTGTGGAAATGCTGTGTATTCCCAGTGACTTTAAGAGCTGTACTTTAATGTGCTTTTATCCCCAAGGCTTTCAAGGTGAGGGATTGCCTTTAACCCTAGTTTGAAAGGACCTTTGGCAGCTCCTACGCACAGTGCTGATACAGGTGCGTTTGGGAGCAAGGGGTCAGCTTTCTTAAGGGTTGGCAGGCAGCTGGTGCTGTCCTCTTCAACTGAAGGGAAGGGCTGTACAGTTGAACAGGCTGGTTCAGCTAAACCTGGATGGGTATTGACAGGACAAATAAATGTCTCTATCCCAAGTATTTCCCTCTTCCTCCAATTGCTACTGCTTGCAGACAGCCTTTGAAATTTAAAGGTCTTGGTGTTTTCTGTGGGTAACTGCCTCTAAGTAGTATGTACGTTACGAAGGCTGTCATGCTTGAGTGTAAAATGATGTCTTTTCACTAAATGAAATGCCCACAGGAGACTGGCTGACTAGGAGCACTGGCAGCAGGATATAGAACCTTTAATCTCTGAGTGATATTTACAGCTGATGGCTGTATAATGACATAAAATATGTAGTCTCACTTCCAAATGAGGTCTTAGTATTTCAGATATCCCCACTTAAATGTTTTCAGGAAGGCCACAGATTTAATATTGGCTTTGGTGCTCAATGGCACTCATATGTATTTCTGGTCCTTGTAAATCCCAGCTGTAGCTTACTTGTAGAGGGGTGTGAAGCAGCTTTGCTTTGTGCTGCTTTGGTGAACAGACTTCAGTAGCCAGGGCAAATACTTGGTTTTGCTGTGCAAGAAATTTTTGAACCAAAATGCTAATGTTTTTGCAATACAAATAGGGTAGGGTGAGACTACGTATTTGTTTGGTTATGGCAGCCTGTTGGATAAATAATAATCCTTTGCTGATGACTGTAATTCAGTTTAGCAGGGAGTGTGTGCTCTGAGATCTGTTCGGAAAGGCTTATCTTCAGCAATGGCAAGTTTTAAGGTTTTAGATGAACACCAGATGGAGATGGAGCAGATGCCACCACTGATTTCAAAACTGTATTAAGTGGAAGACAAGAAGGTGCTTGGATATCATGTTCATTACTTAATTGATGTACTCAGACATAATAAGGAAATGTTTGTGAATGTAATGGTTTATGTGAGGCATAGCTTTTCTTTTATCAGAGGCTGTCAACATCCTTTGTCAACTCTTGATATCAAAGAAGAAATGGTAATAGTGTGAATTACTGGCTTGAGTGTTCTTTCTGCAGTTCTCCTTTTGGATTAAGGTTCTGCTTCCTGCACTACATAGACTCACTTGACATTTTAAAAAATAACTTAATGGGGGAAAGATAATTTTCCAGTCTTTCTTATAATGCTTCAGATGCATTATGTAGAGACAGGGTTTTTTTTTTTTTTTTTTAAAGATTTCTTTAATTTTTGAATGCTGCAATTCCCCTCCCCCACTATAAGTAAAGCTGCTTCACTTCTGTAGCTTACGTTGTACCGAATGGATGGCACAGAATAGCATGGTTTAAGAAGATAAATGTCAGGAATGTCTCCTAAAGTAGACATTCAGGTTTTTTTGGATTAATGGAAAAGAAGGTCAATAATTGCATGGATTTCAATAAGCTTGAGAATAAATGGCGTTCCTGTGGTGCTAGTGATTATTAAAACATTGTGAATTCATTTCAAAATACTGTACCGAGGTTTAATATCTCTTCTATTGTGAAAGGATGACTCAGTAAGAGCTGCCAATTTGAAGAGATTATAGTAGGTAACTCCATAAATCAATTAGATTTTAAGAGGAGAAAAAGTTATAGCAGGCAAAAGATGATTCTCTGAATGGTGGTCTTTATCTTTTGTCTAATAGGTCCCTCCAGACTTCCAGCAGCACGCACCTGGACCTGTTCCTACCAACTTCTCCCAAGCTCCACGGCTGCCAATGCAGGATCAGTGGAGAGGGCCACCTCCCCCACCACCACCTCTCCCTCCTCCACCACCTCAGGACAGAGACCCTTTTTTCATAGGAGGTAAACATTTTCATTTCAATTAATGTACAAAATGTACTTTTTGTGAAGTAAACATGCAGTTTGAGGAAGAACCTGAAGACCGTATTTGATGTAGCCTGCCTGGCACATACCAAAAATTCCAGGGGGCTGATCTCTTTTCTGCTCTTTCAATGTTGTTTTCTGTCTACATATTTAGCTACCATTGATTTATGTATTTATCCAAATACAGAATAAAATTAGTATCAAAGTAATTGCTACAAATTGTTGTAATTTGTTACATTTTAAACACCATACTCTCTGGAGTATGTGCACGCTATAAGAAATCTGTTAACATTAGCTGGAATGTTAGAGCATAGCAAACAAAATAGGTAGTTTGTGTGTATGCAGACTTATGTTTAACACCTGTATGTAATATTTATATATAACGTATATGTTACATATGCTTTTCCTGTACTCAGAAGGATGTAAAAAGTTGCTGAATATCTGATCAGCAGAAGTTCTCCAAGTTCTTAAGTGCTTTTAAGCACTAATCACTGTAATCCATTTCTAAAAGACATTCCTAATTCCTGCTTATTTTCAGTTGTACTGGTGCTTTAAGCATCAATTCCTCTTAAACACAAGTGTCCCAAGCCAGAGAAACGTAACCTTGAAATTAGATCTTAAATTTAAGTCTCATGTTTTTGCTTTTTACAAATTTCAGGTTACTTTTCAAAATGAAATGTTTGCAATTCAAAAGTATGCTTGTTTCCCAAGGAGGTTTGTCATTTAATTTCTCTTCCTGATTCCCACAGATCCAAGGTTTCCCAGCCATCACTTGTTTGAGCAGCGCAGTCCCCCACCACCACCGCCTCCCCCGCTTCTTAACAGTCCGCATCCCGTCCCTACCCAGAGCCCGATGCCGTTCAGCCAGCCTGGGCCAGCGTTCAGCCAGCAAGGGCAGCAGCCCGTATTTCCCAGAGAGAGGCCGCTAAGGCCAAACATACAGCCTCAAGGCCCAGTGGGAATTCTCCACTTCAACCAGCCAGGTTCAGCAAATCCGCGGCCCTTCATTCCTCCGAGACAGCAGTTCCTACAAGCCCCAGGACAGCCCTTCCTCGCAGCACACGCACAGCCTAACATGCAGGTAGAGATCTGCAGTGGGGAGGGGTCCTAAAAGAGGTGTTTCAAGTGACTTAGTACTGTGCTGTAGCCATGTTGATGTATAGGAGTAATGCAGCTAAAACTGAATTATTTGAGGTAACAGATATGAGGCAGATTTACGTATAGTACTTACTACTCTGTCTGAAAAAGTGATTGACCTTTTTTCTTCAGTTGCCAGCACTCATGCGTTTCTGATAGCAGTCTACACACCAGCCCTGTTCCCACAGTAAAGTTACAAGTTACACGATTTGCTTAACATTATTGGTGGCAGATAAGTTGTAATGTTTGGTCCAGCATCGTATAGCTCCTGACGTTCCTTTAGCTCCACAGAGGTAGGGAGGGGTGTCCCTGTGCCCCGGTGTCCCCGTCCTACTGACGGCAGTCCCGGAGCGCCCTCTGCTGCTCAGCCCCGTGGCTCAGCAGAGAGCTAAGCCTGCCGCCAGAGAGGGAGCCGAGCTGCTTGCTTGATATCTTGGGGTTGTGCAGGGTGATGCAGACGGCTCTGTTTATTTGGACGGTTTTCTTCATGTTTTGACATAGGGAAATCTTGAGGTCTGGTGATGTTTGTTTGGGGCAGGGAGAAGGAACAGTTTAAGGCATTAAAAAAAGAAGGAAGGGGGGGAGAGCAGGAAGCTTTTAATTTGCCTTTTTCCACTTAAGCTATTGACTGTGTAAATATAGAACTCCCTTACACTGATTCTGTTAATCCATTTCTTCACTGCTGCTCACAGAGTTTGTTGTTTTGTGGACTTGGGAGGCTGGAGCTACTTTTTCAAGAGGTTATTACCTTGAAACTAAAAGCAAATAATCTTTTTCTTCATATGAAGGGTCCCTTGCATCCTCCATTGCAGCCTCAGCCACAGCCTCAGCCTCAGCAGCACCATCACCAGCAGCAGCAGCATCATCACCAGCAGCAGCAACAACAACATCATCATCATCTCCAAGGGCCACCGCAGCCCTTGATGCCCATGAACCAACCACAGTTCAGGCCTCACATGCAGACCACGCCGCAGCAGCCAAATAACAACAGAATGCAGTGTCAGCAGCGGCAGGGTCCAATGAAGCCAAGGCATGTAAGTACCACTTACAATGTTATCTCAGTTCTGCATGGGCAATAGAACTTACCATGTAGTTTTTTAGTGTCATTTATTCCTTTTCTGCTCTGTCCCTTTCTTTTACTTTTTTTTTTTTTTTGCTCCATTCTCTGCCTTGGTCATTTTATAACCTACTTGCACAACTAGCAATGTCTATCTTGTACCTTTTTTTTTTTTATTTCAGTTTCCAGTGTTCTGTTGATTTGGCTCAAATAAGAGATGATAAAGATTTTCCAAGAACTGTCAGTAAAGGGTTTTGGAGGATAAGTTTGCATTATATTTAAAACTGCAGATAGTCTGTGACTGTGTGGGAGCCCAGTTCTCTGACACTTGCTTTGGTTTGAAGACCTCTCAGTAGCACTGCAAATAAGCATTCTGGTTCACGTGGTACCACTAACATCCTGTGAGTTCGCTCCAGAGCAGCATGTTCTATTGCTAGGTAGGTTGGGGTGACAGAGCAATCTGTAGCAGTGCTCAAGTGATTGTAACTGTAGTTGAGAAGAATGATTTTAATTAAGAAAATAAATCACAGTGAAGCCAATTTCTGAGAAGGATGTTAAATAAGTTGTTCAGAGTTGCTGTTAATTAAAAAAAAAGTTAATGTGCTTATTTTCATACTTTCTTCTTCTTACATTAAAAACACAGCACCATTCTGAAAAGTTTATTTTTGTTTGCTTGTTTTTGACAAACAATGAAGTCGTGAAAATCTGAAACAGGAAACGCTTCAGTCTGACTTTAAGTAGAAACCTCACATTTTTTTCCTTTCTGCTTTTCAGAGCACACCTTCACAAAATATTGTCAAGCGTCCAAATCAGCAACTACAGCCAACTGCTCCAAGGAATAGTAACTTGCGGGAGCTGCCCATAGCACCGTCACACGCTCTGGAAGTCAGCAACAACAGGCGAACCTCTACTCCAGCTGCTCAGGTCAAACCCATTACCAGCACCATGTCTGCCACCAAGACTGTAGCTGGCGGTGGAAACTCACAGGGAAGGCCTGAGATGAAAGCTAAGGCAGTCACACCAGTGGGCCAAGCAAAACCAGAAGTAAAATCAGAACCAGAGGTAAGGCTTTTTTTTTTTTTTTTAAGACTCTTAAAACTTTTCTAGTCTGACTCATGAACTGTAAGCACACCTGATGTACTGTTCATCCAGCGTTTTTTTGTTGCCACTAGAGGCCTCTCTTCTGAGTTGCACTTTCTTTAATGCAATAGCAGCAGTTTCTGTTGACAAAAAGAAGTCTGAGAGATTGGCAGGGCAGTCTTCATGAGTGCTGTTAGCATGGGAGAATGAGTAGCATTGTATTGGTGGTGCTCTTAATATTGAATGTCAGGAAGTGCCAGAGGAACCTGACAATGTGCAGCCTGTATGATTTCTGAGTGTCAGGCTATTTTGAACAAAACTGTGGATCATTGTAGTTCAGTTGTCCATGAAACTCGTCTCAAGGACCAAGTTTCCTTCATCAACTGTTGAAAGCTTTAATTGGGATAATACTTTCTTCCCTTTAAGCTGCTGCTGATTAGCTTCACATCTTGATCTTGAATTAGTTATGACCATTCCTAATTTTCACCAATGTGGCACAAAAGAAACCCATAGCTGGCAGTGTTTGACCTCCTATGCGGGAGCTTCTCAACTGGAATAAAAAATCCTTTATCCAGTTTTTAATTTTGATAGTTCCTGAAAAATTTGCTTAAGTAATCTCCTTCTCCTCAATTCAGTTTCCTGGAATAATCAAAGTCACAGAAAATGCTGTGCCTCTTAGGAAAGTCTCTGTCTTTCAGGCTGTTAGTAAAGGTACATATTGAAGGCCTCTGCAAAGGAGTTACAGGCCTCACCATCTAAAGCATCTTAGAGTCCCTTAGTATTTCTGCCATGTGGCACTTCAGGCATTAGTTCGGAAATATCTCTGTCCATATCTGGAAAGCTATCTTTGAAAACAGTTTGCAATACCTATTTCTTGTATTATATTTTTCCCTGCCAAAACAGGAGGAAAGAAGTGTTGAACTTGAAAAAAGGATGCATCTCCTGTAGTGTTTTGTATTGTTAATCATAAAAGTAAAGGCTCTGAGTGTGCCTACAGCAAGTATTGGAAAAATGCATAGAGGTTTTCAGGACGGACCCAAGAGAGAACTCCTGTGCTGCAAACAGTGTAGTAGCAGTTGTCCTTCAGCTGTGCCACTGCAGTAGTATTTATTGGTGCCATTTATCCTCATTTTTACAAACTGAGGATTGCTGCACTAGTAACTTCCATTTTCACAAGCACATAATCGTATCTCTTATCGTTGCATTGTAGTTTATTAAATTTCTCTCATATAGGCAGACTGCAGTGTTTTCCAGCATTTGTTGTCTTCTAATTACCTAACTTTTTGTTGGCTTTCTGTTAGGATGAGAAAGAGTTAAATTGTCATCTCTTCTAGCTGTCTTGTTCATAACTGAATTGGGCAGGTTATTTTGCAAGTGTCTTCAGCTGGAAAATTAAGACTTTTTTTGCATCTCTGTCCCTGAAGAGCCAGGGGACGTATTTATGAATGCCCTGTAACTCAGGAAGCACAAAAATGGCAGTATTATGTGTTAAGTGTTTTCCTCATCTTCAAAACAAAGGTTTGCAACCGAAGTGACTAGAAGACTGAAAACTGTTTTAAATTTCTGAATGGCGTGCTTGTGTTCTTGTTCCTATGTGACTGGAAAGTACTGACCTCAAATGCCTTTGTCTGTTACTTTCCAAGATACAAACTTGCATGTCTTCAGCCTGAAAAGTCATTTTTACAGTGAAATGGAGAGGTATGGGTAATGGCTGTGAGTCTAATTCTGCTCATGCTGAGGTCAGTTTAGGATGAGAGGAATTAAGGTATTTAAGTACTTTTGAGTTGAAGAGAAGGACGAAGAAAACGTAGAAAGGTGACATAAAGCTTTCTAGTAGAAACTAGATATTGGAGGTCAGAACAGGAGAGAAACTGGTAGAGCACAATCAGAAGCGTGCTGATACTACAGCTTATATTGCAGTTAATGTCCCTGCTGTAGACAGCCTTTCCGTTCTACCAGTAAATTTGAAGTTGGGTTTTTAATTGTTGGGTCTTATTGGTAGATGGTTTTTTTGCTTTTGTTTTTGATAAACTCAGAGTATGGAAAATAGTTGCTGTATTGAATTATTAAGCAGATGTGTCTAAATAAACTTTTTTATATTGACTACCTGAAAAATTGTACATGTACAAATTTGATCTTTTTTTCCAATTTAAGTAAATTTGGCTTCCAGATTTTAATAATGGTGCCTTCTGTCGTGTTCTTTGAAGATTATTCTCAGCAGTCTTTTTCTAGTTAGAAGGACTAGGGCTTAAATTACAGTAGGGAGTGTAATTGTGTGTTTTAGAGTATGTCTTTTCTGTCTTTTGCTCAGCAGTGCTGGTCTGGAGGAATTCTCCAGGTCTCCTCCTGGAGAATTCAGGACTGCTGCTTCTCTTAGTGCTGCTGCTGAGCTAGACTCAGAAAGGCAGCCTGTAACGTTTTCTTTGGGCACTTTCCATTAAAACCTCTGAACATTTAAGGCAGAAGAAAAACCTTGTAGCTACGGTTTGGTCTTCCCTCCAAACCACGAATGTATTGTGTTCAAGAGCACATCTCTACTTAACAAAAACAAAACGCTAAGGGAGCTGCTTTGTTTCTCCCGCTTTGTGCTCTTCTTTTCTTTCTTTCTTTGTACATAAAAGGAGAAGCCAGAGACAATACACGGCTTCTTCATGTGGAGTTTTCTGCAGGAAAATGGTGAGGCATCTATAGAGTTTGTCTGGGAAAAAGCTGCTCTGAGTTTTTCTGTTTCTTCACCTACAGATAACCTTGCTCTTGGCAGCAAACTTCCAAATGCAACACAAGCTGTGAACTTCACAACATCTTTGAAAGATTTCTACTTCTTTTGTCAGGATAGTTGGTTTGTTTGTTTGGGCAGTGCTGCTGCTGCTTAAGGAGGAATATGCTGGCGTGGAAATCGTTAGCAACAGTCACAGCGTACCATTTCCTTCTTGATCCAATATGCTCCATCTAGTGAAGCTCCTTAAAATGTAGGAGAGGAGATGCTGTTAAAGCCGAGGGGTGCAGAGGGTTCAACTATCCCCGTTTTCATCCTGGTGAGGAGTTTGCTATCATTTCTGAATCTGTGCTGTTGGGTCATTCCAGAGCTAGTTCCAATTAGACCTGACTCCTATGGCAAATATTTTGTTAATGATCTCAGAATCTTTATATTGTTTGGTCTTCCCCTAGGTGCAAGGATATTTTACTAAGAACCTAACTGTTCTAGCTACTTGCTTATGGAGATGAAGAATTTAGGCCTACTTATAGCTATTAATGGGCTGACATTGCAGTTGTCATTATAACCTCAGAGCTCTTGGGCCTTCATTTCAAAACTTGCCCTTTAAGAAGAGATTGACTTCATAGCATCCTTATAAATTCAGTAAGTAAGAGTTGAGTTCCTGAAAGGAAAATTTCAGATTATATTTGAGATCAAGTAGCCTGAAGATCCTGCAAAGCATTCATCAGACTTAACATGTGTTGTTAATACAGTTTGCCACTTGTCCTCTGTGTTTAATGCTAGTGTAGCTGAACCCAGTTCATCTGCCCAAGGGGTTCTGCGTGGACATATTGACCAGAGTCCCTCGGAGTGTTTGGTCCTTGCCTGCCAGCAAGATCTTACTTAAGTGTGCCATGAAGTACACATCTCTGTGCTGCTTACTCATAGTCTTTGACTTGGTGTTTTTTAATTTCCAGATCAGGATCTGTATCTTCCAAGGCCTTCAGAACTTGTTAGATGAGGGCATAGAGTTCCCTGATAATAAATGCTCTCCTTTATATATAGAAGGGGTCTGGTCTTATGCAGAATTCTGCTAGCACTGACACCTTCACTTGTCTATGAAGAAAAAAACCCACAAATGCAGTGCTACCTCCAACAGTAAGTTTGGTACTGCCTCACTGGAGTTATCAGACCCATTTAGGTAAAATGCAGAATATTTTGATCTAGAGCAAAGGAAGTGAGTACTAAAATATATTAAGTGGAACAAGTTTTCTGTTTGGACAGTTTCAGTAACGTATTTACTGTCTTGAACCTGCCTGAAAACTTAATTAGTAGCATCTGCATAACAGCACATCCATCATTCTCTCAATTTTCTCATCCCATGCAGGCTATATTTGGGAGTCTTATCATTTTGCACTGTTTCTTAGGAGTTCTTTTTTTAAATTTTTTTTTACTGCAATCCAGCAGCTCCAGCTCTTGGTATAAGATCAACTCTTGGACTTTGTCATCATTTCAGTTTTTGGAAGTATGTTCCTGTTTGTTGCCATCTATCAGCAAAGTTGTTGTAGCGATGGGTCAGTTATCACCAGAGTCGCAGTCTGAAAAGTATAGAGGAAGATCAGAACCTTTTGTTCTACGAAGCATTGTCCTAAAAAGTTTTAGGTTTGCTCTTGGAACTATGGCTCACATTTTAACAAAAAAAAAAAATAAAATTGAGTTTTGCTTAAGTCTTTTTTTAGCCACTGTTTGGACTAGACTTTTAGCTGAGACATGCTGCTCTTTCTTAGTCACTATGGGAATAATCCATGTCAACAGATGCTCAGGAAACAAGCAGTTTTATCTGAAGGAGACAAACGTTTAGGAGTTGTGTGTCTGGGTTCTATGCACACAAACTCTACTGGGCTTTTAGATTTCTGAACCAGCGTTATGTTGGATCTGTCCTGCTGTTTTTCCCTTACACTGAGCGCGGATTCTGGGATGTACCAGAATAAAAACCATTTGGAACGACAAAATCTCTCATTGCTCACTTTAGTTGTGTGTGTGCTTTTAAATAAAAGGCATTTGTATTGCCATGATATTGCACCCTCACTAGTGCAAGGTGAATAACTTTCACAGATTCAGTCTTTCAGAAATGTTCTAATACTGTTTATGCAGTAGCTTACCAAAATGAGAAGTATTGTTTCCCTGAGAGCCTGTTTTTGCTAGAGGTGATTTAATGTATCAGTAGGATTTAACAGTAGGATTTTGTGCTCATTAGCATTTGTAAGCAGCCTCTACACGTCTCTAACGTAATAGTACAGACTGTTGAACATAAAAAATGTATATGTAAAAAGTGTGCTTCGTAATTTTAAGAGAAAGCATGTGATAGTATCGTAAGAGCATCTTCATTTCCAGGGTGATGAGGATTGCATTTCCTTGACTCTTGTCCATTTCTTACAGCATTTCATAAGAATCCATTTTGCCAAAGTTGAGGCATCTTTAGAAAGGTTACTTGATAGTGTGTAAGACTTTCAGAAGGGCGTAGCGGTGGAATATTAAAGGCATTCTCTAAATACCATTAATATTCCAGCACTGCATTTGGCAACATTTTGATTCTGAAGAGAGTGCATGAGTTCAAGGTCAGAGAGATTGACTTGTGCTGTTCATTATAACCAATTATTGTGTGACAAATGAGTTTGAGATCAGGCTGAAAATTCTGTGAGAAAAATCAATAGTTCTAATCAGGGCCTTTCAGGTCATTTACCACCCTACCTTTTGTTACTTTGTCAGAAAAGAGCAAGATAAAACCTGTGTGACAGTGGGTTGCCTTCGTATTGTTACTTTCCATTTGAAACATATTTTGATATCTTGAATTATATTAATTTAGTTTAATTGCTTTTAGAAAGTTCTAAATGAGTTCCAATTTGTAAGACTTAATTTTTTTACTATTCTGATAAGATTTCTTAACTGGCATTATAAGCTCCATTTATTTTATTTTACTTTTTTTGTCCTCTCTAGGAAGCAGTAGATCTAAGTCTTAAACCTGATTCAAGCTGTTTGTGTCTAATGAATAACAAATAAACCATACTGGCAGATACGCTCTACTAATAGCCTTAGCTCAGTGTCAGGGATAATTTCAGAAGCTCTTCAGAGAGTTAGGCCATTATGACATCTTCTGAAACAATATTTTAATGCTATTTTGACCAAGCAAGGCTTATGCTGAGAATTTTCTAAATTAATTTGCATTTCCCTTTGTAGTATCCAGATGAAGACGAAGAGACTAGATTGTATCGTTTGAAGATAGAAGAGCAGAAACGTCTGAGAGAAGAAATTCTGAAACAAAAGGAGTTGAGACGGCAGCAGCAGGCTGGTGCTAGGAAGAGAGAATTGCTAGAAAGGCTTGCACAGCAGCAACAGCAGCAACAGCAGCAACAGCAACCTTCTATGCAGCAGTCCTACATGCAACAGGACGATGACTCTTCTGAGTACCCTACCAACGGCAATCCTTACATACCCCACTCTGGCTTACAGACCAGGCAAAATGTGAAAAACAGACTTCTTGTTAAAAAGCAAGATATGGTAGTTCCAAATATTCAGCCCAAACACACAGACTACTCTCAGGTTGGGGCTAATACGCAGTATCAAGGACAGCAAATGAAACCAGTGAAACAGCTGAGGCAGACCAGAACAGTATCTCCCAGTCAGCCTCAGGCATCTCAGAAAGTGTTACAGACAAAACCTGCTGCAGCACCGCTGCCCACCACGCAGACTGCTAGAGTGGCTTCCGTGCAAGCAAGGCCACAGGAAATGAAACCTGGCGTGAAAAGAACTGTCATGCAGCGGACAAACAGTGGTAGTGGAGATGTGCCCCATGTCGGCAGCAAAGTCAGGGTGATTAAGTTGTCAGGAGGGGTAAGTTTCCAAGGCTCATCTTGTGTGTGTGTGCTGTCATGGTTTGTTTCTGTGTGTTTCATTCTGTGTAAGTCCAAAATAAAATATAGGCCTAGGATGAAGGGAGAAGTAGCAGATTTATCAGACTTTATAATCCATATTTTAGATTTTCAGAATTGTAAGTTACGAGCAGTTACTCAGCAGTGTATGTTTGCCATAATGCTTCACTATCAGACAGTTATCACTGATACCATCTTTTCGAAAATAATACTCCATTCTTTTAAGTTCTCTGTAACTTGAGGCTGCGAGACTCCCCAGCTTAGCTCATTTAGATTAAGGTTGGTAGGTCTGAGCGTAGCTCAGAGAAAAGGACTTGTATGGCTGTTTTTAAGGTTCAGTTAAAAGGCTAGGCTCTGTTCATTCATTAGTTGAAGCCACATAATTTAGTTGTGTGCAAGCACTGGCAGTAGTGTGGCTTCTGTACTCAGGGGGAGATTGTTTTTGTTTTCTAGGGAAGCATGTTGTGAAATGAATTCAAGCAGTATATTGGAGGGGATGTTTCCTGCTGGAGGCCAGGTTTAAAACATTACCGTTTCACTTTGCATCTAAATTAGATTTCCTTATCTTTTGATGAGGGGTCTGTTGTTTGTAGAGTGTCCCTTGAGCGCTAGTGTTGTGGATGACTCTCAATGCCAGCCTTGATGTGCAATACTGAAGGTCTGGGGGGTTGGTTAGAAAGTTTATAGACCAGATTTCTTCTGTCCTAATGAAGAGACAATTTAATTTGTTAGGGTTCTGGAGAAACTGAGATGAAGGGACATGTTTGCCAGTGTGCAAACTTGGTTTTTATACTGAGGAGGACATGATATATTTAATGCTGTGATACAATGGAGGAGATTGGGCAGATTTTTTTTGTATTTTTGGGGTGTTCTTGTGTTGCTCTTTTTTGTGGTGGGTTTTTCTTTCTTTTTTTTTTAAAGAGGAATGCTTCTTAAATTGTGAAGAATGTTAATTAGAGAAACTTCCAGAACTGCTGTAATGAAGTGAATGTCCTGTATTAACAGGGGCTTGATAAAGCCTTGGAGGCTAGGCTTTAGTTCATAGTAGTATGGAGGAAATCAGATGCTAAAACCTTAGCTACTTTTTATAGCTCATAAAAGCTAAATATGCTTAATACTTTGAATTGCATAATATGTTTTTTCAAAATATTAACACAAAGGACATTGCTGACTAACTAGGGCTGACAACAACCTGACTTAAAGGATGTCTGATTCCTCAGACATGGTAACGTAAGCACAGAAGAAAGTACCAGAGGTTGAAAGAAATTGTTTCTGTTGGGCTAAAAAATAATTATATATAGATATGTCTGCAGGAATCCCAGTGGTCTACAAGAGGTATGACAGGTTAGTTATTCATTAATAATTGAATAAAGCAATCATGCACAACTTCTTTTATTATGTGGTGGAACAAAACAATGCCAGTCACCACTGCATACAGCTGCTCTTAACAAAAGGTTATCAGTGCCCAAACTTTCATTTTAATGAAATAATTTTTATCATAATGCTCTGTTTTAGGAAACTTTAAATGATTTGTTTCAGATGAGTCTCTTGGTAAGCAAGAGCAATTAGCTTCATTAAATGCATATGTAGCTTCTCTTTCGTCGTACAGTCAGGCAGATTTGTTCTGTCCTTAACTTTCAGATACTGAGCTTTTACCAAGGTAGAACAGTTTCTTTATATGCAGCTTCTCCTTTTTTTCATATAGTCATGGAAGATTTCATTTTTCTTTCCCACTGTGGAAGAATAAGAGCAGGCATTGCAATTAGCTGCTTAACGTTGATCAAGACGGTTGATTAATTTTTAATCATTTAGTGACAAGCTGAATCTCTATAACTTTGTTTCTTTGACCACACAAGGAAAAAGAAAAGAAGAGCAGTGTGGGGGAGCAATCTTGTCTCTTTTGACAGGATTTTAAAGAATTAAATGCTGCTTGGACTCTAAGTACCATAAAGGTCGCATCACATTTAGTTTCCCTTTTAGCCCTGCCACCTTTTTAATTTATTTTCACACCTTTTGCATCAACCCTGGATGTACAGCAGAAGCCAAATCTCCTTTTCCCTAGTCATCCTCCTTAGCATTTATTTGTGCTTCATATAGTTCCCTACCTTTGGTGTCTCTGATCTATAGGCATTGACTCGATCCTGCAGTTAAGCAGCCCTGCTGTTGCTCTCAAGTCTAATCACTTGTACCCCTTTTCCTTTCTAGAGCTCTTTTGTGCAGTGATGTTTTTGAGACCCATGTACTAATGAGATGTTTGCGATTAGACACAATGCAGGTTCCTTTTTGAAGCTCTTGATTCATGTTGGTAAAGACTTGGAAGGTGCCTTTTCTATCAGCCTGCCAGCCGTAGTGCAGCATGGTAGTAGAGCTGTCAGCTGAAGAGCTGATTGCTTGGAGGCCAGCCCCGTTACAAATTTATCTAGTCCAAATTAACCTAAAACAGGAGCTGGTGGCAAGGACTATTCCCCTGCATTCAGCAGGACCACATGTAGAACAGGATCAAGTGGTTGTGTGCTGTTGGTGACTTTTTTATTTAACAGTTAAAGAGATGTGCTTACTATATTGGTGAGATTTATGGTGTACAAATGTCAGAAGAGAAAGGTACATTTCTTGAGGGCAGTATCTTTCACGATCTAAGCTTATAACTGTATTTATCTGTATTGCTGGGAGTTGCAGTGCTATTGAGCATCTCTGACCTTTCAGACAAAGGTAATCCTTGTTATTTAAGAAGGTAGAATAGCCTTTCATCTGTTTCTACGATATTCTCTCTTGAGAGGATTTTACTTCTTAAGTATTTTCACAGAACGGTAAGAATTACTAATTAAATTCCAAGAAATAATTTGTTCAGTTTATCTGATGTAGAAGAAGCCTTCATTTATGTATTATTATACTAGAGAAAAGAGAAGTAAAAAATATTCAGTATTTTCTGTGTATCACAGCAAATTTGCATATCAAGATGACTCAGGTGTTGTGTTTTTTTTAACAAATTGCCTTTTCCCCCAGAAAAAACACTGGTATGTCCATCCCTTTCCAGTACACCTGTAATTTGTGCAGGAATTTATGCAGTGCAGTGAATAGTTTTCCATTAAAATGTTATGCTCTTGGAAAAATGAAGTAGTGGCAAATCTTTAGAAGGTTAATACTTTGGGTTGGGTATTTTGGGTTTTTTTTATTTGAGGCCCAAGAAAACTCTTGTCTTCAGAGTCATCCTTTCCAGAAATAGGAGTTGAGCATATTTGCTGAGTATTTGTGGTCCCGTGTGAACCTAATGAATTGCGTGAGGTTTGAGAAGGCCAAGTGCAAGGTGTTGCACTTGGGGCAGTCGGAGGTATGTATACAGAATGGGAGAGGAACTCATCGAGGGCAGCCCTATGGAGAAGGATGGAGAAGGATTTGGTCATCCTGGTGGGATGGACAGGAGCCAGCAGCGTGTGCTTGCAGCCTGGAATGCCATCAGTATCCAGGGCTGCATCAGCAAGAGGGGTGGCAGCAGGGAGAGGGAGAGGATTGTCCGTCTCTACTGTGCCCTCCTGAGGGCCCCTCTGGAGTACTGCATCCAGGTGTGAGGCTCACAGCACGGGAAAGATGTGAAGCTTTTGAAATGGGGCTAGAGGAGGGCCATGAATATGATCAGAGTGCTGGAGTACCTCTCCTCCAAAGACAGGTTGAGAGTTGGGCTTTTAACCTGGAAAAGAGAAGGTTCTGGGAAGACCTCATTGCAGCTTTGCAGTGCTTACAGGGAGCTTATGCCCAGGAGGGAAATCTTCTTACATGGGTTGGTAGAGATAGGACAAGGGGGAACTTTTCTTTTAACTAAAAGAGAGGAAGTTTAGGGGTTGGGGAACTTCTTTACTTGAGGGAGTGTTGAGGCACTGGCACAGGCTGCCCGGAGAGGTTGAGGATGCCCCATCTCTGGAGGTGCTCAAGGCCAGGTTGGATGGGGCCCTGGGCAGCCTGAGCTGGTGTCTGATCTAGTGGTTGGTAACCCTGCCCATGGCAGGGGGCTTGGAGCTAGATTATCTTTGAGATCCCTTCCAACTCAAGTCATTCTGTGATTCTTATTAGCATATTTTACTAAGAAATATTTTATTTTACTTAGAAAAAGGCTGAGATTTGCTTGGCTTGGAAAGGGGCCTGAACTCAGCCGTAAAGATCTGTTTAAGAATAAACAGTGAGCTTGTAGGCTGTGATTATCAATAAAAAGTGTTTATCAGGAAGTGATGCCCAAATAAACCAGTTACAGAAAAACAGCAGCAAAAGGACCAGATAAATAGTTTGTTCTGCCTTGATAGATGAACTGTAGAGCATTCCTGACAGATTTTTCCAGCCTTTTTTCTGAGATCTCATTTATAGAGATTTCTTTTGCCTTCTACTTCAGTGTTTAATGTGTACTTTTAGATTATTGTAGTGATCAAGCAGAATTTTTTTTTTGCTGCAGTTTTGTTATAGATATTTCTGTCAAGAGGCAGAAAAATTATTTCCCTTTTTGTGACCAGTTCTCTTTTTGAAGATCTCTGAAGTGTTTTTGAGCAGTCGTGTCCTTTTGATAGGTCACATTTTTCTAACGCTTATGCTCTCTGTAGTGATTTCCTTTGGGCTCTGCAACCAGTCTGTCAGTAAATAGTTCTAGTACATAGTACAACTGCATTCTTTAAGTCAGTGTACTTTAAATGCCTTTATTCCTGGAAGAACAGGTTTGTACCTTGGTTTTCTACATTGAGTGCTGAACGTATTTTTCATTTAGTTGGAGGTTCTGTGGGAAATCGTAATAAAATCTTAAAATGTCTGTATCTTTCATTCATCTTATATTGTTGTTGGGTGTATTTTCTCTAGCCAGAAAATGATCTGCCATGCACAAAGTGATATATGTCTGTACCAAAGGCCTGAAAATGCTGATTTCTTACGCTGCACCAAGAATGCGCCAATCTTTGTGGAAAACTGCACAGTGAGCTTTTTATATATGTAAGCTACATAAAAATCTCAGTGTTCCCCATTGGATTAAATGCAATATCTTATTAGTGATCTTAATTTCTGAAAACCTGAGATTCTTCATCTGAAAAGCTTGAAGAAAGTATTGGCAAGATTTCTGTGAGAAGTCTGTCGCAAAATTGTCCTTGGATTGTAAAAAGAAAAAAGAAAATCAGAATGGAAGATAAACAGCTTCATTCTTACGTGAAGTAACTGAGAAGGGAAAGCGATGAATGTGGAGTTCTAAATGTGGAAAAAGACACTGATCTAAATGATTCTTGTTTGATAATGTAACCGTATCAACCAACTTCGCTTGAATGTTTGTATTTGTTTTTGCTTGCATGTGTATGTTCAAGTTTAATTAAAAACATTTTGACTTGAAATCTCTATAGCGCCTTGCATCTAAATTTGTTAGGACTGACAAACATCAGGACTTCTTAACGTTTATATGACAAGCTCTTTAGGGATCTCTGCCCAGCTCTGCAGTGCTGCCAGCTCTGAGAAACAGCACACAGGAACTGGCCCCACATACAGCAGTGTTAATTTAATAAGCTGCAGAATGACGTGGCAGTTTGTTCACATCCTGTTATTTGGAGGAGGTCTGGATAATGCCCATAGTAGAAGCGGACTGGAGAAGCTGCAGAAGCTGTGATAGCTTAACATTCAGCTTCCATGTTTGTTTGGAGTGTGTCAGAATGGTCAAGACCACTCAAGCACTGCTAATTTAAATCCTGCCGAAAAAGGACTCTGCCAGCCACAAGCTACAGGATAGCACTCTAGGAATATTTCACAAATGGATGTGGATTTCTTATTTCCACCTCCAAATATCAAGGGGGGGGGAAAAAAAACAAAAGTAAATCAGGGAGCCCTGTGGTATTTCAGTCATGAAAAAGACGTAGTATTTTTGTGAAATATTTCTAAGCAATCAGACTGTCCTCCAGATAACCAGTGAGGATTGTCCTTGTAGAAACAGAATATGTCGTTTATAGAAGTGAGGTGGGCTGTCCTGTGTTGTTGAGGACATTAGTTACTGGGGAAATGAGGGCATTTGTGGGCACCCTTAGCAACTTGAGGGACTTAGGGTAACAGCCAGATTAGGTGCAGGCTGTGCTTTTTATAGGTTTTTAATAAAGTCCTTGAAAGGGAGAAGAGAATTCTGACTACACTGAATTTAGTATTGCTGTGGATAACTTGGAACCAAAATGCAATAAAGTATTTCCTATTGTAAACTGGAGAACAAGTTTCTCCTTTTCCTCAGGAGACTATCAGATTGTATGTTGAAGAAGAGCTGCATCCTCCTGAATACCCTGAAAGCAAGGCATTTGATATTGCTTGTCACTTTTAAGTCTCAAAGGAGGGTTTTTCTGCCATTATGAGTGATAAATGTGGAGTTTGTATTGGTATGATGTTGGTGTTACGGAGTATCTAGTTTCCCAGCTACCTGATGGGAAACGACTGAAAGCAACTAACACTGTTGAAGTACGTAATAAAGAGAGCAAGCTGTTTTTTGGATGAAAGTCATGGAATGATAGAATGGCCTGGGTTGGAAAGGACCACAGTGATCATCTAGTTTCAACCCCCCCTGCTATGTGCAGGGTCGCCAACCACCAGGCCAGGCTGCCCAGAGCCACATCCAGCCTGGTCTTGAATGCCTCCAGGGATGGGGCATCCACAACTTCCTTGGGCAACCAGTAATATTACTGGTGGGGTGGAGGACTGGAAGTCTGCTTTACAGGAAAAAAAAATAATTATCTGTGGATTTGTTGGCCTTGTCTTGATTAGTTGCTCTTTTTTTACATTAGAACATTCTTTCTCTGTGTAACCTGGTCTAGGGAGCCTGCTTTGGCAGGGGGGTTGGAGTAGATGATCTCTAGAGGTCCCTTCCAGCCCCTACAATTCTGTGGTTCTGTGAGTTGGGAGAGTCCCAATAGTGGCTGAAGATGGAGGTAATGTAGTGAGTCCCTGCCAAGACTGTGCAAGAAGCATAGGGCAGTGTGTGGGAAGGATTCAAGTTGCCTTTAGTTTTAAGCCTCAAGGAAAGCAAGCTGGAGGAACTAGAAATGAAGGAAGCTCCCATTGCAATGTGACTCGTGTCCAGCTGGAAAGGGCTCTTTCGGGGGCTCTGGGCAGCTTTTAGGTCGTTGAGATTTTAAAACAGAAGTGTTTTCTGTTGGTGATGTCTCTGCATGTCCAGCTTTCCTATAAAGTATCCTGGATGTACCATCAGCTGAACTGGGACACGTGAAATTTTGGTTTTTGTTATCTATATCATAGTGCTGTATTTTGTGGTCAGAAACATAAAAATGAAGGTGATGCTTAAACAGGTTCCCAGTCCACAACCTGGATTTTGCTGTAGCTTTGATACAGTGTTTACATTTCTCATAGCAAACTGGTGGATTTTTGTGCTAGAGGGACGTGTAGTCATGATGGAGCACCTGATGTTTAGGTGCTGGTGAAAACAGTATGGCACAGCTGGGGTTCTCTGATGTCTTTTGAGCAGTTCTCCATGCCTTAGTTCTCTCAGTACATGAGGAGATACATAAAGGTAAGCAGTCTGTTAGTACATGGGATTAAGTGGAATTAGCTGCTTTTTCTTAAAGCATTTTCTTCTGCTGTTCTGACTTATCCATACACCGTTAGGCATGGAAGGTTGTCATCAAACCACAGCTCATTGAAGCAGCTTAACTGCCTTTTTATTTTGTATCACGGGAGGGGAACCACTTCTGGATTTTATTTATTTATTGTTTAGTCTGAGTTCTTCTGTGTGAAGTAAGTTTGCTCCATGCCAAAGTTTTTGGCTGGGAAAAACAAGCATAGCTCTCTGGTCAGCACCAGAAGTGTCATTTTTCTGGTGAGTGTTGGTAGCTCTGCCAGGTCTGTAGTGTGATATGGCTTATTTCTTCCTGTACTCCAAGTCAAACACGTACCTTTAGCTCATCTCAGGCTAAGCATTTGTCTATTAATTGAGTAGCGTATTGCAGCCTGACCAGAGAGCAGGAGCTGTTCTGTTTGCTTTTTTCATCTTTTTTTTTTTAAAGTACTGTTGTTCTTGAATTAAAAAAAAAAAAAAAAAAAAAGACTTTGGGAGGTTTTGGAAGGCCTTTAAAAAGGGTCACCAGGTGTTTCTCATTGGTGTTTGACAGATTGAAAACAGATCTTCAGCTGTTCGGAAACAGTACTTGTTCATGTCACTGGTTTGTGGGATGTTTGGCAAGTGGTTGGGCTTCCTATTCCCTGGTCCCTGCCTGTTTCATACCTGTTTAGAGCACCAGTTGAAAAGCAGATAATTGTTAGGGTTTTGCCTTTAACTTGTGTTTCTGATTAGTGCGATGGAAAAATACTCATGTATATTGGAAGACTGTCTTCCTTGCTATGTGCATCATTTAGCTTTACTGTTTTGTGTGAGGATCACAGCTGCCTCTGTAGATGTCTGACTATAACCAATTGTGGTATCAGAGAAAAAGAACAAAAGTTTGCATATGAAAATCTATACAGCTGGTGAAAGAGCAGTAAATTGCTCCTGTCCTTGGAGTGAAGATGAGTTCAGTAACACGGTAGATATTTTTTCCTCTTAACTACTGTGATACTGCAGAAGTACTCATTTCTGGAAATATTGACTCAAACTGGTAGGAAATGAGGAGTTTCTCCTTTCTTAAAGGAAATCAATTGCAAGATATTTTTTGGATTGAGTTTTTCCTGCAAGATTCAAACCTTCATCGTGTTGGAGAGAGTTTGATGTATCATAAACAGAAGAAAAGAGGAAAATATTTTGCTTCTCTGGGTTATTCTTACACAAATCAGCAGTTTATTTCCTCTAATGCTTTATCCAGCATGCACATCCCTTTACTATTGGGTGATTTTGAATTAGCTTTGTAAAGATTACATGGATAGACACAGCATTGTCGTCGTTAATAGAAACCTGTGCAGTGAGGTCTATGGGCTGCAAGATCTCTAACAGTGCCAGTGACAGTGAAGTATGGCCTTATCGAAAGGAGAATTCATAAGAGGCTGCCCTGGGACACTGCACCACTATCCTTCTGTGTATCCTGACAATGTTATCTGTCCTCTCAGTACGGAGTATCAAATGTCTGTCACGAGTACAGAAATTAATTTAATGTCACCTGAAGACATGCAATTAATCTTTTAGAGGTTTTCATAATACCTTTACAGAAAGAGTTGCCAGTTTGGCGGATTTGGATTTTGGGGTTTAGCAGAAGATAAGGAAAATTAATTTTTCATCAGGGTTAATACAAGCTAGCAGGGCCACAAAGGCAGAGAAAAATGGTTTGGGAATTTGTCAAGTGTTGTCACTCTAGAATAATGCTGCTTAACGTCTGATAGGTGTAATCAAGAGTTGAGATTTCTATAGAGGGGGATTAATCAATTTGCTCACTACAGAATGCGAGTTGGTGATACCATTCCTTCATGGGGTTTAAGAATGAAAATAAGATTTGATCTGTCAAATTGCAGGAAGCTCTGACAGTATCAATGGGCATTTTTATCAGTACATTTTAAAGCATTTGTTATAAATAAATTTGTCCTGCTAATGTTGGTGGCAAATAAACTTCATCTTCATAACAAAACTGTCATCATGATTATGATAGAGTGCGGAGCTTCAGCTCGCTAAATTCAGGCAGTATCATACAATTCTGGTCTTAGAATTTGTGATCTCATATTTGACAGAATGCTCTTTATGTTTCTGAATGCACAACGCTGACAAGCGAGAGCATGTCAATATTGGAAAACAGCCTTGATTGGTATCAAGGCATTGCTTCTAAAACTCACGGCCGTTGTGAATGACATCATTTCTCTTTATTGTTAGTCTCCAGTTTCAGATTAAGCGGTGCAGATTCTTTTCACAGTCAAGTTTGAAGAATACTTACTATGTAGATCAGATTTTTTTTTCCTTGATCTTTTGAGTTTTGCTTAATTATACACAGTAGGGAATAAGAAAAACATCTTTCCTTCATTGGCTTGCAGACAGAAAATGAAATTCACTTATCTGTAGAGGATTTGAGAGGAAGTTTGCATTATAAAATTGAAGATAGTCATCAGTCTCAGGTCCTAGCATAGGACTGGGGTGAACTGGGAAGTGTTCTACCTGGCTTCAGCACTTTCAGGTTGAATGAAGCAGGCCATGATGATGGCTAGATGCATCTTTGAAAGCTTTAGAGTTGTCCAGTATATCCCCAAAAGCTCTTGGAATAAATAAATTAAAAAAAAAGATAAAAATGTGCTTCGACAAGACTTAAAACATCTCATTCTATTCCTACATGTTTAAATGTGGGGGGAGAGGTGATGTAAGCTAATGAAAAAATAGCACTAAGAAATTAAGTCCTTAAGGAAAAGTTGATTTCGGGTAGGTTGGAGCTGAGATGTTGTACGCAGAGGAGATGTTAGCAGTTCGGCTTCTATGATTCAGATGTCATTTTGGGTAGCTTCTGCAGTACCATCTTGCTTCACTTACCTGTAGCTTTACTGCATGCTTTAATTTGCCTGCTTATTTTCTGCCTCCCTTGTGTAAGTCAGGAGTCAGCACAGGAGCAGTCCTATTTGCAGTTACGGCAGTCTTCTACCAGAGTGTTAATATTCTCATATGAGTGTGTGGCTGTAAGTAATGTTCAGAGGATTTGTGGCTTTAAGACCAGATGATAAAGCTCTTAATGGGTGTTTTATGGGTGCTTAAGACTTCCTTCTTCATTTGCATTCCTGAAGAAGCAAGCAATTATCTTCCTTATAGGAAGTTTAAAGGATGATAATGGTGGCAAGTGCCATGTTTTAATTTAATACTATGTAGATTTTACTCATTTTGGTTTTGACACTGCTTGACATCTTTAGCAGCAATTCCTTTTTTAACTGGTTAAAATTAGTTACCTGAGACTTTGTTGTTTCACTTGTTAAACACATACTGACCTAGGAGATGTGTTTTTGGTTTTTGTTTGACTTGTTTAGTTTTTAATTTAAGAAAGATGCCAGATTTTGTCTTCAGTTGTGGCCAGGAGAGCTGTACGTGAAACAACGTATTGCTGTCAGGGAGCTGAAGCCAGCTCAAGAAGTAGTGTTTTTAGAGCAGGGTTATAAAGCCAGGTTTTGATTCAGCTATCCGTTTTTCCTTTCTTGCTGCAGGAACCAGCAGGCTTTGCTTCTTCCCCGTTTCTTACCCTGTGGATTTCCTTTATTGTCTTTTACAGGTTTTCATGTTTCTGAGATGTATTAACTTACAAAAAGTCCAGAGATGCTTCCACCTTCTAGATCAGCATCCGAGAGAATTTTGCAGGCGCGTCGTGTTAACACTTGAAACCCACAGGCTGGGTTTCAGCCCAGGGTTGGGTCTTGACCCATTAGAAACCCCAGCAGGAAGCGTATCCCACCATATTCCTCATGAATGAGAACCCATATTGTGTGTTTATGCGTTTGTTTTGTGTGATTGTGTGTTTCCTGCTGTAGTTTGAACGGTTTTATTTGGTGATAATTGAGCTTTCCAGTTAAATATTGGGTGGTTGTTGGCCATCCTAGCCTTTATGGGAAATGATTGTTTGCTTTTGAAGTCTCCATAATGAGCATGTATGATGTGTTTTGTACCTGAGGGCTTCGCTTGCACGCGGTTCATATGTGCAGGAATCATTTTTGAGTTTGGAGAGACACAGTCGCAAGTATTTATGGTAGTTTTGCACAGCAGGCATTTAGCATAGATTAGATTTGAACTCTCAATTCTTAGGATTAAATTCCTGCTAGAATTTTTGGTTCTTTTCAGTTTAGTAATCTTCCAGCTGCTGTAAGGTTGGATAAAGGAAATTATCTGACCAGAGCATAAGGCTTATGCTGGTATTTAAATCCTCTTCATTTTAGTGTTAGTTCAATACTGGTTTCTTGTACAGGTTTTTGCTTGTGTGCTCATGTTTTCAGGAGAGGAGAGGGGCTGTTGCTTTATTTGTTTCTTTTTGGAGCTGCAGTCAAAGACAGACTTTGAAGGAAAAGCTTTATAATTTCTTTCTGGTGACTGATCTTGAAGGTTTACATACAGAATTTTACGTGAAGCCACATTCAACATGGAGCCATTCGTTTTAGCAAAGAGAAAGTGAATGTGATGAGAAGCAGAGAAAAGATGCCATTTTCTATTGTTTTCTCACTGTGGATACAGTGGAAGAAAGCCCTTAAGTAGGAAGAGCTTCAGGACTCCCTGTGTCAGATTGTGTTTTTGAAGTGTAGACGGTATGAGGCAGCGATGAAGCCAATATGGGGGGATTTGACTCGTCTGGGATTTAAGTTCTTGAGAAGTTGTTGCCTGCATATGCTTGATAATACAGAGCATGTATGTGGTTTAGGAATTTGAACTGCGTGCTACTGAACTTGAGAACATGAGGATATCCCAGATAACACCTTACTGGGCTACTACTTCTCTTCAATGGCTGTGGGGAGATGTAGTAACAAGCAGCCCTCAGTAGGTGTTCCTTTTGTGTAATGCTGGTAGAGGTGTCGTGATTTATATTTCCACTCAAGATAAGATTCTTATTTCCACTTGGACCATAAACGTGTTCCCTCTGCAGCCTTGTATTTTGTCTCCTTATCTGCAAAAAACGGAGCCAGCTCATTTGACACCCTCTGATTAGTGACACATAGTGCAGATGCAGAAAGACTTCTGACTCATCAGTATTTAAGAGAAGGGAAAAAAACTACGTAAACAAAGATGCTTCAATAATTGGAGTTTTTTTCTTCAGACATGCCTTCCGTTTGAGAGCTTTTGAAGGTTTACCTGGGGTTTTTCATGGGCTTAGACATAGGCTGTGCTTATTTGGCTTGACTCTTGGTGTTACAGCGGTGTGTGATTGCGGGTTAATGAATTTCCACCGCCTGGCTCCCTTGGTGGCTTGGGCACATCCCAGGGCTGTAGGTGCTGTGGGCCTTCCAGCTGTTACAGTAGCCGAGTGCTCAGATCAGTGATGAGTGTGCTCTTAGTTAAATCTTACAACGCAGTGAGCTGGTTTAAAAAGAAAGAAATACAGGGTTTGCTAATATTAGCAGATTGGAGTTCTAAAGTGGAGTCCAGCTAAAGTATAAATTCTGCTGTTGAAGCCATGCAGAAAGCTTGCAATAATTCAAAGGACTTTACAGAAGCAGAAGTACCTAATCTGTTGTCAGGCTCAAGCAAAGTACTGCTTCTGCTGTCTCTTGCTCCATGGGATGTTTTTCAGCGACTGCCCTGATTTGCTGGCTGGACACAAGCTCAAGAATTTCTGGACAGTGCTGTCAGACATACGGTCTGATTTTGGGCGGTGCTGTGTGGAGCAAGGGCTTGGGCTCAATGATCCTTGTGGGTCCCTTCCAACTAAGGATAGTCCATGATTCTACAAATTGCCCTTCTGTTTGTAGGGAAAGCTGAACTGCTCAGGCAGAGGCAATGCAAGCAAATCACTTATCTCCCAGTGCTTTCACCTTTTATTTGTGCTGTATGTGCAGTGCAATTAGAGGTGTAGTGGGAAGAGTTAGGGGTCATTGGATCAGAGAGGGAGTGAGGTGTTGTTAGTGCTTGTGAGCGTAAATATTTGTACTAAGAGTGTTATAAACCAAACAAAAAGTCCTGGGGGGAAGAGCTGTTCTAACTGCTCCAAACATGGGCAGTGTTGGGGGACAGAGATAACTTACAAGGTTGCTGTTGTAGGAACAGACAGCATAAACATACGCTGCAAAATAAATACTAGTTTCTAAAGAGGGGTTGGACTTAGAAAGATGAGCAGAGTGTTTGACTGGCTCTTCCAGCTCTCACAGGTTCCTGTAATGTGTACCTCTCTATGAAAGAAAGAAACAAAACAATAAAAATAATATTAATAACCCAAACATAGTTCATATATAACCCTGGAAGGAAGAATGATTTGGAAGGAGAAATGAAAATACCTTACTTATTTGGATTTGAAAAGGTGCTTTCGAACGCAGTGGTCAGTAATGAAGTCCAAACGAAGTAAAGCATAATTTCCAGGCTGAGCCCTTACACCTTTCTGCAAGTGCCCCTGGTTTGTTTAATAGGCACATCGATGAGTGCTTGCTGCACTAACTGAGCCGATGTCACAGGAGGTTTCTCAGGGCGAGCGTTTGCACTGCGTAGACATTGAGCCGCGTGTTGTGTTGTTGATTTCAGCAGGGGGGAGAGGACGCTGGCTTTTTTCACCCAGAGGGCCAGCCCCAGCGGCCTCAACAACCTCTGGAGCCGAAACAGCAGCCAGTGCGGAAGGTCACATTGACAAAGGGAATGCAACAGCAGCAGCACCAACAGCAGCAGGCACTGATCCGTTCAGCAGCTCCTCAAGGAGTCAAAAACATCCAGGGAATCCATCAACCTAAAAAGGTGATTTTTAGATGCGTATTGCTGCTAGAAGTTGTACTGTTGAGCTGTGTTGCTATATTCATAACTAGCATTCTGTTTGTCAATTACTAGCGCAGGGCTGCATGACCCAGGAGATGCATAATTGCATATAAAGCATTTAATCTACAGAGGCCGGTTTGTATCCAGCACAGACTGGTGATGCCTGCAAGTTGTTTTGTCTGATGGCTTTCTGGCCAGCACAGTAGTCCCTATGGGAAAGGCGTGTGTCTCATGATAGCTACTATAGGAACGGTACCCAATGTGCTTTCTGACTTAAAAACCAAGAGTTATTCAGAAGTGCTCAAGCTTTTATTCACTAGTGTACACAACAATGGTTTCAGGATGCTCTTTGGTTGATTCTCAAAGGTGGTGTTGCTCAAAATAGTTGGTGAGCTCATAACAAGGTTTTCACACTCATCACTCACTGGGAGGAGGCAGGGAGATCATTCACGCTGCGCTGGTGTGTACTTTCTGTTCATTTTCAAGCTGAGATGCTCCCTGAAAATAACAGGGATTTGGGCTTCTAATTTATTTGTGGGTTTTGAACTGTAAACCATAACCTTCCTGTTTCATGTAAGGATAAGATCTCCTTGCTGATGCAGAGAGGAAGAGCTGTTGACCTTTGATAGGCTTTCCAAGCATGAATCCTGCTCCAGAAGAGAAAGTATTGAGCGTTAACTCAGTGTTATGTGTTAATTGTTTAATGTTTGTTACTGTTTCGTCGTTAATTTTTCTCTCTCTAACCATTCAATCTTGAATTTACAAGAACGGTTGCACTTTTCCTGCTCTGGCAAATACTGTGGTTCCAGATCCTATGGGATTGGGGGGAAAAAGGAGCCTTAAAAAAAAAAGTTGTTCGCTATACACAAGTACTCCATCCTGATAACAGACTAATGGTGGGTATGGTAGAGGCTGGAAGCACTTGGGGGCAGTTTGCTGGTCTCGGATGTACATTAAATTTATCTGTAGACTGAGATGAGAAAAGGGAGAGGTATCGCTGTTTTTGTTGCCTAGACTCAAAATGTGGGAGCCAAGCATTTGCCTTGCTGATGTGAGCAGCATATATATTTTGGTGTGGGACCTTTTTTGCTTGGCGAATTATGCTAAAGCTGAGGCTTTTAGCCTTGGTATCATCTCTAACTCTCTGTCCCTCTAAATTAGGTTTATGTAAGGCGTGGATGGATGTTTTAGTATGTGGCCTTTCAAATAAACTAACAGCAACAAGCTGTTTTAAATCAACGTGTACATGAATCAAGTTTTTAAGTAAATTGCCAACTTTCATATCATCTGTCAAACGTAGCTAACAGAAGCACTGGGTAAGTAAATCAAAATACTGTTACTTTTGTTGTTGGCAGGTCATTATGCATGGGAGAGGCAGAGGAGTAGCAGGCCAGATGGGCCGAGGACGCTTGATGCCAAATAAACAGAACCTGCGAGTGGTGGAGTGCAAACCTCAGCCCTGTATTGTGTCAGTTGAAGGGCTTTCTTCATCAACTACTGATGTCCAACTGAAAAACCTGCTGATGTCAGTGGGACCCATTCAGGTAGGTCAACCTTGGTTTATAATTTTTGTGCCAAAAGTCTTTCATTCCGGAAAGCTCAATTAATTCCCTGACACTAAATACAATGTGTGTTTATTGGTAATTTATGTTTGAAGGCACCCCACCTCCACACACACACACACACACACACACACACTACACCTGATAGCAAAGACAAGCACGTGATTATATTGCGGCAGAGGAGGTACAGTAGATGTCATGTTCCTGCAGCAAAAGGTTCTCCTTCATTTTGGAGTTCTTGTACTGCCACCATTGTTTCTATGTATTACATAAGCATGTCCATTCTGTGGGGTTTTGTTAAAGCCAAATTATCATATAAAAACAAATATTCTGTTGCTGTTTTTATTGTTGGCTTGCAGCTACACTCTGATTCCTGTTGTTGCAGTCCTAGGGTAACAGTATTTAATGAAGGCTACTCATTTCAGATGTTACACCATGTAGCACTGTCTGCTTTTTCAAATGAAAACACATTCTGGTTCGAAGGATTTTCTGTATTTATTTTTTGGAAGATCCCCCTTGAAGGGTGAGGGACTTGTAAGCAAGGTTATGACACATATGGTGGTGTATCTGCTGCAAAGCTTCTGTTCATAAACTGCCTCCTGAAGTATCACGTCAGTAAGACTGACTTAAGCAAAACCAGGAGGCTTCCAAAGCACTGAAGGGCTTACGAGGCCATTTCTGCCTTTTTGGTACATTCAAAACTATCACTCAATGGATAATGAAACATACAGATGATTACAATGGGTTTTTTTACTCAAATTTTTCCATTTTGGTGCTTGTTTTGACAGGATCAACATTTTCAGACAAATGCAGTGCATTAATTGGAGCTATTCAGTTGCTCAGAGACTTGTTTATGAATAAGATTATCTCTCTGCTGTAGAACACAGTGCCTTCCTACAGATGTACGCTCTGCCTCACTTTTTCCCAATTTAGTAAATGGAATAAAGCTGAATTATTTATGTCGTCAATTCAGAGAGGTTTAATTTGTTTGTGAAGGCAAAAGTACTCTCACAAAATACTTTGTCCCTTCATCTTCTGTAGTACTCGAGGAAATTATTCATACAGTTCCAAAACACGTTTAGTCAGTGTTTACTTGCTAAATCTTGCATGAGAATATTAGAAGGAGATTAATAGAAATCCGGCTAGGAAGCATTCAGAATTGAGAGAAGCTGCTGAGATGGGCTGAAGAATGTTTTCAGTACTTGCTGTATTTTTTTAGCAGACTACAAACGGTGGTTTCTTAATGTGGTGTCACAGACCAGTTTAGGAGGGTATGCTTATAGGAAACAAATGAAGTAATTTCTCAGTGGGATTTGATATATGCATGCCTGTTATAGAACTTGTGTTCTTGCAATAGTGTCAGCTGTACTTTTGGTAAGTTCTAAATCATCAACTTTCACCTCACAGGGTATATGGAAGTAGTACTTGAAAGAGGTGGCTGAATTAGCTAATGATGCTGGAGGCTGATAATTCTGCATTTCAAGTCAGGCTTTTAGAAGTCTAGAAATTTCTCAACTTTTTTGAGACTGTGTGTGGATAGTGAGGTATACAGGGGAGAAGTGGTCCTTTTCTGCATCTCTGTTTCCTTATTCTTCGTTTTACTGAGTAATCATCCTGTGCAGTTGTGCCATAATTGTCTTAAATTGTATTTCCTTTCATCCGATGCCTCCAAGCATAAAGTATCAGTGCAAATTCCCAGTAATGCTTTATGAAGATCATAAATTTTGATGTCTTAAGAGCAGTAAATAGCGGAGTGGGGAGCCACTGTTATGTATCAGAGGTGATTAGAATGCTGTGATTGTAGTTGTATTTTGAGTGCTTTTACAACTATGTGTTTTACTCTGATAATGTATGCAGTTATTGCTTTTCTGGTCACAGAAGGGGAAAACAGTTTCCTTGTTGATGTGCTTCTCTTTGCTTTCTTAGAGTGATAGTGCTACCTAGTGCTCAGTTAGAGGAAAGACAGGTATCTGCACCAGTGCTGTATGCAGAGCTGATTTTATCTTTTAGGGTAAAAGGCTTAGTAATGGAAATGACAAGCACATGTAGATGAGTGCACCCAGAACATGAGTGCTCTTCTAGGATCAGCAGGGTTCTTCTCCATGTGACACAGCTCATGGGGTGCACAGCACTGCTCTGGTGACCTGTTTGTTCTTCATGCCTGTAAAAAAAAACCATTTTCAGCTGTTGCAGCTGAGTGTCTCTCCATTAACTGTGGAAGAAGGCATGGTCAGTCCTGCCCTGTCCTTGGGCTGGGGGAGAAAAGAGCAACTCCATAATGAGTCCAGTTCAGCTGTAGAGCAGTGTGTGAGCTAGAGAAGCTCATCTTCATCTTGACCATAGATCATCCCTGTTGCTCATCTCGTTATTGTGAGATTATGTTCTGCTATTATCATACAGCTTGTTTGAATATTATTTTTGTGAATACTGGAAAAGAGTAGGTTTAAGAATAAAGCATTTTCAAAGGAGGAATTTGAGATCAGCCTAGGTCTAAAGGAATATCTGCAGAGGGAATGGTCATTTTCATTCTACAGTCACTGTTAAAAGTTCAGTTGTAGAAAACGTCAGTGCTTCTGATGCTTTAGAGTTGTTAAATTTAATATGTTTTAAAAAAGAGCTGTAGGCAAGCTCTCAATCAAAATCATGGAGTGTTCATGAAATTCTGGCTGTTTGCAACTATTTCATTTTCCATCCTGCTCAAGATCTGTATCTTCCTGTGACAGTGTCTAAAGAAACAGAAAAAGGAGATAATCAAGATTATGAGCTCTGTGCTTCCAAAATCCTTTTTATAAAATACTCCTTCCTGGCCCTAAACATTTTTATTTTTTAATACTGAGACTGTGTCAGGATGTAATTTCACATTTACTACTCCAGAGTCAAATGAGAAAATGCATAGAATACCTCTGATCTCACCTTGATCTCAGGCTGCTCTCCAGTAAGAGCCATACAGTAGATCTGGATGCCCTAATCTGTAAACTAACAAGTCGTTTGAAATCCCCTAGTAGTTATTGCATTGTCAATCCTTTACACCTGAGTGGATCCGGGAAGGGGTTTTCATTCTCTGATGTCTGACTGGGTCAACTTAAAGAGAAAATGTGAATTAAGTTGTTTTTTCAGAGCTGTGATGCTTGGAAGGATTGTGATACTTCAGTTTAGGAATTGCTCGTAGAAAGAGGTGGTTGTGGAGTGCAATGTGGCAACACTGAAATCTCCTGTCAAGGAAATTTCAGTGTCCCTGCATTATATGGGTGGTGAAGTAACTCTTGGTAGTAGCAGTGCATCTCCAAAGGCAGTGCTGTGTGGCTGGCCCTTCCCCAGCCTCCCCTGTCTCACCTTTGGCACACTGCAAAATCAGTAGTTAATGAACTAATACTGAATTCAGACCAAGGGAAGCGCGATATGTACGCTGGGAAATATAGGCTCATGCTTTAATCATTATAATGGAGAACATAAGGGAGAGGTTTGTTTTAATAGTAGATATTTGAAAATGAGAGAATAGATGCCAGTAGGAGCATATGAAGCCCTGTTTAATGGTCCTAGATCCTTAGCCCACTGCAGTCTACTTGAGACATGTTTGGGAATGCGATGCTGCTGGACAGCTAGCACTTCTTGCAAATGAATGATATTTTTGCAGGGACTTGCAATAGGACCAGTTGGTGTCATTGGCTCAAATGATACACAAAACCTTGTCTGAGCAAAGAAGAATTTTGCAAATGTTGCCTATATTAAATACTGTCAAGTGGAAATATTTTCTTTGGGAGGAAAAATGTTCATGGTTCCCACTAGCTGTCAGCTACTGGGGAATTATTTTTTATTCTGATCTGTATTTTTCTGACCTTACATTGACGGTGGTTTCTCCAGCCTGCTGCCATTGTAGCTCTTTCACTTCAAGGCTGCTTCTGTGGCAATTTGTAGGAGGAACATCCACAGTTTAATGCTTTAGGCAGATGGTTGAGCAGCCATTGAGGCTGACAGCCCAAAAATTAGATTTAAGTGCTTCCTTTAAAATCATGTCGTTTCTGTTCATGAAATTAGCTATTAAATAGAAAAACTCCTCTCTGAACATGGAGTAACTTCAACTAAAGGTCATTTAGCTTCAAAAGCAAACAAGATCTATAGTTAAAAATACAGTTAAAAATGTACAACTATGAGATTAGTTGATTTAGTTATCTATAGAATCATACATAATTCTCTTCAAGTTGCCGTAAAATCTTCTCCAGAATTAGATGAGCAGCATGAAAATAAATCATGAACGTTTAAATCTCTCATGATATACTATATTCTGCTGGAAATATAAATTAGATACATTGTGGGAAGCAACAATCATACTGAAAACATGACAGACGAGCATCTGTTTTTATACCTGCTCTGCAATAGCTAAGGTTATACTTAATGTATTTACAAATACTAAGTACTTGTACACGTTAATTAATGAAATGCCTTACACAGTAGTCCCAGTAATTTTGGAAACTTGCTAGAGCATTCTTTACAAGTAATCTGGCTACAATACAGTGAGTGGTCTGTGTTGTGAACAGCTTTCCTAGGAGGTTATTTCACGATGACCTTGTAATGAATGTGTGAGCACTCATACTATCCTGAAAATATGGATGCTGGAAATACCGACTTGATCACTGAAAGCAATGGCTGCCAAATTATTCCAGAAAGGTGCCAAAAATAATGGTGATAAACTAATAAGGTAGTGTGACTAAGATACTCACAATTAACTAATTTTGTATGTATTTTCCTAGCATCTAGGAAAAACTTGTAGAGTAAGTCTATAAAGGTAATGCCTTGAAAAAAAGAAACCACGTTTGAGGTATAAAATTCCACAGGTAACACACGAAATCAGTTTCATCAGAATATTGCTGCTAGCATCGCTTAAGTGCAAGATCTAAGCTACGTATCATCCAGAATTCAAGGAGACAGAAATCATCCAGTAAGATGAATATGCAGTTATTTTATTTCAGCTTGCCACTGAAGTGGAACACTTGTTTGTATTCCCAGCCGATAGCCCATCTGTTCAGGCTCAGGATAGCAGCAGGTCAGGACCTACACACTCCAGCAAAATTGTACTGACTTGTTCTGTGCCTGACAATCAGCATTGTTGTTCCTTTAACCATGTAAGCGTAAAGTTCAGGGTTTAAGTTGCAATGTAAGGGAGTCTGTATTGTCTCAAAATGACAGCAGACCTTTTCAAGAGACTTCTGTTAGCAGGTATGAATGCAAGGCATGATAGGTAATAATTTGTTTGAAAACACGATGTTGATCATGTCCCATGTTGAGATATTAAAAACTGTTATCAGCAAAGGTATTGTGGTGATATTGCAAGCTATGGTGTTCATATAGTCCAAGTAAATTAGCTTAGTAATTGTCTAAAATCTTCCTTGTTAAAAGGAGACCAAGCCTTTTTTTATACCTTAACAAGACAAACACAAAGTTATTCTACACCATTTTCTCTACTACAATTTGAGTCTTGTGAAGGCTGAGTATACTTATGAAAGGTGTTTGGTAGATTTTTTTGGACAGCTCTTCCAGTTGAGGTGGCACACCCATCTGTGCCACTTAGGTGGCTAGCATCTGGATGCGTTAACCTGGTGAATGTGGGAAAATTGTGATTGTTAGAATTTGCACTGGGGCTTTGAAATATAAAATACTGTCAGGGGAACTGAATAAAGGGGGAACTTGGAAAGAAATGGTTGCTGCTTCCATTGAGAAATCATCTGAAAACATTTTTTAAAACTTAGCATTCAATCTAGCCTGATAAGTGATATTAAGAGAATGTATATTAACTACAGCTCTGTAGATTATAAGGGACATCTGTAAGGGAGGAAAATACAAACTTGAATACTTCCTTCATCCACTCCAGCAAATAACTCATAGGAGAACTGAGTTTTCCAAGTTCCTTTTTAGGTGCTTTGTGGAGCTTGACAGTATTCATGTTGGTAAAATGTACTTAGCCTTGTAATGATTAAAAACCAAATCTGTCCAGTATTTTTTAAAGATAAATTCTATTCCTACTAGCTTCAACCAACAAACTGCAGTGACTTAGCTGAACCTTTCTCTTGTAGCAAGCTTTCCAAAAGGTGTGCAGTGCAAATTTACCACCTGAACCTTATAGATTTGCTGAATCGTATATCTGAGAAAAAATATGATGACTTTGTTTTTGCTATCAACAGGTCTAGTAAATAAAGAACATTGCCATTTTACTTGATTGAGTGTTTATACTGTGAGGCCTGGTTTCTTTCTGGTTTACTTTCTCACTCTTTTCTCAATCATTTCAAATTTGAAGCAGATAATTTCCTTGACCTTTCCTCTGCTTTCACTTCAAAATTGTAGGAGCGATGGAAGTATTAAACTTCAATGATTTTGTGGGAGAGTTTCCTTTCAATTACAAGGTGATGCAAGGTAGCGACTGCCAAAATTAATGACTTCAAAATCCGCTGATAGATTAAGTTGCAGAAGGAGCCTTGCCAGACCTAAAAATAAAGAAATATGACTGTCGGGTGCCACAGCTCTTGCTAAATAAGCATGCTATCAACTCGAGTCCTACCTGCTTAAAAAGATTGTAAGTAGGCAATCTTAGTAGCGCATTTCATCCTGGTATTTGACGTCTTGCTTAAAAAGATGAATTAAATTGAACGAACAGGAAACGAAGTGGTTGGATTAAAAACTGTGTCACAAAGACGTCTCAAAGTGTGGCACTCTTGATGAACGTATCGGAGTGGGGTTGATTATGGTTTCCCAAGGAACACCCGTTTGTCTAAAGGTATTTGTTACTTTTGTATGGGTACCTTCCATAGAAACTCAGGAGCTTCTATGTTTGTCTTATTACAAAGACCACAGGACTCTCTGGAGCCACCTTGGCATTTCCTACTGTGATAGGAAGCGTGGACGTGAGTTCTGCTCCCTGTCTGAGGCATGCTGTAGTTTTGGAGGCCTGAATACTACATGTGTTTTGCATTGCAAAATGTTGCTTTCACTGTATGGGAGGCATGCATCTCAGGAACTTTTTCAGGTAGTTGTGTGTGGCATGGTTCCTCAATACTGGGAGGAATTGAAATTGGTGCCCTAAGCCATCTCGTCAAGGTCACGGGGTTATTAGTGTCTGTCAAAAGCTCTACCTATTTGTTTGTATTGAAATAGTGTGAGGATATACAGTCCAGAGATGAAAACCTATGACTTTTTCCTACCACTTTTTTTCCTGTTTCTGCCGTTTCGATCCAATAAGGCAGGTCAAGTGAATGAATCCAGGTGCTTGTGTGTGAAATTAAGCTCTGGCCAGTTGAATGCTTCTTGTTCAGTTGATGGAAGTTTGGCTGCAGGGTTTGGTTCATCTGTGTGGATCAGATCGAAGAGTTGTGGTCTTTGCTAAACAAGTGATTGTCTGAATTTTCCATTTGGCACAGTGGCTTAATTCATGAGCTCAAACAGCTTCAGCTGGGTCCTTACTGAACCTCAGAAGTCTGTTTCCATTCCATGAACACCAATAAGTGCTTCTAAGAAAAGAAAGATGACGATTTCAGTAGGTTCCATGCAAGATGTTTTTTTAAGTGAAATTTTTAGTGCCTATTAAAAATAGATTTTGATTTTTTTCCTTACAGAGTTTACAGATGCTTCCTCAACAACGGAAAGCCATAGCGAAATTTAAGGAGCCAGCACATGCTTTAGCATTTCAACAGAAATTCCACAGGTAAGTAATTAAGCACTGCTGCCCTTTGGCTTGCTCACTCCCTTCAAAAGATGAAATTTGTCACATCTGATCAATGTTTCTCTTAATCCATTCACGCATCTCCTTATTACTGACTGTTGTAGAATGTTCTTGTCTCGTCTATATACTTAGAATAAGCTTGATTACCAGATCTAAATTTCTTTTAACAGGCACATGATAGATCTGTCCCACATAAACGTGGCACTGATAGTTGAGTGATGTCTGCTGAGAGAATTACTTACGCTACCAGAAACATACTGTGGAGCGACACGAGATGGAGTGACAAAACTATTGGGTTCTGAAACCTTTCAGCTTAGTCTTTTAATTGCCATGTTGAACTACAGAGAGCAGCAAGGTGTCCTCAAGAAGAGCTGAACTTGAGAGGATCTACAAAGGTGGAATTTCTGTTCGGTTTCTTCGGATTCTGTTGTAACCACATGGAGCTACAGTTTTGTTGTTTTTTTTCTCATAAAGCTACAGTGCAGGCAGACACTGTTCTTCAAGATACTACTGTGTGACCACAGTGACTTTGAGAGAGAACGTTTACACCGAAAGATGTACAAACTTTCTTCATAGCAAAGAATATTTGATAATGGTTGCTCTTATCTTCAGCATGAGGTATTTGAATGAGAGCTCACTTTTCTAAACAAAACACATTAGTTACATTGTATATCCAAGAGCATAGAAGGTATTCTTGCATAGATTTAAACGTGGTCTACTTCACTGAATAGAAGTATGCTGAGAAACTTTGGAGGTGACACTGGAAAACTGTAGTTTCTATCTTTGTAAATATGTTAAGTCTTTCTCTGCGTTTTCTATTCCAACACAGACTTCCCATTTTCTCCTTCCAACTCCACTTATTCCATAAAACACTGTGTAGGAATAACACTGCTGTATTTTCCCTTGGTTTTTAAAAACAAGGATCTTTGCCATTCAGTAGCATCCTGGGGTAGTTAACTCCAAGTTGTAACTAAGTTGTTTTTAATGATGTTGCCAGCTACAAGGAAAAAAAGAAATATTTAGTGGCTCACTTAAAAAAAAGTTATACAGGAAGAGTGGTGTATTCCTAATAGTTCTTTTCGGCTAGTGTTTCATAATTGCCTTATGCTTTATTTTGATTAGGTTTTTTTTTTTCCTCTTGAGATTTACTTTGTGACTAATGCTGAACCATAAGAAACCCGTTAACTGAGAGGATTTGGTTTGATGTGTTGTTCCCAATGCATACCAGACTATAAGGACATAGTGAATCTGTTGGTGAACGTGGCAGTTCACAACAGTATGTGCAAACATTAAGGAGCTTATATTTTATTCAAAGTAAAATCCGTGTTTCCTTTTGGTTAGAACCATCTAGATGGTATTGCCAAAGGAACAGTTTTTTTCAGTTACTTCTGAATAAACTTCTTAAAAAGTCATCTTTATATTGGATTGCAGTTTTTAATGAACATTTCCATAGTTTTTAGACTGTGAGCTTTCGCTTCATCCTTTATTTTAGGAATACTCTTAAGCATTCCACCTACTATTGAATGGGGGGACTTAAGCCTACAAAGTTCTATTGGTTTTTTTTTTTTGTCATCTGAACGACCACAGAAGAGCACCATTGGTATGTAATGAATCAGCTGTGAATGGGGTCCAAAACAGGAGAAGGATGAACTAAGCAAGTTTATAGTAGCATAGATATATATTCTTTAAGATATAATGGTAACCGAAGTCACTAAGACCTAATTGGCTTTCTTACAGTTTTGGTCCAAACTTTGAATTAAGTAGAAGTTGCTAAAAATACTGATTGAGTAATAAATACCACCTAGTCCTCTAGGTAGGAACTGCTTTTTGTTCACTGAAGTAATGGAGTAATGTGGTACTTTTAATTGCACTGGGGAAAAAATGTAAAGAATACTGTTAGCCCAGTTACAACGTAGCGAAGAGGCACAAGAACATCATAAAAATATTCATACAGAAGTGGATTTTGTACCTGTTGCACAGTTCCCCTCTTATGCACAACGCTTAACGTTCGGCACAATTATTCTGCATGCAGTGCTGTTAGTGCTTCAGTTAGACCTAAGCCCAGGACAGAGAACGAGTCACAGGTAGGAAGCACCCGGTGGAAGCCAACTGAGGACCAGTGCCAGGTGATTGCGGTGACCGGCCCTGCTAAGTGCTCTTTAGTTCCTCACTCCCATGAGCACTGGGACCGCTGTGCTACTTCCTCAGGTTATGTAATTCTTATTTCTTCTTAAATAAATGTTTATATTTAAAACGAGTCATTAAACAGTTATTCACCCCACTGTTAAGACAGCAGCTTCTCTGTACTGAGAAGAATGGAAAGACATCTAGGAATGGAGCATTAATAGTGTGTGTCTGGAAATCTGCGTTAGGTGCAAACGCCAGACAGGCCAGCAGCTGAGTTCAGCAGTAGGAACATCTGCAGTTGATCAGCTGTTCTGTCATAAGCAAATGTTGTTGGGGTTAGAGGGTTTCTCGGAGCCGAAGGATATGGGTTTGATTCAAAAGTCAAAGAAGTTTGTAGAAATGATCCTGCTTTGGGTTTTGAATCGATCCCAGAGAGGCTGAGCTTCATCCAACCTAAACAAGTTTTGTGAATTTTCATTCAGTTGAGTTTTTTTTAAGATGTTTTTAAACATTGACGAAAATGGATGGCTTTGGAAGAAAGACATGAATTGCCTCAGATCTATTTAAATGTAGGAGGCGATGTAAACAGTGCCTGTTTAATGACTAGATGGGTTGTCTCTAAAGGTGGTTGCAGTAGGTTGTTGCTTGTGCATAGACAGTACGGGCAGATCGCTGGTGATTTTAGCTGCTTAATGCAGTGGCTGAGTATCAGAACTATATGTAAACATTACGTATGTATGTCTATATGTGTTTTATTATACACATACATACACACGCTCACCCTGTATTGTCACCGTATCTTTCCAGTATCTTAAACTCAGTAGCGAAAGTAGCAATTAGGCGAGTCTCTTGTTAAAATGTTTGTGTTCTGTTAGTTCTCAGTTCCTTCCTTAAAACTGATCTGTTGGCAAATGAGCAGTTTGAACGACGCATCTCTTCTAGTTCTTTTTGTTGTGTCTCCTCCCAAAAAACCACCGAGGAAGTAGAGGTAAAGCTAGATGGACGTGTTATTTCCATGTTCTCTTTCAGCACATAGTTAAATCTGAACGTCTTAAGTTAACTTTCTTGGAAGATCTGTTGCAACCATTATCTTGTTCTTTCTTGATCATGCATTCAAAATACAATGCAAAATGCAAACAAAGCGTTTAATGTAGTATGTAAATATTGAACTTTTGGAATTAAAATGTTACTCAAAGTGCTTACAGTCAACCACATCTTAGCTATTTGTTAGTTTTTTGTGTTGTCTTATCTAAGTTTAATGGATACAGTTCCATAAATGTTGATGTGTTTTCGTGTATATCTTCAAATTTTTATAAAGATGCTAGTAAGTCAATACATATACCCTGATCTGTGTATTATTTGTTCACCATTTTTATTAGAGTAGTTTTATATTGATTTTAATAGGCGACTCCAGTAGGTCTCATATGGAGCCAACGTTTTTTTTATTGCTTTGTTTTCATCTGTCACACTGTAGCACTGGAGAATAACTCACTTCATGACTAGTCGTATTCTGCTTTGACTGAAAGGTTGGATTGGCCATATGATGTGGTATTTTAGTAGAATGTTATACATTAAAAAAAAAAAAGGTTTGAAAAACAGCTCTATCTTTTAAGGGGAAATAGAGTACACTGTCAGGCTAAGGCCTGGGCTTCTAGGTTTGTTCGGTTTTGCTGTACAAGTACAGATAGGTCTGCCTTGTAATTCTGTTCTCAAAGTTTGGGCTGTTCCTGTTTTACACATGATTCAAGTTGGTCATGTAACACTTGTTTTCATCACAATGTTAGCAGCTGATTGTGGCACGTGCTGTATGGTGGAACAAACTGGAGTGTTTGAAGAGCTTGGTGTAATTGCTGCTAGGTGGGAGGAGGACAGGTCCATAGCATCTTCACAGCTAACAGAAACTGCCACGCTGATGGTTTTGCTCCAAGTAGTGATAGCGAGTATGTAGACAGGGTAATGGTTCTCAGCCCCCCAGATAGCTCCAGTGTGACTTCATGTAAGAAGAGTAAACACTGGCACCCCGTGTGCAGAGTATCTTCAGATACAGAACTTATTCCCCAATTTAATTCAGAAAATTCACTTCATGTTCCCAAACTTTTGCAAAGAAAGAAAAAAAAAAGGCCATCTAACCACTGAAATGCCCATCAGAGGGAGCGTTTTAGTTCTTCAATGTTAGACTTCCACTGCAAGGATTTACAAGAGTTTGTTTTTTACCAAAACTAGGTGAGAACCCTGAGGTCCTTCATAGGTTTTTTTTCTTAACATAGTCTACCTACTTGGCATGAGAAAAATCTTTTCACTTGGTGCAGAGAGTGTTTAAATGTAGGATATCACCTGGTTAGCTCTACATAGGGCAGTTACTGCGTGCGCTTCTGTAGTTACGTGAAGTAACTGCGTGTCTGTGTGTGTGTGTGGGTGTGATGCCCTGATACTTGGGGTGAGAAGGGCGGAGGGAGGGTGTGGGTTTCATGTATTGGTTTTGCCTGCTTGGCTTACTGGAGGGATTTCCTACCTTTGTTTTCTGGCGTAGCATTGTGTCGTTCTGTCCTTCCCCTGCTATCATGGTTGTTCCCTGGGTTGTGATGCTCAAAGGTAGAAATGTGGCTTTGCGTGCTCACTGTCCAAGAGATGTTTTTGTTCATGCAGGCAGACCTTTTGAAATCATTTTTTTTGCACTTTTTTGATTTTTAGCAGCATGTTGGATGAGAAATAAATGTGAAGGAAACAAATACTGAATGGATTGCAGGAAGTTAGGTGTATTATAAAGGGTAATGGGTCATTTAGGGTAAACGGGGCTTTTGTTTCAGTGCTACCTCAAATACTAATTAATTCATAACCATAGTACTGGAAGTATTTGATCTTTAATTAGTATTAAATCCTAAGGATTTTATGTAAGGGTTTTTTTGTAACCCGCTTTTTTTTTTTAACATGAAGATGATTTATTATCTACATGAGCAAAGGGCCTTGTGTACAAAACCTGATTCATATTGGATCCTTACGTATACCATCTTCTGGTATCATACGGTTGGGAAGGATCATTTTGTTCTTTGTAACGCTGCTCTTTTAGGGTTGGTTTTCATTTTTGCTGTTTGGTTTTTGGTTTTTAATTACAACGTAGCCTCCTTCTTCTATTTCTGTACTTATTTGGGTGGAACGTATGGTCCCTATTGCACTAAACAAAACCTGAAGGGGAAACCTAATCTCACTGGGTCTTCTAGGTGCCTGTGTGGCTTTCTCACTTCTTGGTCACACACACATTTTCCTGACTAACTGGAAATGGGCCTTGTATGTACACAGATTTTCAACAAGTTACATTCCTTTTCTCATGTAACAGCGCTCAGGTTAAGCCATTTTTTTACCCTCTGAATAATTACAGTCGGTGTTACAGATTAAGACCGTTTGTGTAAAGGAAGCTGTGCACGGTTAAATGGAGCTGTATTGCAAACGCTGTGTGTAGTTACTTGGAAGATCACAGTTTGAACAGAACGCTGCTGTGTTAATGTTACCTTCATTCCGTGGCTCAGAATTTTCTCTGCATACATCTAATGGTTTTTAACGTGCCCTGTATTTTTTCCTAGCGTCTGCCAGGCTGACTTTGGAACCTTAGAGTTCTATTTCCATGTATATAATAATGAAAAGGGTGTTTTTTTTTGCAGGATTTCTTTTCCAGGCGCTGACACTTCTCAACTGCTTAATTTTCTAATTAATGCACATTTTCACTTACAGATACACCAAAGACGAGATGCTAATGCTAATTTATTCACAGCTGATCTTCTCCGCCGCCTAATATCATTTTTATTGATACAAGGTGCCCTTAGAATAAGTCAAATTTCTTTTCTCTTCAGGTGCTCTTTTCCTCTGCCCCGTGCCGTACCTCATTTCCATCTCATTTGCCCCCATTTTTCCATTCCCGTGGGGGTATTTGTATCCTTGTTATGTTCTTGCTCTTTTGACTCCACGCTCATCCCTCTCCCTCCAGACTTTCTCCTCTCCAGTTGCACAGCACTCAGTCATTTGCAGTATTCTGTTTTCTTCTCGCCAGTGGCTCTTTTGATACCTGAAGCCTAAATCTCCCACACGGAAGCATAAGCAGCCTGTATTTTTCTTTGCAGACTTGCTTACAGTACCTAAAGCTGAGGCCGCATTTGCAGGTGTCAGACATTAGGAGATGCTGCCCATCCCAAAGCTCTGGACGAATAACAGTTTTGCTTTGCAGTTTTACCCATGCTGGAGAATTACAGAGTTTTTATACATGCTCTAGCATTTGTGCAAGCCAGGAGAAACAGGATTAACAACTCTTTCATCCTTTTTGCTTTTTCAGGAGTTCTGTTCTTGAATTCAGTGATAGTAATAGCACTTTTTTATTGTCACTTAATAATACAAGCACTGCCGACACAGTTCTACCTCCTATTACTATTACTGAATGTGATCCTTCCTAACCTGTAAAGTCTGAAATGCTGTGTACATTTGGGTGTATTGAGAATCAGAGTGTATCGCTCTAATCTGGATGGCAGTTTGTTGATTAGCAGTTCAGAATATAAATCCATCAGCCGACTGTATCATTCTGACTCCACCTGGGGTTCATCCACCTCATGTTTTCTACAGCATCATCTGCACACTTTATTTCTTGAATGTAATACTCAGCTATACCAAACCCTCCACTCGCATAAGAGATCTTTGTCGTACTTAAGTGAATGTAAAAGTGACAACACAAAAATGATCTCATGCAAGTTTTTATTACCTGTAATTCCATGTTTAACGTGTCAACGTGAAAATATATTTATTGTACCTAAAAGTATGTGAATAAAACTTTATCTTCTTCATGTTTGCTTTGTTGTCTTTTGATGTCATAGAATGGTCTGGGTTGAAAAGGAGCACAATGCTCATCTAGTTTCAACCCCCTTGCTGTGTGCAGGGTCACCAACCACCAGACCAGGCTGCCCAGAGCCACATCCAGCCTGGCCTTGAATGCCTCCAGGGATGGGGCATCCACAACCTCACTGGACAACCTGTTCCAGTGCATCACCACCCTCTGTGTGAAAAACCTCCTCCTAGTTCAGTTACCTGAACTTTAAAATTGCCAGAAAAAGCTATACATACCATATTGTTTTACTGTGTTAGCATCCCCATGCCCTTACTTCTATACCAGTGCTATAGCATAGAGTTCTTCCAGAGCTGTGCAAAGGTGTTCCAGATGGAGAAACAGGTGATTAAAGACAGGTGATGGTCCTGCACTTGGGCTTGTGGTTGTGTGAATCATGGAAAGGATCTTGAGGTTAATAAGGATCTCATAGCATGAGCATGGGAGAAACACTTGAGCATGTAAAAGCTCCACTACTGTTTTTAGCTGTGCTGACATGTCCAATAAAAGCCTTCTGCTTTCAAGTATTGTTTATTTTCATGACATAAAGAAGCTCCCAAGAAGCTCAATATGGTCACCATCAATTTGTGCACCACTGGGCACAACAGTTCACTTGTAATAAAGAGGAGGGATTAACAGCTATACAGCACAGGCCAAAACCAATCTTTCTATGTAAGAACACAGTTGGGATCAGGCATACCAGTCTGTGTGAGTTTTAAAGTTAAAATCTCCCACCAATGAACTTGTAATTTTTTCAGAAGCTGTATGTGGTACATATACAGTAGTGTGTGCCAAGGGCTGGCAAACTCCACGTTCTGCTGAAGGCTGATAAATGCAAAGTGGTAGAGGAAATCCATGGGACTGAAAACTAGTTATTGGAGGAATGGAAAGGGAGTGACCAAGGGAGGAACATACAAGCCTCTAAAATCAAATGTTGAGATGCTGTGTGAAGCACTGCAGAAATTGGTCTTGATTGACCTTAATTAATTCGTAATGATTCGGGCTCGAGGAGTTGCAGTGTGCTCACCAAGCGTGGTGGGAGATGAATGAGGGAGGGCTCGAGTGAGGAGGAGGATTGGAACACTATGCAGGAATTGGGTGAGCTAGAGAATTAGAATAAAGATGAGAATCAATTAAATCTTGCAGAGTGCAAGAGCATCCACTCTGGTATGAACAAGTACAGATTTCTGCTGTAAGCTGGGAGTCTCCAAGAAAGAAGTGGAGAGCAGTGAGTTAATTGCAGGTAGCTGATCAACAGACATGGTGAACCGTGAAGAAGGAAAGCAAGCCTTTTTAAGATCAGTGGGTCAGGCACTTCCAGAACTGAAATACTCCTATGCGTATGTATAATATGAAGAATTAGTGCTGGACTTCAAAATACAAAGCAACCAAATAAACTCCCTCCCTCATGCCCTAAGTAGAAACTCCCAGTGAATACTTATTGTAAGGTTTTTTTTGTTTGTNTAGTGATGATTCTAGTACAGGATCAAGAGTTCATGGTAAGATGTCAATTTTAATTACATTGCTTAAGGATGTATTATGTGAATGTTAACAGTGTTAAAAAAAAAAAACCCAACAAAACCCAAAATAATGAGCTTTATTGCAAATGGGTGATGAAAGTAGCACTGACCACAACAAGGGAGCAAGTGTCATTATGACGCTCCAGCAGAACCTCTGCAAAAATTACAGGGAGTGCTGGAGTAGCTCTGGAAAGGAGTCAAGTGGCAATTTACTCCATGCACGGCCATTGCAGAGGGCAGCACTAGGAGGAGGAATGCTCCTGTGCTTTTTCCTGCAGATGCACAGCTGTGTAGTTGTTAATGGGTATGGACGTGGAGATGGGTTGGAGGTGCACTTTAATACACATATGAAACTGAAATAGTCTTCCCTAGCAAGGATAGCGTCCTGATTTTTACCCATTTCTAGTGCCAACATTGACACATGCAAGCTATGGAAGATATATTCTATAAAGGATCTGTATCCTGAGCCTCAGCCCAGCTCAGCATCTCCTTCCTGCCCATCACTACCTCCTGAACCAGAGGAATCCATTATTGCTGCTCCACACTCCAGCCCTGACACCTCCATGGGCATGCTGGAGCACACCATGGGCTCACTGCTGGCTGACTTCCCTACGTCACTCCTGTTGGATCTCATGCTGGGGAGCGACCCCAAAGATACCCCATTTCTGCACTCTTTTCTACTGATTTTCATGGTAAACAAACACAATTTGGTCAATATATTTTTAATAACCAAACATACTCAATCATTTGGGAGAAGAAGCATGACCTTGCCAAGGTAAGATCTGTCTCCCATTGCCCAGCCATGCTGGACCCATGGAGCGTGGCTTGACCCCACAGGAGCACCCCGCATTCACTGCACAACTGGTAACAATGACTGTTCCAAAAAGTAGGAACAAACGAGTTAAATCACAAATCTAGTGCACTTCCTATCCTGCCTATTCCCGAAGAACAGCACGTCAGCAGTGCCAGAAGACACATGGATGATAAGTTACTAATAAATTCATTGTGTTGCCTATATTTAATGGCCTAATAAAAACAATCCTCTCCTTTTAACACTGCAAGACTTGCATGAAAAGAACCAGTGGTGTTTTGGAAAATATTTTATACTTGGATAGTCTCTATGATCGTTGTAATAGCGGCTAACTGCTGTAATTTAGCTTTAACCAGCTAGCACGGCGCTGCACACCCTGCTTGGCTGCATGGTTAGTGACGGATCACTAGGGGTCACTTCGATTCCACCTAAAGGAGGGAATCCTAAAAGGTTTGGGGCTTGGTTTCTGCTTTTTTTCTATTTTTTTTTTTTTTTTGCAAGATATTTATTTAAAGGCAGACTCTTCTTCCACATGTGTATGGTGCTTGTTTACATAAGCTACTTGGGCTGAGCTTTATTCTGGTGTAAAGATTGAAACTCTAAAGAAGTTTATAAAGCTGTGCCTGTATTCATCAAGAGGAAAGTTGGCCCTGACTACCTTTTTAATATGAAACAGCTTCTACTGGAATTGATATTCATCATAACAGATGACATTGTTTAACTCTCAGTAAATATTTCTGTCCTGTCAGGATCCCTATAAATGGGAAAAGAATAGCTGTGATATATAAATCTGCAAGATAATAAGAATATTTTGCTGCCTGCTCTGCTGTACGGTAAGGTGGGATAATATTTGTGCATTTCTTTCTCAGCCACAGCTGACGACTGAAGTGCAATTATTTCCTTGGTGAGAGAAAAAAGCACTAACAGCTAAATATCATGAAAAACATTTCCCTGTGATGTATTATTGCTGTGAATGACAGATCCGACTGGAACCCAAACTTGAGTTCTTTTACTTTCATAAAGAAACAACTTGCCTTGCTGAGGTTGCCCAGAGAACTGTGGGTGCCCCATCCCTGGAGCTGCTCAAGGCCAGCTTGGATGGGGCCCTGAGAAGCCTGGGCTGGTGGGGGGAAACCAACCCATGGCGGGGGGTTGGAACTGGGTGATCTTTAAAGTCTCTTCCAACTCAAACCATTCTTTGGTTCCAGGATTGATTCTATGATTGCGTAGAATGAAATGAGGTGTTTCCTTCCTGTTGGACATCTGGGCTACTTCGTGCCCTACCCTGCAAGTTGCCCCTGTTGGCATGCACAGTTGAAATGCCTGAATCCCAGGAGAGAACTATGCTGTGGTTCACTTCAAAATGCCACAGCTCCATCCCAGCAGGGGATAAGCCGTCATCAAGCCCAAATGTGCCCAAGACACATACCACAAGACAAAAGGCCGAGTGACTTCCTGGTGTCTGGGCGAGTAGCTCAGCTCCAAGGGCAAGCAGGGAGCTGCAGCCTGCTCTCATTCCACATCTGAAGCTTGGGAAAGGTCTGGGTATGGGGCTGAGTCACTCAGACTGAGTGCTGGCACGCAGCTGGTCATGTCATGGACGTGCCCAGCCACGTGGGACTTCTGCTGCCATTTCAGAGTTGCCCAGAACCCAGGCTTTCGGAGAGTGGGTGCATCCCAAGATCCCAGAAGGTCTCAAGCACTGGGTGGGTATCAGTGCAAGCCTCCATCCATGTTCCTGGCCTTGGCGAGCAAACAGTCTCAGTCTGTTTCCTCTCCTAGGTATGCACCCCATCTTCTCTGTGACAGCACATGAGTTGAGGGAAATCTTTTTCCAGAGACATGTCTCCTTGGCTCTGTGGTGCTCTCCCAATGCCTCTGCGGCATTTTTCCCCGCAGCGCTCCATAGCCCCCTGAAGACTGCATTAAGCAACGTGACAAGCACCTCTCCCAAGTGGTTCTCTCTCTTCTCTCTTCCTTCCCCCCAAGGAAAACTGAGTGGGAATAGCTTTAATTAACTACACTGTACGTGTGCGGTGTTTATACCAACGTAGACAAGGCTGAACAAGCGTACCGTGCACTCGGAAGGAGAGGTGCTGGGGTTTGCAGCTGTTCTGAAGTCCTGAGCTCATCCTGCAGTGGAGGACCAGTGCCTGAGAAAGCCCTTTTGTGGGGGCCACGCCAGGCTCACCATGGGCACATTTGTAGGGGTGATTTGTCAGCGTTCAGCCACTCTGCAAAGCTGTGGAAGGTCCAAGATGTGTCCCATGCCAGGACAGCTGGATGAGTCAAGGAGACCCTAATTGCAATCCATCACACAACAGAGAGCCTTCATGGAAAATGGAGAGCATTTGGGGCAAGCCAGTTCCAACTTGGGACACCTATGTTTAGAGTCATGACTGCAGGTGAGCTCTTAATGTCTCAGCTCCCTTTGGAGATGGGGTCAACCCAGCCACTCCAGCCAGACAGAGGGCACCCACCTCAGGGAAAACTGATTTATCTCTCAGAGTCCCATTGCCTGCACTAAGAGGCAGGTGGACGCACCAGCAGAACCAGAGTTCTATCTTAGCTCTCAACCAGCTACTGCCTTCTGGGGGCCTCTTTGTGACTTATGTGGCTGGTGCAAAGTTTAACAGCTTTCAGAAGACGGCTACACTCTTTTTCCAAAGGTGTTTAGAAGGGACTTAGTGGCAGACGTTGATTTAAATTCAAACCCAACTTGTTTATTGATATATAAATAAGAGGGCTTTCAAACAGGCTGCTCCGTGAACATACGTCTGCGCACGACAGTTCTAAATCTTCTTGGGTTTTGTGGTACCTATGCAGAGCACATCACTCAGAATGGCACGGTCACACAGGTATCATTCAGATGAGGTCAGAATGATTGTGTTTCTCATCCTGCAGACTACAGAAAATTGTCCTCAGAGGTGTGGTTTTTTTTATCCTCATCAGGTGCCCTGCTGCCTTGAGAAGAGGGTCCCGCAGAGGCCATCATTGGGGACCTGGCAATGCGGTCACATTCCCTAGAAGACGCCCCATGCTGTGACTCCATGGATCTTTCTGTTTTATCCTACAGCATCAAACCACTCTTTTCAAAGAGCAGCCGTGTGCTACCGCCTCCATGAGTTAAACCTCATTGCTCTCCAGATCAAAGAGCGGTGTTTCATGCCTTCTCCTGAGCTGCTGTGCAGTGACAAAGTTCCTGGTGACTTAAGTGGGAGGGAGGCTGCGTCCTGGGAGACAAACTTAATTGAGTGTAATACCACAGGGCACGTAAAGTAGGACAACACAGCCTGACCTCATTTTGCCCATGCGTAACCCTACTGACATCAGTGGGAGCTGCACATATGCAGTCAGGAGATGACATTTGCCCACTCTTGGCTGCTCTAGGAAATTCCTGCCTGCCTGATATATTCTATTATTTAATTGTGCGATATGAAGGTGAGGGATACACCGAGCAAAGCTGAGCAAACACAGCGCAGCTCTGTGCCTGTTTGAAGTTGTGGAAAGGCTGCTTTTGACGCTGGTGGTTGTTGGATTGGACCCACGGTACACAGTGATTCATAATCATTTTCTTCAATGAAAGCAAGCAGATTGGTTTGTTGTTATTTGTGGGATCACATGATTCATTATTTGCAAATATTTGAATGGCAGTTGGACTTTCTGAGGCCTGTGAACCCCATAGCTGCCACTGGTGTTCACACAAAATGGTTATTCATACGCACACTGTGCCAGATCAGACTTGTTCGATACTGTGCAGTTACTACGCTCCCATTTCTAGTAAAACTTTGCAGAGCAGAAAGGGCATCATTTGGCAGAGCCAACAAAGCTCGCACCAAACCAGTGTCTATTCCAAGAAATCCCGCATGAGCAATCCCCAGACTAGTGTTTATTTGCATTCATCACAGTCTAATAATTAAAGCCAGTGCTTACTGCTGTAGAGGGCAGGATGGGGCTGACTTAGGGAGGAGGCTGGGTAGGCAGTGGCCAGCAGATGCCCCTGCTCTCTGCCAGGCTTTGGGAGTGGCAGGGCTCTGAGCACATGGATTTTGAACCTGGCATGACTTTGTTATGATATCGCTTTAACTTTTGTTTTTCTTTCCCCCGAAAGAGAATATAAAGGGATCTGACTTGATCTAGTGCTTGATCTAGTGCTTGATCTACAAACCATCATACGATTCTAGGGTTCTTTGTAGAGATTTGCAATATTTAGGGAAAATGTTACTATACAGAACAAGATCTGCTACCTAATGAGGGAAGCATCCATCCTCGGGCTCTCCATCCCCAAAGACCCACTGATATGCCCCCAGCAGCCCTCTCTAGGCTGGCCCTATATTGGATGGCTCTTCATCCAGGACCATAATAGACCATTTCAGCCTAAACTGCTTCANTCAGCAATCAGAGATTTTCTCTTTGCTCTCCATGTTCTGCCTTTGAAATACCAGGGCTTTAGCTACAGGAAACATCCTCACATGGGTTCACAGAATGGCTTGGGTTGGAAGGGACCCCAAGGATCATCAAGTTCCAACCCCCTGCCATAGGCAGGGCCACCAACCTCCAGATCTGGTACTAGACCAGGTTGCCCTGGCTCCCATCCAACCTAGTTTTGAACACCTCCAGCCTCTCTGGGCAATATGAATTCAATGAGAAATGACTGATCACATGACACCGTGGCTCCTTGGTTTCAAGTGTCAACTCTCCCATTCATGTTCACTCTTTGACAAAGATCACTGGAGATTCATAGAATCATTAAGGTTGGAAAAGAGCACTAAGATCATCTAGTCCAACTGTCACCCATTACCACTGTGCCCACCAACAGCAAGGTTTGCCTTCAGCTGGTAAGAAAGGGGAAAGGTACTAGGCCTGGAAAAGCCATTCTGTGGCCATGTGAGCTGCATTGGGAGTGCTCCGGAGAGAACTGAGAGTTGAGCATTTTCATTCCTTCTGTATTTCACTAATTGTTAGCTAGTTAATAATCACTAATCCTGAGATTACTGATAAAAGGACCGTACTTCTATGAGAAGGATTTTAGCCCATCAGCAAAGGGTGGACCAATGGGTTGGGTTTTCTTAACCAAGTAGTAATTTCTTTGTAAATCTATCCTAAATGTTGTCATGTGTTGTCCTCTCTGCTCAGTAATGCCTCCCAGTTTCAATTCCCGCAAACACTTCAGGCTCTGAGAAGGTTTGTTTGAATAGGCTTGTTTTCATCCAATTGTTTGAGCTGAAAGGAACCTTTAAAGGCCATCTGGTCCAACCCCCCTGTAATGAACAGGGACACCTACAGATCCATCAGGTGCTCAGAGCCCCGTCCAGCCTGACTTTGAAAGTCTCCAGGGATGGGGCATCCATCACCTCCCTGAGCAGCCTGTGCCAGTGCTTCACCACTATTACAATAACTTCTTCCTTATAGCCAATTTAAATCTCCCCTCTTTTAGTTTACAACCTTTTCCCCTTGTCCTGTCACAACAGACTCTACTAAAGAGTCTGTCCCCTTCTTTCTTACAGCCCCCTTTATTTTCATTCACGGCTCAGGAAAACCCATGGATTGCATCAAAGCACAGAAGATGCTCTTGTTCCCAGGTCTCCCCTGCACTGCTGTTAATCAGCGCACCCAGAGGGAGGATGCACTTCTCCCTTAATGGGGGCAAGGAGCAGGAGGAAGGCAATCAACCCTCATCAGCCAGCCCCTCAATCACTGCACTTCACACAGCTGGGGGTATGCAACCTCATCTTCATCTGGAAATTTTAGTACCTTTTCTCTGAGCTGCCTCTGTTTTATGCCTTTTTTTTCCCCCCTCCCTCATAAATTTTTATGATTTTTTAAGGGGAATTTATGAGCACAATGGCAGAGAACTTGTGAAATGTGCAGCAGCTAAAAGGCTATCGTGGTGGTAAATGAGGCTAAGTGGTGATATACCACCAGCTGGTCGGAGCTCAGTGATTGAGCCTAACTGACAAGAAATAATTACCTCCTCTCCAAGAGGTGAAATGGGCTCTCACACTGAGTGCTGCTGGTGGAGGGGCTGTCATGGTGGAAGCAGCAGCGTTTCCATCAGCTTTTGTGCTTTGAGCTTTTGCAAGCATCTTGTGCTGAGGTTCTTATGTAGGTGGGGATGTCCTCCAGAGAGTCAGCATGTTCCAGCAGGGGAACTGCTGCAAACATCCCTGTCCTCCTCTACCCAAATAGCAGTGCAGGTGAGATCTCCTGCCCCTTGGGTTTCCAACCCCACCTCTATGCTAAAACTGAAGTAGAAAATAGAATAGAAAAGACAAATAGGATGATATCAACAGTGTGTTACCTGCTGCAAAGTGCAGTCTGTTGGCCAGCAAGTTTCACATGCTGCTGTCCCGTCGCCTTCTGCTTTGTGCAGGTGGTGGTGTGAAGAACAACAAAATCATCTCCATGCTTGGCTGGGAAAGGTGCTGCTCCTCCTTCTTTGCTGGGAAAGGGAAGAGGTAAGGAATTGCTGGGAGCTTCCACATACATTTCCTTCTCCTCCAGTTCAATGAAATGGGGTGACTTATCCTGCAAAGGAATATTTGTTTTATCCAAAAATCACTCCTTAAAATTACCCCCAAAGAAGGAAACAAATGAACAACAACAACAACAACAAAAAACAAACAAACAAAAAAAAACCTACACACAAAAAAATCCAATGGACAAAGCTCCCAACTCCACAAAACCAACAAACATTGAAAGGATTTCAGTCCTTCCATCCACCACAAGTGCTGTGTGACACATGGTCCAGGTCACCAGTGGCTCTCCTGCAGCTCTGCCAGCTTCATGTTCTAAAAATCTCTTTGAGAAGCAGAGGAAAATGGTGGTGGTGGCCAGAACCCCAGCATATAGCCCTGGACAAGGTTTAGAACCATAGAATCATTAAGGTTGGAAAAGACCTCTAGGGTCATCTAGTCCAACCATCAACTGTTTGGTCCATAGTGCACCAAGGAGACGCAGCTGGTGGGGAACCTCAGCCCCGGTTCTTGCCATGCTCCAGAACACACTTCAGTGCTCCTCCAGTGGCTGCATGAACACGGGCTGCTGTCCAGGGACCAAAGTCTTCCCAGTGAGGATTCTGAAATGTAAAAAAATAAAATTCCTAGTATGCTATATTCAGGTTTTGTGGGTTCTCAGAAGCATGGAGCTGGCAACATAAGGATGGCAGCCTAACCCACTGGCATTTCCATTAAGGTGATGTTCAGTTAGGAGGTGGTTGGTTTGGCTTCCTGAGTGAAGATTTGGCTTCCTGAGTGAATTGAGTTGGAAAGGACCTCCAAAGGCCATCTACTCCAACCCCCTGCAATGAACAGGGACACCTACAGCTCCATCAGGTGCTCAGAGCCCCGTCCAGCCTGACCTCAGGTTCTCCAGGGATGGGGCATCCACCTCTCTGGGCAACCTGTGCCAGTGCCTCACTGCCCTGATTGTAAAAAACTTCTTCCTTATATCCAGTCTAAATCTCCCCTCTTTTAGTTTACAACCATTTCCTCTTGTCTTATCACCACAGACCCTTCTGAAGAGTCTGTCTCCTTCTTTCTTACAGCCCCCCTTTAAATACTGAAAAGCCGCTCTCAGGTCCCCCTGAGCCTTCTCTTCTCCAGGCTGCACAGCACCAGCTCTCTCAGCCTGTCCTCATAGGAGAGGTGTTCCATTCCTTGAATAATTTTTGTTGACCTTCTCTTGATGCTCCCCAACAGATCTGTCCTGTACTGAGGACTCCACAACTGGATGCAGCACTCCAGGTGAGGTCTCACAGCGCAGAGGAGCAGAATCACCTCCCTCCACCTGCTGACCTCACTGCTTTGAATGCAGCCCAAAATAATTAAATTATCCATAACAAAAATAAAAAACACACCAACATGAAAGCAAGTCTTCACAAGAGTCCTCAGATTTTTAAGGCTGCCTTATGTTGCTGAGAATATCTTAAAGGAGAGTGCCTGAGTGAGAGACAGTGATCGTGACTGCTGCCAAGGCATTATGAGAGGTAATTTTTGGCCCTAGCTGCAAGAATACATGCCAAGCGTGATGGCACAGGGGCTTTTCTTCTTCCCCAACCTCATAATTAAGCCCAGTGCACATCCTTCAGCCGCACCTTTGCCCATCCCCATGCCAGCATTAATGACACGATGACTGCAGACACAGAGAAATTCTGCCCCTCAGATAGCTCCAACCCTCACAACTGAATCACTGTCTGCCTCATTGTGCTGCTCTCTGGAAGGGACCCATAAGGATCACTGACATGGGCCTGTCCATCCCAGAAAGAGCCCGAGCCCATCTCCAAAATTTTTCTGAGTGATTCCAGCCATGGCACAAGCAGAGCTTTGATGGGCAATGTCTGCGGGGCAGCGATCGCATGAAACGCCCCCTTATCTCAAGGTCAAGCGGGAGCACAGGGAAGGGGAGAACCGACCCACCACAGACCCCAACAAGCCCTCCGAGGCCGCCGTTTCCCCTCCGGGCAGAGCTGCACGTTCCTTACCACGGGCTGTTTTAAGGCATCGAGTCGGCAGGTGGTGCTCGGGGGCCGGCGAGCATACCGCATCCCTGGTTGGGTGAGCAGCTAACCTGAAAAAAGTCCTCTGGTGGCAGCGGGACGGGGCACAGCACCGCAGTGGGGTCTTCGGGCTGCTGGCTGCTGTTTAAATTAGCTTCATTACGCACATAATTAAAGGAAGAGAGCTGAGCGCTATTTAGCAGTGTTTTAGGGGTATTAATTTCAAGGCTAAGGGCACCTGGAGATTAAATGAATTAACTCACAGCTGAATCAGGTTAATTGTTATTTTCTTTTCCCGGAGTGAAGCTGAAAGGGGAAGTTTTTGATTCAGTGATTGTATGCGGGTTAAAGAAAAACAGATTCTTAACTAGAAAGAAACTCATCTGGATGAACTGAGTGCGGGTTGGGGCCAGGTTTGGGGCTCAACTTCCAGTTTTTCTCCTTCTCCAGGACCAGGACTGTGGGCTCCGAGTGTGGAGATGGGGGTTCAGGCCTCAAACCCGCGACCCTGAAGCAGCAAGACCCCATGGTGAGGGCTGCAGGCCCCCAGGGCTTTGGTGTGGTTTACCAGTGCTTGGACCCACATCCACGCAGGGCCATGGGCATCCCACGCCTCTGCTTCTACTCCCATTGGCTGAGCTTGTCAGCACTGAGTCTGGCTGGTGTGGCATATGGGAAGAAATTAACCCTGCTTTAAATAAACAAGTCATTGGCTATTGAGATAGCTATAAAACCTGATGAAATTCCCAGTGGGATGTAATAATTGCTGAGTGCTTATTTTTGTGCTACCGGTGTGATGGATGGTGCTGATGTGCAGGATGGATGGGACATCTCTAGGCCCACATCTTCCAGGGTTCACACCACCCAGTGCCTCTTCCTACTTCTCTCTCATTGGGTTCGCTCTAGACCTGAACAAGAGCACCACAAAACTTAAAAATCCCTCCCTTTGTATATATAAGTGTTGTTACCAAGATTTCATTGATCTCTGTTGGAAGTACCTCACCCCATACATCCTGGCATCTTTATACCTTTCGGCAAGGCCATGTCACATTCACAGCAATTATCTCTCAGTGGTTAATAGGTGTAGGGCTCATTTCTCCTCTCTTACCTCCAGCCTGTAATAGGAATAACTGTTTTTCCTTGTGAAGTGCCCAAGCAGCACTTCTTGCTATTCATTTTCATACCATTTCTATTATTTTAGTCAAGATTACTCCATTCTTCCTGACCAACATTTTGATCACCTTTATTGACAATGGCAATGCTCACCTTGTCATCCACCATTGGAAACTCCTCAGTTTCTTCCAGGGGTATTAAAATAGATCAGGGGGAAGATCAATGCCTGAGGAAATCCATTTGTCTCCTCCTCCCATTTTCAGTGAGCCCCAGTCACTGAGCCTGCAACTCTCACTTCTCTGTTTCCATCTTCCCTGGCTTAGGCAGCATATGCTGATATAACATCATTGCAAATACTTCTTAGATCAATTGTTCTGACTAAAAATAAAATGAAACCTCTTGCAGTATCAAAGAACTGCTCTGCATTAACCTGACCCAATCAATCGGGTGCTATATATCTCATCTTCTCTTTGACTCTTAATCTTTGATCATTCTCTCATCTAAAACTTACTTTATTTTCTTGTGCAATACTGTGACCAAGACATCTGCTCCTTTCTCCCTGTTAGAAATCAGAAATTTCTACCCTTGCTGGGCAGTCACGTGCCAAGACAGCCAATGCGATAGATGTGTTTAAATTCCTCATTGCTGCATGTGCCACCTTGCATGTTGGTTCCCTCTTAATGGATAGCAGCAAGGCTTCTTGTTTTCACTGCATTAAAGAACAGATTGCATTTCCATGGTCAGATTCCAGCTGTGGATGCCCTACCTCTGGAGGTGCTCATGGCCAGGTTGGATGGGGCTCTGGGCAGCCTGATCTGGTGAATGGTAACCAGCCCATGGCAAGGTGTTGGAGCTCGATGATCTTTGAGGTCCTTTCCAACCCAAGCCATTCTGTGATTCTGTGATTCCATTTCCATGGTGGATGCAGGTATTTGAATCCCATACCCTGGTTGTCATGAGCCATTTTTCTGGTTCTGCCATATTCAACAACAGCATCCTACTGAAACCCCTGGCAAGGCAGCCCTTGCTGTCCCATGGATGGGCGGAACGGGGCTGTTCCACAGCTCTCCATAGCTCCCAGCACTGCAGTGTGGGAATGTTCCACTGTGCTGCTTCTTGCTCGTCTCCTGATGCCAACTTCAACTGTGCAAACTTTACCAGGAAATAAATACAAGATCATGTTAAGCCCAAGGATTTTTTTTATTTGTGCCTCCAGGTCTTCAAGATTTGAGGTTCTCCTTCTTGCCATCATTTCTGCAAATGCTGGAGGCCGGAAGCTAGCTTGAAAAAATAAAACCACGGCATAATCTGAAATTCTCATGCAATCCCATGGCTGACAGAGTCAGAAACTTAAAAGTATTAAGATACTCCAAACAAACAACAAAGAGGTTGAGTTAAAACACTGCAGAAAGCCCAAACATTCTGCTGCTGTTATCTGAGAAGTGCTGTCATCGAGATGATATTTCAGCCGCCTGAGACAGATGAGATTTCGAAAGGGGATTTCTAATTTGTGTTTGTTTTTAATTTGAGGTTTGGATCACAGCAACAGCGACAATTTGTTTTGTTGCGTATTTATGGCTGCACATGTTGGAAATGGTAAATCTGCACTGACCCATTCGACCACAAAAGCGAAACCAGCTTCTGTATTCTCATTCCTGAGCTGGAGAAGTAAAACCCGCAGCATGCATGTATAAAATAAATTGTATTTTTACAGCTTTCAGATTTGGGACGCAGAGGCTGTGTGAGTATGTCTGATAATCACAGTCCTGGCCCTATAAATAAGGGAATGGTTCTTCACCAGAAAGTGGCTCTGTCAAGATGAAAGGTATTTGTATAACTCTTGCCCTTCATTAAAATTATATCATTTTATTCAAAACAGAAATAAAACATATAAGGAGATTAATAAATTTCTTTATTTATGAAAAAAAAAAAAAAAAGAATTGGAAGAGGACGTTTTGAATTAACACCGATGAAGATATCTAAGTCTAAAAGACAATTACAGACCCAGGTCACTCTGCACTGAGCACACTGCTTCTTCTTACCTGCCTGTTTTTATTGGATTTGCTCCTTGTGACAAAAACAGAAATGTTTTCTTTCAGTTTGTAAGCCTGTAAAGCAAACACAGGTCCAACCGTTTTTCATTTAACACAGCAGTGTTGGTAGACCAGGTATTGTCCCCCAGCAGTGGCTCTGATGAGAGGTTCCCAGGGTAGAGCACAGGCTGGGACTCCCTGAGAGCTGAGTTCATTGTCTGATGACAAATCCTTGTTCTCTGGTTAATTTTCAAGGCTCAGACAAATGCACAACGCTGCTCATTCAAGTTTCTTCATGTCCCCAGATGGAGGGGTCAGAACTGTTCCTGAGCAGTGAAGCCATAGGTTGACCATTAGTAGCAGCCCAGCACCTTGATGTGAGCATTTGGGGGTACAGGCAGTGGTTATCCAAAATCTGGGCACCCCTGAAAGGCAGGAGGGTCCCCAGCACCCCTGGAGGGCTGGCAGGGCAGGTCCAGCAGCACCACTTGTGAAACTCTTCATTGCCACGAGAAGTCCTTCTGAAACCTCTCCTAGGAATGCCTTAACTAATAATTGCTTCTAGGAGAGGAAGGTGCTGACAAATCTAGGCCAAAAAAAAAAAAACCCAACAAAACCCAAAATAATGAGCTTTATTGCAAATGGGTGATGAAAGTAGCACTGACCACAACAAGGGAGCAAGTGTCATTATGACGCTCCAGCAGAACCTCTGCAAAAATTACAGGGAGTGCTGGAGTAGCTCTGGAAAGGAGTCAAGTGGCAATTTACTCCATGCACGGCCATTGCAGAGGGCAGCACTAGGAGGAGGAATGCTCCTGTGCTTTTTCCTGCAGATGCACAGCTGTGTAGTTGTTAATGGGTATGGACGTGGAGATGGGTTGGAGGTGCACTTTAATACACATATGAAACTGAAATAGTCTTCCCTAGCAAGGATAGCGTCCTGATTTTTACCCATTTCTAGTGCCAACATTGACACATGCAAGCTATGGAAGATATATTCTATAAAGGATCTGTATCCTGAGCCTCAGCCCAGCTCAGCATCTCCTTCCTGCCCATCACTACCTCCTGAACCAGAGGAATCCATTATTGCTGCTCCACACTCCAGCCCTGACACCTCCATGGGCATGCTGGAGCACACCATGGGCTCACTGCTGGCTGACTTCCCTACGTCACTCCTGTTGGATCTCATGCTGGGGAGCGACCCCAAAGATACCCCATTTCTGCACTCTTTTCTACTGATTTTCATGGTAAACAAACACAATTTGGTCAATATATTTTTAATAACCAAACATACTCAATCATTTGGGAGAAGAAGCATGACCTTGCCAAGGTAAGATCTGTCTCCCATTGCCCAGCCATGCTGGACCCATGGAGCGTGGCTTGACCCCACAGGAGCACCCCGCATTCACTGCACAACTGGTAACAATGACTGTTCCAAAAAGTAGGAACAAACGAGTTAAATCACAAATCTAGTGCACTTCCTATCCTGCCTATTCCCGAAGAACAGCACGTCAGCAGTGCCAGAAGACACATGGATGATAAGTTACTAATAAATTCATTGTGTTGCCTATATTTAATGGCCTAATAAAAACAATCCTCTCCTTTTAACACTGCAAGACTTGCATGAAAAGAACCAGTGGTGTTTTGGAAAATATTTTATACTTGGATAGTCTCTATGATCGTTGTAATAGCGGCTAACTGCTGTAATTTAGCTTTAACCAGCTAGCACGGCGCTGCACACCCTGCTTGGCTGCATGGTTAGTGACGGATCACTAGGGGTCACTTCGATTCCACCTAAAGGAGGGAATCCTAAAAGGTTTGGGGCTTGGTTTCTGCTTTTTTTCTATTTTTTTTTTTTTTTTGCAAGATATTTATTTAAAGGCAGACTCTTCTTCCACATGTGTATGGTGCTTGTTTACATAAGCTACTTGGGCTGAGCTTTATTCTGGTGTAAAGATTGAAACTCTAAAGAAGTTTATAAAGCTGTGCCTGTATTCATCAAGAGGAAAGTTGGCCCTGACTACCTTTTTAATATGAAACAGCTTCTACTGGAATTGATATTCATCATAACAGATGACATTGTTTAACTCTCAGTAAATATTTCTGTCCTGTCAGGATCCCTATAAATGGGAAAAGAATAGCTGTGATATATAAATCTGCAAGATAATAAGAATATTTTGCTGCCTGCTCTGCTGTACGGTAAGGTGGGATAATATTTGTGCATTTCTTTCTCAGCCACAGCTGACGACTGAAGTGCAATTATTTCCTTGGTGAGAGAAAAAAGCACTAACAGCTAAATATCATGAAAAACATTTCCCTGTGATGTATTATTGCTGTGAATGACAGATCCGACTGGAACCCAAACTTGAGTTCTTTTACTTTCATAAAGAAACAACTTGCCTTGCTGAGGTTGCCCAGAGAACTGTGGGTGCCCCATCCCTGGAGCAGCTCAAGGCCAGCTTGGATGGGGCCCTGAGAAGCCTGGGCTGGTGGGGGGAAACCAACCCATGGCGGGGGGTTGGAACTGGGTGATCTTTAAAGTCTCTTCCAACTCAAACCATTCTTTGGTTCCAGGATTGATTCTATGATTGCGTAGAATGAAATGAGGTGTTTCCTTCCTGTTGGACATCTGGGCTACTTCGTGCCCTACCCTGCAAGTTGCCCCTGTTGGCATGCACAGTTGAAATGCCTGAATCCCAGGAGAGAACTATGCTGTGGTTCACTTCAAAATGCCACAGCTCCATCCCAGCAGGGGATAAGCCGTCATCAAGCCCAAATGTGCCCAAGACACATACCACAAGACAAAAGGCCGAGTGACTTCCTGGTGTCTGGGCGAGTAGCTCAGCTCCAAGGGCAAGCAGGGAGCTGCAGCCTGCTCTCATTCCACATCTGAAGCTTGGGAAAGGTCTGGGTATGGGGCTGAGTCACTCAGACTGAGTGCTGGCACGCAGCTGGTCATGTCATGGACGTGCCCAGCCACGTGGGACTTCTGCTGCCATTTCAGAGTTGCCCAGAACCCAGGCTTTCGGAGAGTGGGTGCATCCCAAGATCCCAGAAGGTCTCAAGCACTGGGTGGGTATCAGTGCAAGCCTCCATCCATGTTCCTGGCCTTGGCGAGCAAACAGTCTCAGTCTGTTTCCTCTCCTAGGTATGCACCCCATCTTCTCTGTGACAGCACATGAGTTGAGGGAAATCTTTTTCCAGAGACATGTCTCCTTGGCTCTGTGGTGCTCTCCCAATGCCTCTGCGGCATTTTTCCCCGCAGCGCTCCATAGCCCCCTGAAGACTGCATTAAGCAACGTGACAAGCACCTCTCCCAAGTGGTTCTCTCTCTTCTCTCTTCCTTCCCCCCAAGGAAAACTGAGTGGGAATAGCTTTAATTAACTACACTGTACGTGTGCGGTGTTTATACCAACGAAGACAAGGCTGAACAAGCGTACCGTGCACTCGGAAGGAGAGGTGCTGGGGTTTGCAGCTGTTCTGAAGTCCTGAGCTCATCCTGCAGTGGAGGACCAGTGCCTGAGAAAGCCCTTTTGTGGGGGCCACGCCAGGCTCACCATGGGCACATTTGTAGGGGTGATTTGTCAGCGTTCAGCCACTCTGCAAAGCTGTGGAAGGTCCAAGATGTGTCCCATGCCAGGACAGCTGGATGAGTCAAGGAGACCCTAATTGCAATCCATCACACAACAGAGAGCCTTCATGGAAAATGGAGAGCATTTGGGGCAAGCCAGTTCCAACTTGGGACACCTATGTTTAGAGTCATGACTGCAGGTGAGCTCTTAATGTCTCAGCTCCCTTTGGAGATGGGGTCAACCCAGCCACTCCAGCCAGACAGAGGGCACCCACCTCAGGGAAAACTGATTTATCTCTCAGAGTCCCATTGCCTGCACTAAGAGGCAGGTGGACGCACCAGCAGAACCAGAGTTCTATCTTAGCTCTCAACCAGCTACTGCCTTCTGGGGGCCTCTTTGTGACTTATGTGGCTGGTGCAAAGTTTAACAGCTTTCAGAAGACGGCTACACTCTTTTTCCAAAGGTGTTTAGAAGGGACTTAGTGGCAGACGTTGATTTAAATTCAAACCCAACTTGTTTATTGATATATAAATAAGAGGGCTTTCAAACAGGCTGCTCCGTGAACATACGTCTGCGCACGACAGTTCTAAATCTTCTTGGGTTTTGTGGTACCTATGCAGAGCACATCACTCAGAATGGCACGGTCACACAGGTATCATTCAGATGAGGTCAGAATGATTGTGTTTCTCATCCTGCAGACTACAGAAAATTGTCCTCAGAGGTGTGGTTTTTTTTATCCTCATCAGGTGCCCTGCTGCCTTGAGAAGAGGGTCCCACAGAGGCCATCAGTGGGGGACCTGGCAATGCGGTCACATTCCCTAGAAGACGCCCCATACTGTGACTCCATGGATCTTTCTGTTTTATCCTACAGCATCAAACCACTCTTTTCAAAGAGCAGCCGTGTGCTACCGCCTCCATGAGTTAAACCTCATTGCTCTCCAGATCAAAGAGCGGTGTTTCATGCCTTCTCCTGAGCTGCTGTGCAGTGACAAAGTTCCTGGTGACTTAAGTGGGAGGGAGGCTGCGTCCTGGGAGACAAACTTAATTGAGTGTAATACCACAGGGCACGTAAAGTAGGACAACACAGCCTGACCTCATTTTGCCCATGCGTAACCCTACTGACATCAGTGGGAGCTGCACATATGCAGTCAGGAGATGACATTTGCCCACTCTTGGCTGCTCTAGGAAATTCCTGCCTGCCTGATATATTCTATTATTTAATTGTGCGATATGAAGGTGAGGGATACACCGAGCAAAGCTGAGCAAACACAGCGCAGCTCTGTGCCTGTTTGAAGTTGTGGAAAGGCTGCTTTTGACGCTGGTGGTTGTTGGATTGGACCCACGGTACACAGTGATTCATAATCATTTTCTTCAATGAAAGCAAGCAGATTGGTTTGTTGTTATTTGTGGGATCACATGATTCATTATTTGCAAATATTTGAATGGCAGTTGGACTTTCTGAGGCCTGTGAACCCCATAGCTGCCACTGGTGTTCACACAAAATGGTTATTCATACGCACACTGTGCCAGATCAGACTTGTTCGATACTGTGCAGTTACTACGCTCCCATTTCTAGTAAAACTTTGCAGAGCAGAAAGGGCATCATTTGGCAGAGCCAACAAAGCTCGCACCAAACCAGTGTCTATTCCAAGAAATCCCGCATGAGCAATCCCCAGACTAGTGTTTATTTGCATTCATCACAGTCTAATAATTAAAGCCAGTGCTTACTGCTGTAGAGGGCAGGATGGGGCTGACTTAGGGAGGAGGCTGGGTAGGCAGTGGCCAGCAGATGCCCCTGCTCTCTGCCAGGCTTTGGGAGTGGCAGGGCTCTGAGCACATGGATTTTGAACCTGGCATGACTTTGTTATGATATCGCTTTAACTTTTGTTTTTCTTTCCCCCGAAAGAGAATATAAAGGGATCTGACTTGATCTAGTGCTTGATCTAGTGCTTGATCTACAAACCATCATACGATTCTAGGGTTCTTTGTAGAGATTTGCAATATTTAGGGAAAATGTTACTATACAGAACAAGATCTGCTACCTAATGAGGGAAGCATCCATCCTCGGGCTCTCCATCCCCAAAGACCCACTGATATGCCCCCAGCAGCCCTCTCTAGGCTGGCCCTATATTGGATGGCTCTTCATCCAGGACCATAATAGACCATTTCAGCCTAAACTGCTTCAGAAAACTTCATGAAGGACTGTAACGCTCCAAATTGGCCAGATCCCGAGCTGTGCCCCGCTTGCAAAATAAGCTTCCTGCATGCAGTGAGACCCCGCTTCAGGTCTGTGACACAGCGCACGGATGATACTGAAAGGATGTTGCCATAACTGCACACAGATGTATCCTCCGCTCCCTTGCAGCGAATGCCAGCAGAAGGCTCTGACTTGGAACGCTGCAGCGATGCTTCCCCAAGAGCCAGGCACGAGCGTGGGGACCCTCATGGTCACGCACTCAGAGCATCCCTTGTCACCTCTTCTCCTCGGTAATACGAACAGACACTTCTTTACACCAAACTGAGCAAATCTAATATTTATTTCACATTTAGGTCACAGTCCATCAAAGCAAATATGGTTTTTTTTTGCACCCCAAACAGATTTCCTGACCTTGCGGTTTCACTCGTGATTTGCAGCAGGGTTTGGTGGTTTGCTCTCACTTTAAAAAAAAGGGGAAGAAAGAAATACAGGTCCTGCACTGGGCTCTGGGGTGACAGCACAGCTCCCCGTGCTCCCAGGCCTGCTCTGAATGCCACACTGGGTTCTGCTGCAGGATTGTAGTACTATTAAACCCATATTTCCTGCCTTTGCTCCCTGTTTTTTTTTATCATTTGGTCCTGAAAATCAGAATTATTTAAGTCTGTGTGGCTCAACACCCCAAATGCAAAGTATTGAAAATGACATTTAACAGTCTTGGCTCAAACAGTGCCTGCGGCCTCATCCTGCTCCTACCAAAATAGGAGAAAATCCCATCTTCCGTAAAGATGCACTTTTAGAAAATGATTTTCCTTTCCTTTTTAGCTTCCTAGGCCAAGGTTCGCATTAACACAGCTCCATTGAAAGCTCTGAAGTGTTCTGTATATGGAAAATTGACTTTTTTTTTTTTTAATGTGAAGTTTGCACTAGTTTTAAAGCAGAAATTGCTGAAGAGAGAATTTCAAAAGCTTGGGAAATGTAGTGGTCCCTAATGGCTCTCAGTAATGAGTAAAATCAGATGCTCATTCCGATTTCCTTCCCCCTGTAATTGAAATATAAGTCGTGCTGGAGCTGCAAAGCTGCCGCCCAATTATCACCCAACTCAGCTCATTTACATCACCCGTCCTGCTCTGCTCCATGTGAAATGCTCAGGAGGGCCAATGTAAATGTATTTATAGCCTGGTAGGATGTGTTTAGCACTTAATATGTGGGTAATAATGTTATATATAGATATTTGTATGCATATACATAAAAAGATAGAGCTAGGCAAGCTCCTCCATATGACAACACTGAGCTACCAGGCATGGAGGCGCTGGTTTGCTTTGGTGAGTGGCTTGAATTTTAATTGCCATGTGGATGTGATCATCCCTTACTGGCACATCCCCTCTGCCCTTCAGCTGGTGTACCTGGCACGGGGCACTGTGTGAGGGATCAGCCCCATTCACTGAAAACCAACACAAAATAGCCCCAGTCTCATTAGGGCCACTTCTCACCCTGGTTTCAGGGCAAGCTCACGCAACCTTGTGGGATAACACTTAGCGCAGCACTTCTTCCCTCCCAGAACCCTGCCAAATGAGTTGTCTTTGCACACCCAGCTGGAATTTGGCAGGCAAACATCAGGCTGGCCCAGGCAGAATTCCTCCAGTGCCAAACCCTGTCTCCGTGTCCCATCTCAGTGTCACTGGGGGCAAGAGCTGGCGAGCTGAGTGTCACACAGCAGGCATTTCAGCAAGTCTCTGTAATTTCTTTAATTATTCAGACAACAGAGCACAAGAATAATAGCTTCAAGTACATTCTTATACATTATTTTAACAGTAATAGATAGGTATTTAGTCATAAACTATTCTGTAGCCACCACTATGTGTACATTTTATACAAACTATTGCCATACTCAGACCCTGAAAATGGATGGTGACATCTCCTAGGCGAAACGAGGTGACAACAGCACATCCTTCCTACAAGAGCTGGTTGCGTTGTTCTGTCCTAACGAATTGCTTCTAAGGTGTAGAGTGGTGGTCTGGGCACAGTGTGCCGAAGGCTTCGGGAGATGTCATAAATACATGGTGAGAGGGAGGTCAGTCATCAGAGTTACGTGCAAAGGGACACAGCACAGGGTTACTGGGCACAGCTGCTTGATCCTAGCATACAGCGGCTTCTGAGCTCCTCCCACATGGCAAAACTCCGGCATTTTGGTGGAGATTAGAGGTGGTCTGATATGGTCTGCACTGGGACATGTGCCCTACTCTGACCAAAGCACGGGCTCTGCACTGGAAGGTCTTTGTCATCTCAGCTAGTTTGAAGACCTCACATCAACGGCTCAAGCTCTATCCTACTGCACAACCTCATCCTACTGCACAACCTCATGAAGATCTGGGCTTCCACAGTGCCATTTTCCCAGAGCAGTCCTTACATCATGCAAGCCACTGTTGAGAGATAGAATCATAGAATCACTCAAGTTGGAAAAGACCCAAGACCTCCATGGAAGGAAAAACTCTTTACAAAGTAGAGGCTCCTTTGTTCTATGACCATATTTTATATCCATGCTTGCAGCTTCCAAAAGACCCACAGGCAGCAGAGTCCCAGCCTTGATGCCTTCAGTGCACAGTCCCTGTGATGCCATACACTGGTGAGAGGACAATACTACCACCACTGCAGTGGTGACCTTAGGGATGGTTGGAGCACTATGGAGGACGGCATTTACTGAGTAGCTGACACAGCCACAGCCAGAGGGTCTGAAGACTGCAGTCGCCACTGTCTTGCAAGCGTGCCCATCCGAAGACCAACACCAGTTCCTTCTAAAGCTGGACCTTCAGAGGGAGCTGGCTGGCCCATCCCAGTGCAGAGCCTCCATCCCCCGCCCAAGGCCACGGCTCTGCTCTCATCCTGACAGTCCATGCAGACACTGCAGCATTGAGTGGTCACACCAAGCTCTGGCCATCTTGGCCACCACCAAGCACCGTCCCTGTTTTCAGAGGGAGAAAGTGGCTTCCAGCTGGAGGCTGCCAGGAAGGAGAAGCCATCTCTTGCAATCCATCCCTTAGAGGCTGACGCGGGTGCATGCGTCCCCAGGCTCTCCCATCACCGCTTCGGGAACTCCCAGACTCTGAGCACAGAAGAGCAGGCTCTGCTCCTCCATGCATCCCAGGAGGACCTCTGGAGCTGCCTTCCATCCCAGTGGAGGATGTGGCCTCGTCTCTGGAGCACAGTGCTGCCCGAAGGGTGAACGTCCTAAACTGGTGAGTAATGGAAACCGAAGAAAAGGTGAGAAGACATTCAAGGAAAACTCCCTTCCAGCACGGTCTTGTCTCAGACGCACACAACACAATGTTTTGCAAAATTTGTCAAGGAATCCTGAAAATCCTCCGTGGAGGAGGAAGGGGGTTGCAGCAGAACCTCACTGATCAGCACCCCCAAACCGAGCTCCGGGGCCTTGGAGCTGGGCTCTTCTCCCCCCAAATCTCCACTAATCAGTGGCTGGGGGTGGGCTTGGATGCGTTACTACTTAGGTATGGCTCTCAGAATAAACAAACAATTTTTACCCCCTTTTTGGCAAAGGTCGTTTTGCTCTTCTCTTGGTAGCCCCAAGCCCTGCATCTTCACTCAGGCAAGGTGGCCACTGGGATCCAGTAAGCAGCCCCATCTTTCAGCATCAGCCATGTGAATCCCTATTAATTCACCAAAGTCAGTGCCAGTTCCCCAGGTTTGCATCTTCAGGGGACTCAAATTAAAGCTAATCAACCCCACAGACTCACTGCAATGGGAATGCAGCTGCATGACTTCAGGATAATTTGCTTCCAAGGGCAAACTGGGATTGATCCCTTTGGAAATCCATCAAGAAATGCCTGCAGTGCCCAGATCTGACCAAGAGGTGGGCACAAACCCAGTGCTGAAACTGGAAGAGGAGAAACTTTGCCTGAGCAAGGATGGAGAGACGGGGCACTGGTGGGGGCAAAGGGAAAGGTCTGCAGTTGTTAGTGCGAATGAGTGAGGTTCTACTATTAGTACAACAGGTTTGGAGCGGGTGTGATGTATCTGCTTCCTTATCCAACGTACCAAAATTAAGAGTGATAAGCAACACATCTAAATAAAATAACGGGCACTCCTGTGGGTGTTACGTTTCCCAAACAAATAAGGAAAAAAAATAAGAAAAAAAAAAAAAAAGGAAAAGAAAAAAA